>JAQQRF010000167.1:0-298371 GCA_030523145.1 Trissolcus brochymenae
AATGGAAACCTGAGATGGGCTCAAATTGGGTTACCCAGTGACAGCCGAAGTAGGTTTCCTTATGTGCGTCTTGGATAAAAATATACAGGGCTTACTTAGCTGGGCCTCACTGGGTAACAAAATCAAAAACCTAATATAGGCTGAAATTGGTTTGCCTAATTAGAGCCGGGCAAGGTTGCCGATCGTGCGCCTTGTATGAAAATATACAGGAATAAGTCAAATAAGACAAGTCTTCTAGAAATAAAATTATGTCAATGTTAATAAACATTGTTCTTGTTTTTTTTTAATATGACGGGTTCGATTCCTGGTGGTGTCGTTATCTAATACTATACAAACTTCGAATAAAACGTTGGATGAATTCAAATAATACATAAATATGAAAAGTTAATGAAATAAGAAAATCCATACATGATGATTATAATAAAAAAAGATTAAATTTTTTTTTATTTAAATATAATTTAAAAAATGGTATCCTAACTTGGGCCTAGTCTGGCAACTTTGATTTGGTCCCTAATTGTGGCGCGGACCAGAAACTGCGTCACATTTTATGCCGGGCCCTACCTTGGCACCTATGCCAGCGCACAGAATAGCCAACTTGGGGCCCAACTCCAGCCCAATTTAAATTTCTGCTTGGGACGTTATGAGGTATTTTTAATTTCGCGCTCATTTCAAAACTGATGTATAGAAATTTGATTCTGAGTCACTTTGTCAAAGTTATTTTGCGTAAAGTGATCAGTGGAATTGTTTCAATTAGTGAGCAACAATACTGGATTTTCCTCACGTTGAAATGTGTTTATTTAAAAAATTTTATTTCTCATACAGACCAGATTTTTACAAAAATGAATGAAATTCTATTAAACACAAATTATGAAATATAAAATAGAAGTTGTAACATAATATTATCAACATTTCATATATTACGTTAATTAAATTGTCTTTATACTGAATTCACTAAATCCAAATATTATAACATCGCTCATGTTGAAGCTAAATAATAAACGCATCATTATTATCATATTTCGAAAAACTGAAGCAGTAAAGATAGTGTAGTAAATAACATAACGGTTGAGCGGGCTGAATTTAATCGTAAGATTTTTGGTAATAATATATTTTCTCCGGGCAAAACTCGACGAAACGGGATAGATGGAAATAAATTATTTCAGCTGACAAATTTAAATACGATTTTGAAACATGAAAAGTCGTTTCCATTCGGAAAGAAAATGCATTCTCAACGTGGCATACTTGGCACAGTCTGTCATCTCGGGCTGCAGGTTTGTAACAAGACGTACATGCCTCACGACTTTATTTCTCGCTTTCAAATAGCGTTCAAAATTGTTCTCACCCCTATTTTGATATATACAATAAATAAGAAATAGATTTTCCTTGGAGAAGAATAATATCGTATTTTCTTATTTGGAAACTTCGTTACCTGGCGAAGTAATTGTATTCAGAATCACCTGATGAAACACATTGAATTGGAAACTTGAATATCGCATTTCACGATTGGCTTAAACATTTCAGTATGATTGAGCGCTGAAATATTGCCTGTGTAAAATTATTTTAACGATGGCAAACATTGTATATATTCCGCAGGACGATCATTATCCATTTCGCTGAATAATCATTCGGTTATTAAATCTGAATGCAAAAATCAAAATTGCATCGCACATTAATTGGCCGGGAAACTTTTCGATTCCTCACGCAAATAATGTATCAGATTCGATCTCGAACAATCATCATACGCGACACTGGACAAGAAGAATTGCATCCGTATCGACGTATATTGACTTGAACTACTTGAATTTCCATATCGTGCTCAAAAGGCGGCGCACCGTAATGAATCGCTGATAATGAGCAAACTGAAATGACATTTTTCATTAAAATCGAATCAACTTATAATGTCTCTCGTATATTAACCAACTTTTTGGGAAGACCATCGATATAATCCCTCGAGTTTTCAATAATGAATAATGTTTAGCTCATTTAATTATCCGCAATTTGGCTTATACTAATTCTTAACAATGTTACGTTAGTAAAAAGCCGATTCGTTAAGCGTTTCCTTTCTCAAGTCACCATTGCAAAAAACTTTGCCTCACTTTTAATTATGTCAGGGAGTCAAAGTAATTCAATGACTTTCGGGGGAAGAAAAAAAAAACCTGCGCTAAATTTCGTTGAGTTGATTGTAAGGAGTACGCATATACCCTTGGAAATCATTTGCAAATGTATGTATAGGTACACGGAATTTCAAGCAGTTGTTAAGATACCAAGCCTGTAAGTTAAAGTAGAAATTCAATAATGGTAATCAGATTAGTTTTTCTGACTTGTAAATGCTTCGGAAATATTTAACGACCATACATTCTGAGATTTCGCCTCTGAGAGTTACCATGAATTATGCTTGCACGGCTACATAAAGGGTTGACGGTGATAATTTTGCCGAAATTAATGATAATAAATTCATATCGAAGTAGCGAAATCAATTAAAGCTCGCACAGAGTTTCAATGATGTTCGCACATTTTTATATTTTCCATCGTGTGTAGCACGTATATAGGAAATCGATTAACCGAACACTTGAAGCTGAAACTTTTTATAGATCATTGACACATTTCATATCTATATAAGTATATCCACACTGCGGAAAGTTGTTCTAATTTAATTTATTTATGCAATTTGTCTCAACGCTCGTATGACATCGAAAAAGCCACCGTTAAATCGAAGATATCGAATTATGAAAAAAGGATGATAAAAGTTTCTTATCCTTTATTAGATAATACTTATTATATAAAAACGCTCAAGTTAAAAATGATGAAAACGTTGCGCTCGATTTTGTATTAATTACAATTGATAATGCAATCTGGGTTACTACTGATTCTAAACGATTTAAATCCATTGTACAAATTTGACAGATAAGAAAAAGCCGGACGGTACGCACACACACAAAAACCGGGAATTTCCTGTGACAAATCGAACGACATACTTTGCGGATGGCAACTTTGAAAATGTTACCGAGGTAGTCGGTCATACGGCGGTGTTGCGATGCCGCGTGCGGAATCTGGGGAATAGAACAGTAAGTAATCCCACCTATTTGTTTTCACATAATTATTTTCGCCTTATTCCTTGATACACAAACTCTATCACAATTATTTCACGTCACGATTCGTTCGTGATCTTTTTTCCTTTTTTTTTATCCTCCTTCATTTTTGTTCGTGCTCGCAGTCTCTTTTTCATATTCTGTTTTCAGCTGGCGAATTTATAATACCCGTATACATATATCTTGTTAACGTTTGGCTGAGAAATGTCTTGTAATAAATTACAGGTATCATGGATACGAAAAAAAGATTTGCACATTTTGTCGTCAATGAGACAAATATATACGAGTGACGGGCGGTTCGCTGTGGTCGGTAGTAGAGAATTGCACGAGGATTGGAATCTCCAAATAAGTCATGTGAAGATGAAAGATGAAGGAATTTATGAATGTCAAGTTAACACGGAGCCCAAAATTTTTCGAGCCGTACAACTTAAAGTCTTAGGTACAGTATCCTATTCATTACTATTTTATTCTAATTAAGTTTACAATTATGAATACTTTTCATGCTAGTTATATAAAAGTTATTTTTCAAAGTCTCTTTCAAAAAGCTCTTTGGAGCGAAAATTCCTTTTCATGTAAATTCCCTTTTAAAGGTGAAGAAGCTATTTGTCTTTGAAAGGTTTTTTAACGCGGTAGTTTGAGGTAATTATCATATTTTTGAATTTGGTTTATGAATTTTTTTTCACAATTCAACGAAGATTGTTTAATGTAAAAAAATGCACGCACTAGTTGAATGGTTTATATTTTAATTCTATAAATTATCCATCGATGAAAATATTTCTTTTTTATATAATACACTATTAAAAGTTGCAAACACAATAATAAATTGAATAACACACAATATTCTGATATAGTCGTACCAAAAGCGCAAGACAATTTGTTGTTTATTCTTTTATACAAATCTTTTCGATTGTCATTTTAAAGGCAATAATTTAGAGTTAATTTTTCATTTTGATTTATGTTTATGTAATTAGTTTGTAACATTGAATTTATTACCGATAAATTCCTCGTTTGTATTGAACAATTTTTTGAAATATTTAATAAAGATTTTATTGAACGAGCTAGTTTGACCAATAAACGATGAATTTTGGTACGACATATCGAAATATTTTGTTGTGTGTTAAATTGTTTTTCGACCCTGTTATCAAAGACATAGCGTAATACTTAAATGCTAGCGATAGTTGTGAACACACATTCTCATACAGCTTTATAGTTTTTTCTGCTCATTTAAATTAGTTACGTAATAAAACTTTAAATAATGTTCAAGTTAAGATATAATGCTTTTATTTCTTAGTCTATACAGGAGGTTTTAATTCAAGAGTAAAGAAGAGTAAAGTTTCTTTGAACTTTGGACAAAATTTATTCTGTTTTCTTTTTAAGTTCATAAAACACATCCACAGAAACATATATAAGTATAATCATTTTCTTAATTCCGCCTGCAGGTTTTTTAATTTCGGCCGTAAGACTGACTATAATATGTACGAAATACAATTTTTATTCTTAAATAGTTAGAAAAATTGTAACAAAAAAAAAGTCATAAAAAATTCTTTGAGATCCAATAAACTTGTTAAATTATCGATTTTAATTCGACGATGTTTAACAGTAAGGATATATTTGCTATCTGGAAGTTACTGAGAGACTTCTTGTGTAGTCTGAGTTCGCTTCACGAACTTTTAAGCCACTTATCTTTAACATATTTTTCAGGTTTTTTTAGAAACACTTTTGAAATATCAGAATCACTCAAAAAAAATTTTTTTCTCGAACACCTTTCACATGTAATATTTTGAATTCAAAAATTCAAACAACTATATGGATTCAACCATTTTTCACTACATTTGATTTTTAATTTTTCAGACATTAAAGCTCAAATCCTGGGTCCAGAAGAAATATACGTTAAAAAAGGAAGTACAATAAATTTAACCTGCCGAGCGGACTCGCAAAATCACAGTCCAAGCAACTTGACATGGTACCATGCTGGCACAATGATTGATTTCGATAATCCCAGGTAAGGTTTTGTTTTACCCGTATGAAATGTATATTTCTCTGTTTGCAGCTTCGATTTAATGTCAGAAAACTTAACTTTATTGCTCGGTTTATTTTTAATGAACTTAATTCTTAACTTGCTTTCTTTGTTAAGATGTTTCTTTTCAGCTAAGAAATCGATTGAAAAAAAATGTTCGTTATAATTGACAAATAAATAATGATACTTCTTAATATCCAATATTTCCTAGTAAAAATTGATTTTTAGCCCTAATTAGGGTTGCCCGAATAACGTTTGGGGTTTTTATAAGCTCACAATTAGATCTGGCCCTTTGTTGGCGTGCCTTTGTTAGCCCTTTGTTGTAAGTAAATATCTAACCTTACCAACGCACGAATAGGCAAGCTAACTTGGTCTGCTGGGTAATAAAATAAAATTGGCTACTTAAACAATTTAATTTTTCCAAGTTAATGATTTAAATTAAATATTAATTTTATAAATTAACTTCCTTAACATTTCTCTGAAAATCAAACCGTGAAACTTCTGAAGTTGCAAATGAAGTGACTTTTCAATAAAATGCCAGAATAAGAGCCTGTAAGTGGCCTATGTAAGTTTGATATATATATATATATATATATTAAGCTACAACATTAAGTTATTTTTATTTTGAAATGCCTTTATAGGGCCCCATTAATTTGTAAAGGCTACACGATGTTTTTCGAGATTTTTTTTAAATGAACTTTTATTCAACTTATGTAAATTATGAGATTATTATGTCGGTTTATTAAACTTCCGAGCATATGGTTAAACGGATTATAATTACTTAAATTCATATATTACAAAGTTTACTTATCCGTTTACTTATACCACTTACTAATTCTTGGCATGAAATTTCAAGTAAACTTGTTTCTTACGTGACATGCAATTTTTCATAATTTTAATGTTTTTTTCCATTTTGTATAGCAGTAATTTTGATTTATATTCGAAATTACGATTCGCCGCACATTGGACGTCGGTAAAGTTCAAAATAAGGAGATTTGAAGCAGCTTAAGTGGGGATAAATTCAATCGCAATGACTATGGTCTAAAAGTAGCGAGAAAAAACTCATTTTTCTTATATAGTTACATACTTAGACTGGATATTGAACTTGGAATTATAGAGTTTTGAAAGTGTTTTTCTAAATTAATAGTTGACTTGTAAGTTGTATTTGAAATATGGTCATAAAAAAGAATAGCGTTTCAGGTAAAACAAACTTTTGAACTGCTTATTAAGTTATTTTGAATGTAATATAAATGTTATTCGAATTCATCCGAGCTTCTTATTATGATATTACGTTGTTCCGTAAAAAGTTTTTCATGACACAGTTGAGCATATAAATCAACAAAACAAATTATACATTTTTTTTACTATAAATGTTAATACTTTTATCTCATTATTTTATAAATTTGTCATATTCGTTCTCATTAAAAAACAAACAAAACAAAATAAAATGATTAATGAAAAAATCGTTGATACAAAATTATCATAAACATTGATGTATTGCTGATTCCTTTTGTATTTTTTTGAAACAATAACATCTCTTTGTGAAGAACTACTGTTTGCTGGTTATTTACTCCATTTGTTCTAATTTAGTAGACCGAGACTACTGCATCATAGATGATCATTCGCGCATAAACATTTAACCACGTTTAATACTTCAATGACTGTCTGCAAAGAGAATGGGTGTTAAATTCTTTTAACTGTTCAAATTGTGAAATTAGTTAAGGATAAGTTGACACATGTCTGAGGGTGTTTTAAAAAGGATCATCATTTTTACCTTACTAGAAGCATTCATTTGAAATACCGTTAAGATTCGATTAAAATTATCAGTTGTAGTTATTTAATAAAGCCAGACAAGAGTAATCACCATGTCATTAATTTGATCAGTAGTATTTCTGAAATTCAGTCAGACTGAACTGTGAAATAATAAAGTTTCTCGTGAAATATTGAAACGTTCGTTTCATTTTTGGTTTTATGTCAAAACGCTTCGTTCAACATTTAACGTTTTAAAGTTTCACAATGATTTTTCTTTTGTTTTTGATTCATTTATTTGTTTCCAACATTGCTGGTACTGTTTAAATATAGTCAGTCGCGACGATAAAAATTTCTTTTTTCTGAAATAGGTCTGGTTTGAAAAAATTTAAATTGTTCAATATGTACATTTATATATATATACGTTTCTCCTCCTTATTTTATGCCTCTCGGTACACCTCTTACACACAAAGTGAGGAAATGGTATGTACGACCATGAAATGCTCAGGAAATTAAGCTTTTTTGTATACCGCTGCAGAAACAACGTCAGACCATTCACAGATCACGCGTACGTGCGGTTCTCGTGTAGTCATGAATTTTTTCCTCGTTAGGTTGAAAAAAATTATTCCTTATATGAATTCATAACATACGTGTTCAATCAAATTTACAAAGATATTGCTCACATGAAATGAGAACATGATTCAACGAATCTTAGTTCCGAAAGGGAGGAAAAAAAACAAAAGAAGCGGATAATTTAGTGTACAATCTATTTAAGAATTTGAGCCAATGTTAAAGTCGCGTGTAGAAAGACGCATATAAGTTTCTTGGTCTCAAAAGGTGGTATATTATGTGAAATTTGTTCGACAAAAATAGAGGAAATAAATCATTCGGGCTTTTGCGCAAAGAAACGGGACACGTCTTATGTTACATTTTGAAATACTTTTGTTGTAAAATATATTTTACGAGACTGTCATCACAGTTGAATATAAAATGATAAAAAATCATATTTTTCATAAAAACAAGTATACTTTATTTTTAAACAAATTGTACATTCAACAAAAATAAACGAAAAATTAAAACATTAATTAAACATTGCAGATGGTTACTATACTTATTTTCACTTCACTGCAGAGAGCTTACAATTTTGAAACATTTTTTATACTTTATTTTCAAGTCAGGATCATCCACTTTGTTGATTATTTTTGAGCAGTCTTTTAACTTTTGCCTGTTATCTATTATTCCGAAACTTTGAGACGGTAACAGCTTTGTTTAGTTCTAGAATATATATGCGTTTGATTGATTGCAGATACGAGAGTTCTAAATGATTAATTCTAATACCAAACACAGCAATACAATAAAAAAAAAACATGATTTATCTTCAAAACTAATGAATGATCTTAAATTATTACAACACAAATATTTGCAATTCGTTTATTTAATTTGAAACTAATGTGATGACAAAAGAAACTTTTCCTTGCGAATTACAAATTCTTCTTTGGTTAAAGTTAGTCTTGTATTAATCTGTACACGAAAACTGATTGCTGGTGTTCAATATTTATACTTGAAAAAGCACGAGCTCAAAAATGTTCAACGTGGCTCCTATCTGTAATTGTATTTTGCAATTTGCAAGTCGGCAATTTAATAGCAGGTGGAAATTATATTTTTGAGACAAATAAACCGGAAATGATTTACATAGTGTGCCGAAGTTTGTTTTGCTGGTAAATTTGTTACTGATTGTATTTACTGAAAAGTCGACAAAAGAAAAACAGATAGAATGGAAAAAAGGTGGCTTTGTATGTACTATACTTGCTCTTCAATGCTTGCTGTTTCGTGATGTAAGGTAGTCTCTGAGACCTGACCTGCATAACTTTAGTCAACACATCTGCCGTCTGAACAAGATGACGTATATATTTGCCTGTACATCAAGTATGCGCCCACCCGAATGGGTTAAATGAAAACAAGTCATATTTATGATAATGATACATTCGATTGTTGTTAGTAGCACATATAGTTGAATTTATACTGGCTATTATAAACACGATTAAAATATACGTTATTAACAAATACTTTAATTGCGTTTATTTATATATTTTATATGCATTCAATATATAATGATAATTGAACAATATTAAATTCCAAATCATTATTGCACTTATGCAAATTTTCTATTATAATTTTTTTTGATCCTTCAAACAGATAAAATTAATTAGAATATAATGAATGGCACAAAAATCATCTTGTTCACTTGGAATAAATAAACCTCGATAGTTAGATTACTTAATGATAATTCAATTGAGTAGAAGATAGTTCCCTTTGTCCGAACGTTTTAATATGCCGATAAAGAGAATATTTTAATAGGTGTAATTTTATAAATTATTTAACAAATCCCGTGTACAGAATTTTTAACGATGTACCGGCGATATCATTGCAAGATTAATTAAATATGCAGAATATTTTATTTCTAAAAATTCTACATTTTGAAATACCAGACTAAAATTTTAACTTTTTATAGTTTGAAGCTTGTAAAAAGAATTCAAAACGAGTTCGATTTATTGGTTATTCTGAAAATATAGACTATGAAATAAAAAATCTACTAGGTCAATAAATTGTTTCATTAGTTTGAAAGTTTTTTTTTAACGTTTGCATTTTCTCAATCAGGATGCTTTCAGTTTTATTTTCTGTTTTATTTAAAAAAAACTCACTCTTATAGGTGCAAAACATTTGTACTATTAATTTCGAATTTATACAAATGTTTAAAATATTCCGTGAACTTTCATCTCTAAAATGTTAACATGTGCTGGCAGTGTTCAAAATATTTTTTTTTTTTTCAATGTCCGTGAATATACACTGCAAATTGGAATAAGTGAAAAATCACTCACAAAAAGTGAATATCCACGTACAAGAAGTCCAGAATCGTCCACTTATTACAAAAAGTGACATTTTCACTTATTTTGAGAGAAAATAACAATGAAATTTTCATTTTTTGCAATGAGTGGACGACTTTTAACTTATTTGAATTTGTAGAGTAGCATCGAAATAAACTTTTACTGAAACTGTCTTTCACTAGCTTTAATTTTGTCAGCTTAAATTATTATTAATCAAACTAAACAAGCTTAATAAAAGATTATTATAATGAATTGTCTCGTTGGTTGTTGATTCAATATTCGTTTTATAAATGTTAATAAAATATTCATTAAATATATGGGGTAAGTTTTCTGTATTTCGTGAACTTTGTTTTCACATTTGCAAACATTCGATCAGTGTTGTGCGTTCTATGTTTTTGTTTCAAGTTTGATTTCTACAAAAATATACTTTGACAGTTATATGTTACCAAAACAAATTCTAAAGCTTTCTAAAATTCGTTGTTTATAATTGCTGGCGAATTTCTGTATATTAACAGTGAATAAAGTAGATTTAAATTTAAGTAGATTTACAATTAATTACGTAAACACATTTTTCAAAACATACATTACTTAATGGACGTATTCCATTAAAAAATGAATAATAAAACTGATTTTAAATTTATAAACTTATTTATATTTCTTTTTTATCGAAACGAAACTTTTTTCGTTACTAAAGTTACTGTGTTATCACAAGCATAATTGAAATACAAACAATAAAATTAAACTATAAATTCGAATAAATGAAAAATCATTCATAAAAAGTGATTATACACGTACAATAAGTACAGAGTTTATTATATAAAATGAAAATAACTTTTGGCTTATTCGAATTTAGAGAGAATGTTCAATAGAATTTAATAAATCGTACTTTCATGATAAAATCAACTTTTACTAAAAATAATTTCATAACAATGACACATGCATTTTTGTGGTTCATCACCATTATATTCGTTTTTATCTTGAATATTTATGTACTGTTATTTAAAAATTACTTATCGTCATGTTAATTTTTACTATACACACAGTATTGATTCAATTTACCATGCAATTGACGGTTTGAAATGTTGAAGTGCATTTCTTTTAGTTTACTTCGAAGAAAGAGTCTTAAAGAAAGTCTTAGTCAGAACTCAGATTTTGACATTCCAACATTGCTATGATTGATGGTTAAACTTTGAGAATTTCACATTTACGTTTAAGACCCATAAAACTTTACTGCAGATTATTTTGTCTAAGAATGTATGATTGTTTTGTAAGAAATATTGTTTGTTTTTTGAAAATTTAAATATACACGTTCTATCCACGAATAAACAAGTAAATTGCACAATGAGGACCGAAAGCTGTCTACCTCAGTTTTGACGTTGTCGTAATATTTTTGTTGAAAGTGTTACTTGGAGGACGTGTTCATATTTCAGCTCCTGTGAAAGATGTAAATTTAATCGAGATGTCCGCGTTTTGATAACCAAAGACATTGTTTCTACAAATTCAATATGAAGTTCGGACAGAAATTTTATATAAATATCAAAAATACATTTCAATTATATATGTACAAATGTTGTAAAAACAATATATATATATATATATATATAAAAAGTAAAAAATGAAAACCATAAAAATAGAATCCTCAATTATATAAAGATTAAGGAGCTTATATAATGACTTGAAATATCATAATCTTCTTAATTTATAAACAAATAATTTTCCGAACAAAGATTCTTGAAAAATGATTATGAAAAATGATTATGAATCTTGAAATTAAACCGAGGATAAATAGAGACAAAATAGCGCACGATTGAGAAGCAAAAAAAAAAGTCTCGACGATTGAATGGAGCACTCTATTCAAAACCCAACACTAAATTCAAAGTTACGAACAAAACGAGAAAAACATTTATTAAAAGCAATCGTGTTTCGGAGGGGGGGGGGGAGGAAAAAGCAGACAAATTTATACAAGGAGTGTTGAACCCGTTTACTTATCCGGTACATTGCTTATCTCGATTTGTGGTCCAATGAATTGAGGGTTCTTTAAAAGTACAAAATCGCCAAACTACATTTTGAGATAAATCAAAGATCAACAGAGCATTTTTCCGGTGTGAGATTGCGAGGTCTGGCTGATAAAACGATAAAAGGTCAAGAATTTGCATCGAAATTTTTGGATGCTTTTCATTTTCATTCTGCAAACTTGTGATGGAATAAAAGTCACCAAAAAGTCACCGTTACGACCCAAAAGCCGCGATAATATTTTCCCCTGTTACACTTTTTTATGTATCATTGTACAGTTGATTTTTACTTTTTTGAACAATGTAGATAAAAAGTTTTACTAGGGTATAACATAATCTGATTTGACCGACGGAGTGGTGATGAATGAAATAACTTTACGATAAATAAGAAACAACATTCAGAGATCAAAAGATCAAATCGCGCTTCTCGTGACAAACTTTTTTATCTATTGACAACTTTTCTGAAAATTTGATCTAGTCTCAAACGTGCGATACTTTTGTTTTCACAAATATGTGTTTTCACAAACGAACGAAATTACTCGCAGTTTTTATTTAAAAATTTTATTTATTTTTTCAAAATCAAATGTGGACATTATTAATCAAACCAATAAATCACAAGCAAACGGTAAAGCAAATTATATTGTAATACGTTATTTGTTGAAATATAAATATTTCTCATTCTATCTCATTTATATCATATTTTTGATCATTTTTAAAAAATATACAAACTCAAGTGAAATAAACCACATGTGGTATAAAATGAATTTCCGTTCAATTCAACTTTCTGATATTATTAACATTCTATATATTGACTTTTGGGATAACCGGCGTCGCAGTTGCGAGACATAGAATTGTTGGAATTCAGTCTAATACTATCAAGATAAAATTGATATACTACAATGCTATGCATGCAAAGATAGCTAATTGGTTATTTGCGTACTCAATGTCTAATTGAGAATATACTTCAGAATAAAAGATCACTTTTTTTTGCTTCTATTTTAACAAGTAACCTCATTGGTAGGACACTTGAGGGCTTATTAGTTTACAGAGCTTTGAAATACCCGACCGTTTTCTCCATAACAACTTAACAAAGCTCTGATTACAAGTTCGGCACTTTTTTCGACCCTTGGTATAATGTTGTTCGGCACAAACTCAACTCCAGATGTACACACGAAACATTCCGGCACATTTGGGTCCAGACTTTTGGTGCAAATTTTATAGCGCTAACGAGATTTTTTTTCACAATTGCCTCATCGTTATCATGACCAATTTTATTCACAATAAAATAATCCCATACGTGGCAAACGAAGCGCGGTAAAAAATTCGTGCGAATATTAAAAAGTAACCAACTTTGAATAAATTTACAGCTCCCATTAAATTCTATATAGTTTAATCATTTTTGTTAAAAGAGTAATTTTTTGCAAAAGAAAAATAAAATACAATTTTTATTCATTCTCAAATTCAGAGGAGTTTTTTGTGATAATAAATCGTTTGGGTGATTTAAAAAAAAAGAATGTTTTGGTTTTGTTTTGCAGGGGTGGCGTGTCGTTGGAGATTGAAAAATCCAAAGATAAGACAACAAGCAAGCTGTTGATAACGAAAGCTTCCTTTAGCGACGGCGGTAATTACACCTGTGTTTCCACGAAAACTGCGCCAGCTAATGTAGTCGTGCACGTTTTAAACGGTAAGTTTAAACTTACAACGGCGACATAAATATTACGATGCAGTTGCGCGATCTGCGCCAAGAGCTTACGTCTGCCTTTGCATTTACAGGTGAAAATCCAGCAGCAATGCAACACGGCAAGAGCACCAAAGCCAGCGGAACCGTTGCCGTGCTATTGCTGATTATCATGATCCTGTCATCAGTAAGGTGAAAGCATTTTAACGATCTCTGTGATGAATCAATTTTCATCGATATAACCCGTATTGCTTCCAACGTTTTAAAATCAAACATAAGCAAACAGAACAAAATACAATCCACGTCCGTTGTATGAAGATCGAAGACCGAAGTAGTTATGTAATGTAAATGTTATGCAACAACTGTAAAATCAAAATAATTAAAGTGTATTTGTAAATACAGTCAAGCGAAATGAAACAAAGTGTGCATTTGCAAAAAAAAAAGAAGACAAAAAAAACAAGTTTGTGTGAAAAATCGATGAAAGAATCAAAATTTGTTGGATTGAATTGTACAATTTGAGGGGTAACAAAATAAGCACGTTTTTTTTGGTCAAGTGTTTTAATACAAGTAATATATGGTTCATAAATGGTCTCCAAGTTTATTTGAGAAGTGACAAGAGTTGGTATACTGACCCAAGTTTCATTCACTTTGAGATATAAGTTTTAAATATAATAAGAGAATAAATAGCGTGTATTAATAAAGTGGACAAACATTTCTTAGATAAACGGTACTCACGAGCCGTCCGGAATTGCAGAGTTTTTATTTGGCAAAATGTTTACAGTCCACGCGCGCGCTCTAACCTTCTGACTTGAGTGTCCCTCTGCTTTTTGGAAGCACACGGCTCATTGAGGGACTCGAATTATAGAAGGTTAGTAAAGGGCATGTTCAAAATTGTTGTCCTCACTGTTAGTTTCAAAATGTGCCCTTAACTTTTTCCCCCTGACAGATCAGTAAATTCTCGAAAAAGTGATTTTTTTTTTTTCCTTAAAAAATGATCCTTTTTTAGATTGGATTGATTTTGTTTGCAGGGTGAAAAAAAAAATCTTGTGGACAATATTTTGAAAATAGAACTCTATGATTCTGGATGCGAGCGACCCTCTTATGCTATACCACTACAATTTATTCGATGTAAAGACAAAGGAAATAAAACACTGAGCTATTTGTAAAGCTTTTGAAACGTTTCCTTCCTTGAATGAGTTTCTTTAGGTTTTTTCCTATCTCGTTTTTGTTTTTCGTTCGCGCAGCCGAACGAAAATGAATTTAAATGACATTCAAACCGGCGTTTAAGAACACGGGAGTGTGCGCGACTATAGCGACGCTGTTGAGTGTATGGAGTTTTTTTCCCCCCAACTGAGATTATGAGTTGGACTCCGCGGGTGCGATGCGATTTAATATAATATACTATAAGGGAGAAACAGCGGCCGCAGAGGCGGATGCAGCAAAAAAAAAAATATATATATATTCACTCGCGGCGGTGCAAGTAATTTGGCCGGCGCGGGCAGAGAAATAACATTCGTATTCATGTACGCGTTTCCTCTTACAGAATTAAAATCCACATGATAAATAAGAGCAACGAGTCAAGGGGCCAAGATGAATGGCGCAAAATTCAACGACGTTTGCGCGCACGGAAAAAAGCGCTTTTATCGCATCAAATCTTCGCGTTTGTTCATAATGACTCAGCCGAGCGGATTTCCTGCCAAGGATTCGCAAGGATTTTTGCTGCAAATTTTATTACCACTGTTTTGTTATGTTACCGTTGTTCTTACCGGCAGTTGTTTGTGCCGTATTTTCATTGATGCTGTTGCACCCGCGAATGGGGCAGACACGCCAAGAAGTTACGACTTCATTTGCCCGGGGATTAATTGAAATTTTTCTGCCCTGAAATAAAGCTCGGATGTAAGAGGAAAGCGACCTGGAGAATGTACAATTTGTAAATTGCACGAATCGTATAGTTTATCTTTTTGTCATAAATCTCAGATATCTTTCGTTAATTATTCATCGGATGGTGGTTGGTTCTTGGAAATAAAAATGTATAATCCATCGCGCGGATTTTAATCTTTACAGATTTTAAAAACCATCGTTTGAGAAAAATAGTTGATGAACCAACTTTTGCTTTCGCGGTTTGTATTTTTTTTTTTTTTTCGATTCAGATTGGAAAGAAGCAATACGTGCTACTACTTTTTGTTAAATAATTTCCCATCCAGCTGTCCAAGAGAGAGAGAGGGATGCGTATACATCCAACGGTTTTTCACGTTAATCGATTATTCAAAAGAAGATACGTGTCCATTCGTATTAGCTCTGCGAGGGAAAATTTTCATGGCTTCTGAATGATTAATTTAGATGGACAATGCTCTTTGTGACGTAATTTGATGTACATGCTCATCAACTCGTTGCAATATTTATTACAAAATATCGTGAATTTCAAAGCCAAGTGTAATTGAATACAAAAAATAAAAATATCAATACTGCATGCTTTGGTTTTACAATTTTCTGAATTTTTTTAATACAAATAAACGAATGCATGTCGAGCAAAATTTTATGAACATTAAAAAAGAAAAAAAAAAGTTTTGTGTATCTAGAAACGCTTAAACTTTATGTATGGATGATGATATTTTACTATTTCAGGTTCGAGAATGCTTGTAACCACTTTTAAGGAAGCAAATGCGCATATGTGTGTCTTAGTACACTAAGTTGTGTGCCAGTTGGTCGCCGAAACACGTATTTAAGATGCAAACAGATCCGAAAGTTTGCAAAACTCATGTTTGCAAAATGGTCTCATCACTGTGTTATGAATCATGCCAAAATTCGGACATCTTTTTGCATCGTCCAGTACGCGAGGGGGAATTATGTAAATTTATTCATACGAAAAAAAAACGTTCTTTTATTTGTCACAATTTTTACGGATGGTTCAAGACAAATTTTGAAATATTCCAACTTTTTTTTGTCCTGCGAGTATAATTTACTCACTCGTTGCACCACTATTGACACTGCATCGACATTACAAATGAAACAGTACAGATCGAATTGAGGCAGATGAATGGCTTATGACTAATTTAATGTTTGTACCAGTGTAACAAAACTGAATAAAAAGTGAATTGATACTATTAATTAATAACGTTTGTCAGACAAAAAACAATGCCATTTGACATTCTAAAATGAATGTATGAATATTTAAAATATATGGATAGATTAAATATTCAAGACTTGGAAAAGTAATATAATTTGAATGAAAGTAAATTCATTGGGATTAAATTATGCTGAAAAAAATTTTGAAATTTGAAAATTTATAAATTTTACTTTGAGATCATTTTATGAAAATAAAATATTGACATTCAAATAATTGAAATTAATTAGTTCGAATTAAATCATGAATAAGCAAATGACAAAAATTTGCAAGACGTAATCATTTTGAATAATTTCACGTAACGTTTGAAGTCACTCGTAATATATATCTATATATATTATTTAAATGTGCCAGCAGTTTTGCTGAATACCATGTTAAATTCCTGTAATTTTGCAAAACGAAAAGTAATTATGTGTCAAACGAAAAACGTGACTTTTCGAAAACGATTGAAAAGTACGTAATTATATTCAAATTTTTGTGATTCATCCCTCACATATGGAATCAATCATCAGTCAGTTTGTATGTTTCACAAATTGGAAAAACAGGACCAACGGACAGTCCGCCAACTCGATCGAAAAAAGATGATTAAATTTTATGATTTTATCTTTGTATAATTCTTGCTTTGTTCTGAAAAGGTAAATGGGTTTTTGTTAGAATCAATAGCCCGGACGCAGACCTTCCTCAATTCAGAGATTTCGGACGAAGAACGCCCTAGTTCAGTATATCCAACAATAATAGAGCCAACTCAACGTTTTTAAGAAATAATTCACTCGCTTTAATTAACTTTACTTCAGAAGGACACTTTTCGCATTAATATATCATTATATTTATCAATTCTTTTATATCAATTGATTGATTTATTGTTCATTCGTCAAGCTCAACAAAACTTGAACAATTTAAACGACACTATATCATAAAAATGAATTAGACAAAAAATGTTGATTCAAGTTAAATTGAAATTTGATTTTTTATCTCTGAATCATGAATTATTAAAACTTTTCATTTTCATAACCATAATTTGAGGAGCTTTCTGATCAGATTTCTGTTGAAATTGATTTTCTTAGTCGGAGAAGCATAAATGAAGCGTAAAGCGTAACAATGTGGAATGAAAAAGCTCGGCCGAGTAAGGTGCGAATATAAAAACAAAATTGACTGGCAGTTACGTGAAATGTGAAGGAACGTAGGATTTACATTTGTAGTAATTCAATGTGTTATATGCCGTGTAAGGCGTTTTGTGTTGAAAACTTAACGGAAGCTTTCGTGTGATTTGCATAAAATGAGGTCACTTTCGCATTTCTCGTGGGATAGTTTCGTAAGGATGTGTTGCTTGAAATGAGAGATGGCCGACGCAAAATTATATATATAAGTATAGCGGTTTCAGTTGGAGTAAGTTGTTATGGTATTATATTCAAGAATTTATAATAAAGTTTCTTCACTTCGCAGCGCATATTATGGAGTGTATACGAACGACTGATTTATCGAGCGCTGACGAAATTGCAAAATATCCATCTTTTCAGATAAGAATAGAATAAAACGCAACGATTGCTAGGAAAAAGGTACGACAATTTTCATCCTTAAAATTGCTCGCCAAAATTGTTGCTCCAAAAGGCTTCGAAATTGTGGTCATAATTCTGTTTCGGCGTTGTTTGGACATCACGTACATATTAAACCAGCTGCCATTTAGTACTTTGACCGCACCAAATATGCTATTCCATGAATCATTACAGATTGATTTTTCGTCCATAATAGTTTGTAAATTATAATATGGTACATTTTGAACAGACCCCATTTAACTTTACCTGCTCTATTTTCCATCGTACACAACATTTTGCACTAAAATATTGTTTGAATAATTATAATTTTACACCTTCAAAAATTTACGCAGCTTATACTTCTGCAAAAGAATTGCAACATGATAATTAAAATTTCATAACTGATGTTTACGTACTATCGCATTTACCTAAGTATCGCTACATTAACGTTGGAGCTAGAGTTCGCAAAAATCATAATCTATCATTTGAATTTAAATAACGTTCGAACGCGGGATCGCACAAACGTTCAAATATTTTTGCACATCTCGTATGTGCGACACATTTCGTACCCGATCGATAAATCATCCCTTAGTCCCTTTTCACCTAAATTTTCGGACGCTATAAATTATCCGCAGAAGTATCATCGCATTATCTTATTTTACAAATGTGATATGACGTAAAGTGCTTTCCGAACAATAACGATTAGTTTTCTCAAAAAGGGACACGCACGCCAACATTTGAAACGCTCGCTCAACGTTTCTCACCTAAAACAAATGAACCACTTTTCGCTGTTTTCAAAAATTTTTCAAGCTTAATTTACTCAATTTATGAAACAATTCATCCTGTGTTTTATGAAAATTATGCATTGTAAACGAAATGAAAAAATAAATGTGCCTCGGGATGTGAGTTTGTTAAGTAACATCCGAAGCTGCAAGTTGAATTATCTACCAAGTTGCCTTTTATATCAAAACTCATTGAGCATAACGAAACAGAATATACTGCTATTTTATAGTTTCTGTGTGACATTTTGGAGCACGTATATACCAGTTATATATAGTTATTCGCTTGATGGCTATACGCACGCTGAGACATTCATACTTTGCTGAGCTAAGAATTATTAGCATAGCTCCGATTACCCACCGAGCTCCATTTCCGTTTCCTCTCTGAAGAATAACGTTGAAGGTATTCAATTTTTTTACAATACGAATATTGAAAATAAAATTTCAATATTTACACGGAATCCGGATAATTTGATAATACAGAATTTTAAATGTGAGCTTCGATGTATTGGTATAAATAAAAATGCCCTTTCATCGAACTTTTCAATTTGTCGCATAACTTTGTTTGGGAAAGAAAAATGATCAAAAATACATTACGCGAGCAATGAATAACAGTCCTTAATTTTTGAACTTCTTTAATTGTATCATGCTTTATCACGATATCTGAAAATACGTTTTGTTACGATAAACATTTAATTATTTTACTGCACGGGCATCAAGCCCGTGCTAGAGTTCGCGCAGCCGAGGAATTTTCTTCAATGAATTTATAAGTTCGAAGTACACGGTTGATACAAATTTTAAATGCAAAGAGAAAAAAAAATGCTCTCTAAATAAATATGCTAAGTTAAACTTTCGAGAGAGAGATTTATTATAAAATAAGAAACAAGAATTCATTGCGCTAAAGTCTTAAAGTTTCGAACAATGGATTGTATGAAATAAAACTGTTTTAAAACTTCAAAATTTTACTTGCGATTTATTATAATATAAGTTTCACTTTTTCGTTTACAAATTGAACATTAAAAGGGCATAACCATCAAAAATGATTACGGGTTTAAAGTACAAAATTAAAATCTACAAGATTTTATTCGAGGTGGTAAAATTTTTTTAATTAGCAGCGTTGTCACATTGTACATTTTACGGCTGATCAAAAATAAATATGACAATACATAAAGTTACCTGATATACATATAGCACGGAATACCCGGAGTTTATGATAGCCGCCCGAGAAAGTATCGACGAAGGGAGCAAGTCTCGGGACTGTGAATATAGATATACTTTGAAAAATACACGCTAAGGGCAATTTTATCGGAGAAATAACTTTAAAGAGTTTGTGTTGTTTGCAACATATTTTACCAACGAAAAATTCGATATGCGAAGATCATATATTTTTTTTCACTGCGCACGGTTAAAATCATCTTAAAAACATGGCAGCTCGGTTTAATTTTGTGAATTCTAATGTTTCTTATCATTGTATTCACACGTTCTTCATTCTACAAAATATTTTTACATAAATTTCACTCCGAATCGATGAAAAATATTTCCCTTGTACAAAGAAACGTTTAAATTTTTATTCTATCTCTGTTTCGTTTTCTGTCTCACGTGTGAAACGATTTATTTTTTATAACAAATATGTTTTAGCAATACTTCGTAATCAAATTTCATTGAAAAATGATTTAAATTTGTCGAAAATTATGTCTGAATTGATTTGCTATATATTTTCAATAAAAAATTATAAAACATTTCTGTCGAATCAAGCTTTAAGATTTTTATAAATAACGATATAAACTTTTTCATGAAAAAAATATGACAAGAAAACTTGCTCTCTCATAATTTGTAAACACAATTTATAATGATTAAATATAAGGTTTTTTTTCAACATTTTCATTGCACTCGAACGTTCTGAATTTTCTTAAAAAAATATTGAACAGCTCTAATTAATTTGCATGCATACATTATGATACCAAGCTATTGATACTGGTATAAATACATGCTATACAAGTTTTCGTAGTTTCAATCTGTGCAGCGTTCAACGCCGCAAACCAACTTTAACACAGCAAAGCATCCTGTTTCTCGCCTGTAATAATATATATAATGAAAACTTTATGTATTTCCCTCCCTATTTACGATATTTTATATTAAAAACTTTATAGTTATGAATTGACAGTATCATATTACTAATCGTGTCGCTCTTAATCATCAATGAACGTTTTATTATAAAGTACCAAACATTTTTCAAAAATTTATAAACCGAAAGAAATTTGCCCTGTACAAATTTCCTATTAAATGTTAAAGCATTGAAATTTCAGCGTAACTGGATGATTATGAAGTGAATTCATTATTTTTTTTTACATTTTTCCGTCGAAAATTGATCGATCTAGATAATATATTGGATAATATTATAGTCTTAATTTTTATGAGAACCAGCGCTGAGTCACAAATTTTGTTCACAACCCTCTTAGTTGGGGTTGAACTGCACGTCGTACATACCGATTAATAGTGCGCATTATCGGTATACATATGAAAGGCCAACGACTTACATATGAGAGCCACATTGAGCTGCTACGGGTAAACGAACCGGAATGAACAGGGATGAATGTAAGTAATGAGATCTTTACAATGGTCTTTTTTTGAACTTTTTAAAACGTATTTTACAACTTAGGGTGAAATTTATTCAATAAAAAAATTTAAAAAAAAAAACAATAATTTTTTTAAAAGTGATATGCCAATTTAGTATATATATGTGAATTTGAAGGAAATTCAAATTTTGAGGAAAGGGAGTTGATTAAGCAATTTGTTGGTCAAACGTTTGATGGAAAAGAAAAATTGTGTATCACTTAATCGAATAATATTCGATTCTGGGAATGTTTTGATGGAAAATTAAATTTCTACCAAAGTTGAAAGCTAAAAACGGCAATGGATCGAATTCATTATAGAGCGAACTTTTAAATAATAAATGGTTTCGGTAGCTGATATTTCTAAAACACGGCCGTACGCGAGCGGAATTTAACGAAAGTGGTCATTTCAAGAGAAGTTAGTTGGACGCGTTCCAAAACGACAAAATACTTTTCGCTTGTATTAATTTTCTTATCACGCTTATCCTAACAAGAAACTCTCGATGTTACCGCCGCTATCACTATAACTGTGCGACGCGGTCAAAGAGCATCACAGTTTCCTAAGTTCATTATCCTTCTCTGAGACAGCGTAACAAACCAAGTTCGTAAAATGTGTGGAGCATGCAACGTATATGTAAATTATGCTGATAATGTAATGTGTGCCGATTTAACCTCATCTAATGGCCACCTGATCACGTGCAAATAATTCTATTAAGGTTAAGGAACCAGTGGTTGAACGGTTTACCTGTAAGGTTCAACGAAATTATATTTCACTCAATAATAAATCAATTTCAAGTCATCAAATTGTCGAATCTTTTATTTTTTCATCAATTATTTACACTATCAGCATTTTTATTTAACATCAAACTTACATCAATTTAAACAATAAAATCAAAGATACTTATTCAGTGTCTTTTTTTTATTCTAGAAAAGAGCCCATTTTTATTATTTTAATAATAAAAGCAAATTGACAAGCAAAACAAACTTAGCTGCCAAAAAATAAAGCTAAGACGCATGAACTTGGTCAAATGTCAGATTCGCCGCCAACTTTAAGCCTCTCATCAACTTTTTAACATTGTGTTGTGTGTGTGCTTGTGTGTGTGCGGTAGGTTGGTTGTTGGTGGACGTGGATAGATGAGTGAAAGGATGGATAGATGAATGCAATGAATTGTGCACTCAAATTTTCAACTTGAATACTTTTCTACGTTTCTTCCTCTATCATTCCATTTTGTCTCGCAATTTTATACAATCATTTCAATATTATTATTATTATTGGAATCACGAAATTTAAATCAAAGAAGTCTTTGTGTAATTCCGCCAAACAAAAATAAATAAAATGAATTATAAATGATTGAACTACAATACATCCGGAAGAACTGAGATTTTTTGATGTACCAACATTAACACTGCTTGCTAATTTTACATAACATTAACAACTGGTTGATGATATTATTTGAAAATTTATCCGCGTTATACTAACCGTTCATCAATATATGATGCCGGGTTGCGTACGTGGCATGTAATGAAGTCACATTTAACAACGAAATTAGTATTGTCGTGATTCAATATCAACGCAATATCAATTATAATATTTCGAAAACAATCAAATATAATAATATCCCAAAAAGTTTAAACTATTATTATATATACAATTTTCGCTCATAACTTTTGCAAATCTGTACAATATTATCTTTGAATGGAGGTCAGAGATTACTTTTGGGTAGAGAAAAATAATCTGACTTAATAAAATATCAAAGAGGATGAAAATAATAAAAAAATTTTAATTTTATTTTTAAGAAATCATATTCATTCCCCGGTTTATAAAAACTAAATAAAAATGGAATCTGCCAGAAGAACGCACTTCAAAAGAATCAGCACATCATTATCTATTTACAGCTGCTTTTTATCTGAACAATTTCAATCCGATTAATATTAACATTTCTTTCGCCCAATCTCTTTCCATCAAAGCAACGTAATTTTAATTATAGGGCGAATTTAAAATGCAGAAAATTTTTTTTCCGCGATTTCGAATTTAATACATCCTGATTTAAGTTTTATATGTAAAGAATTCTATTCATTTTTATGGAAATTTTTCGTAACAACCTTTTCTCAATGTAAAATCTGCTCCTAAAAGGACAATGAATAATTGAACAAAAAACGCGTATAAAAGAGAAAAACGTTTAGAGAGGTCGCGTGATTCTGGTATCGTTGTTTATTTCGTGCACTAACCTTTTAAATCTTTCCCTGAGAAGCGTAATTTAAAAATGAAAACTTTTTTCGAGTGTGCGGGCGTGCAACTTTTATTTTGCACTCGAAACATTTCTATTAGAAGTTTCGATACGCGTTTGTGACTCTGACGCATAATCAGGCCATTTGATGAAAATCAAATAACCTTTCTAATGAAAATTCTAACCCTCGTTGAATACAAGTTGCAGCTTTGTTAAACCTATTCCTCTTTTAGACAAGTTAACTCTCGCAAACGAAAAACATCTAAATAACAGAATTACGTTCTGCAAAGCAGAACAATGGTTTGAGCAGCGCAAGAAGTTTTAAATTAAAGCTTTTTGTGAGACATTTTTTGATGGAATACTTTTCTTAGTCTTAGAAAAAAAGCGTAGGAACAAATCTCATTATATAAAATACTTTTTTGTACACTTAAAAAAAATTTATTTCAAATTTGACCGTAAATTTCACTGTAATATGGAACCAATATAAAAATCACCATGATGACAATTAACGGTATATATATCAATATCTAAGATATGCACTGTAAATTTACTTTTTTTAACATGAAAATGAAAATTACTGCATGTCCTGTATCTAATTGTTTAAGCATCTGTACAACTTCTGCTATCGGAAACTGATTTCACCATTTATTTTTTAATGAAAATACGAACTGGCAAATGAAATTTCATTTCGTGGGTTTATCGAAAAATGAGTAGATTCAAATCGATAAAACGATCGAGTATTAGATCTCTTTTTCGTAACAAATGTCAGTGAAATCAAAATGCACAAAACTCACCTATTTTTTTTTTTATAAATTGTATTCATATTCATATAACGAATTTCGGATTGACAACCAATCAATTTTGTACATTTTATTATTTTCACATTTATCTGCGAACATTCTTTAATATAATTCGAGTAAAAATGTACATCGATTGTTATGAAAATATATAAGTCAAATAATCAGTTATCAAAAAATAGTTTAAATAGTTTAAATATGATCGAGGCTTGCGTAAAATATTTTAACAATGCAAAATATTTAATACTATTAATGCACCCAAAAGAGTCTGCGGTTGTAGAACTTTTTGTTTATGTTTGCGAGCAAAATACCGAAATGCCTCTTTATTTAATATTATTCATGTACCACATGTAACGTTGTTTATGTTTTAACTTGATTATTTATGAAATCGTAAAAATTTCATCAAGCGTGTTTATTTTGATGGATAATTAGTTTTTTGGGTGTTTGGTTGTTACTGTTATCTTGTGTTAATATTGTATGTTCTTTTATTATTTTAGCCAAAAGATTGTACTTTGATATAGTATTATATCGATAAATATTGAAACACACCCTAAATGATTCCAACTAATTTATATGCAGTATCCTACATTTTAAAAGATAAGAAAAGTAAATTTGATTAAAGTTCAATTCTTGTAATTTTATTTTGCTGTGATGTACGGTAATTTTTATAGTGATTCTAACATTGACATTCTAAAAGCATTTCTCTCAGTGAATTTAGACGGCTTCCAAAAATGAGATTTGAAAAGTTTGTATTTCGATTTAACTTCAATTTTCACCAGTAAAAATTGTCAACAGTTATTTTTGATAGTTTATTACAGCATGCTTAAGTTCAACAATGTTACGAACTATTTTCATTAGTTAGTTTTATATCACAATTATTTGCCATTTAATTAATGTTTAATTCAGTCGTAAGTTTTTGACATCCGAGTAAACTTCTGAAATGATAAGAATTTAGTCCACTGGTACGCATAATTAGACTGCAGATTTATAGACAAAGGAACAAGTCGGCTGAATAATCACGATGCATGTAACTGGTTACGATAAAATCTTTGCAATTATAGGATTACTAAACAACCGATATGAGACGACAATTCTCAAAATATTCGCCCCAATTATGTAATTGATCTTGAGGATCTAAGTTTAGATCATATTCGTTGATTTATTACATTTTATTGTGTATTTATTGAAACGTGTGATAAAAGAGTTATATATAAATACAATAAATTATACCAATTGTAAAGGATTTGTTTGATTCATTTGGATATCCGACATTGCAAAATATATAATTCTCTCGAGTTCCTTCATTTCACCGTACAGAAGCAAAGGCTATAATTCAGTTAAAATCTATAATTCTTTTATCCTTGACAATACAATTCGAGCAACAACTTCGTTTACCTATGTTGTTTTATTTACGATTGGTCTGATACAAAATAGGAACATGTAAACGAAAGAGAAATAGATCCAATAGTGTATACTGATCAAAAAGGTGCAGCGAAAAGATTATGCAAAAGCCATATACTCTTTAATCGACATTTCAAACAACTAACCAGCTAAAATCTAACAGCGTTACATCATTTTCAAATTTTCGAGAGTCTTTTATCAAAAAAAAAAAACCATTCCCTGTGGAAATGAATTGAGAATACACCATTTACTAAGGCAAATTAACTGGTTCAGAAAATTGAACTACTTTTAAACGTAAGCTCAAAGTTTTCTTTTTAATACAGTTTTGTTGTATTTTCAAATTTTGTGCCTTTTTCAACAGACTTCTTCTTTTAATACTAACGTGTATTATTCCATCCAAGAACTGGAAAAAAACTCTCGCATTACTCGTAGGTCTAGTGTTATACAGGAAGGAGAAACATGACCTGCATTACAGAAATCAAACTTGAGGTTTTCTATAACAGCTTGGAGAACAATCCTTCAGAACGGGAAATTCTACTAGCGAAAATGAGAGACCCACGTACGTTGTAATTTCTATTCCGAGTGGTATACATTTTCTGATTCGAAAATTCAATAATTTGATGCAAACATTCATATAGTTCAATTTTTATTTCCTCTAACAACCTGATTTCAGACGGTTCGACGTTTTCTTTAAATCCAAAGCGAGACGTGTGTGTCTTCAGAAAACAAAAATGAAAAAATACAATGGATTCTTGTCTTTTGAAAATGTTTATATATCCAAAAGCAGGAAAGTAACATTGTCAATATGAATATAAAATATTTTAAAAAGCATACAATTTGCAGCAACAAAAATCCAAGATCAGAATAAAATCACTCCCTTTGACATTATTCGGATTTTTGCCTCATTTTTTTGGTTTTGTCTTTTTCACTTTTATTTTCCCATATTTCTTTGGCTGAGCTAGACGTTTGATATGGGGCGTACATTTATACACAAGTGCGCTTCGTGGTACAGTAAATGCATCTTCCTTTACATCTATTTCTCTTCCTGGCGATCTAACCGCGTGTAATGCAAGTTTTATAATACGTGGTCCAGCTATTAAGAAATAACAAATTGAATAGTCATTGAAGGATCACTTTCAGTTTGCTAAGTACATTTCAAGTCAAGTTCTAATTTGTTCAATTTTGTCCATTTTTTAATGTTGTATCTTCTTTTGTTACCGTTTAAAGGATAAGTGGGTTAATGAAACATCAAAATTACCAACAGCTTTCAAAGCCGCTCGTGAAACTTCGCCAGGAATAAGGGGTTCTAAAATCGGTCTGGGCCTGTGAGCGGCGAGTCTTTGAATGTGATCAGTGGGTATGTAAGCGAGGGCCGAAGGAGAAACAGAGTAAGAGTCTCGTAAATTAAGTGCCTTCCGGATCACTGGTTGTGCTAGCATTTGAATATGTTCCATATTAAATCGTTTAGTCTGCTTTCGTTCCATATTATGAACCTGGCAATTGAAAATGATTATACTACAATTATGAGATTACGTTCGGATCGGAAGACCTGCAGTATCAAGTGTCTTACAGAATCCTCTGGCAGATGTATGGGCTTAGGTGCGGCGAGTACTGTCAGCCTCTGTTCGTGCCTTAACCAGTCTTCGGGTTTCGCAAGTCTCTTAAATCGTTTCTTTCTTCTTCGCCTTCTACAATTTTTCCATTCAAATTACACATCATAACTGTTCGCAAAAATGTACAACATAAACTCATTCAAAAATAATCAACCAGAAATGTAATAATTAAAAAAAAAAAGAAAAGTACATTTGAGATGAAACTAAAAGAAAAAACATTTCACCAAATATAAAATGAAAAATCCACTTACTCCTTTGCAATACTTTTTTGTAAAAGTGTGTTGCAAATAATTCTGTACTTCTGATAACGTGACTTTTGAATTTCCGTCAGCATTTGATTCAAACGTTCTTTTTCATGAACTCGTTTTCTGTTGTACATAACGATTCTGTAATTAAAAAAATGTTGCAAAATTCTTACTGAGAAAGTGATAAATTGTCAGATCTCTCTGCTTTGTGATTTATTAAATTGTCACAGAACCTGCACGTATCATAATGAAATATACACACATGCAAAATTTTGGGATGACATAAGAAATGTGATTCGAATTTGATGAGAGTTAGTCGAGAAGTCTTTAATGTCGCACATGCAAGTAACAGATGTAAAATATATGTGTCTGACAAGAAAATTGAAGATGTAATACGCATATCGTACAAAGGCACAATTCTCAAATATTGTGATATCGGTTATTCCTTCGATAAGAATATTTTTTCAATGCAAAATCAATGAATTATTGAATTCAAATGATATTATTTGACAGTCATGTATCTTTTTGATATGAAACTTTTAGAGGGAAAACTTTCTTTTTACCTCCTACTTGGAAGCGACAGTTCTGCTATTCGTTGACTGACTGGTTTTCCTGATTGAGATTGAGTAGGGGTTAATTTTGTCAGCTGAGTGCTGAAAAAAAAATGTTATCTTCAGTTTATCTCGAGTTCGATTTTTGCAATAAAACCTACAATAAAATATTATTACATCTATTTATTATCTCAAGTTTGCGATATGTGACGATTTTCACGTGAAAATTGTCAAATTCTCAACGTGTCAATCAATCAGAATTAAAAAATAGAAAATACATTTCTGATGTTTGTTAATTCACATTTCAGTCTATAAATGAACGAAATCAAAAACTTGATAAAAAAAACTCACATCGGTACATATTTTTTAGTTATCGTCACTGGTTGGGCCATAATTTTGATCCGCTTCGGTGGATGAGATTTCAATGCAGAACGTGAAACGGTAAACGCATTTGGCTGTGAAATAAATAAAAAAAAAAAAAATTAACAGAAAATCATCAGCGAACAATTTTCAACTGTTTCGCAACTAAAGCCTCTTGGTCTGATTTATAATCGACCGGAACCCGTGAAGCTGAATCGCCCGGTCGATACGGCATGATTTATTTTTCTTGTATAAGAAAGGCGAAAAAAAATTATCGATTATTTACGGCAATATGTATGGTCCATTTTTTTAATCTCCTCCAATTCGGCTGGGCGAGTAAATTTGTGTACTGTCGTTTTGATAAATGCAACCTCGCGTATTTAATTCGTTTTGAAAACATCGTATCCTTCTTTTTGATATTTTTCTTGCATTCAAATCATTAGCTGAAAATAAAGCGACTGGCGTGCTAATTTGATCCGTTGACGGCTTTTGCTTTCACACGACGAAATTTATATTTCCATACTTTGTGCAATTTTCGTTCAATTATAATAAATTCCCGACTAACCAATAACTGTCAATTTAATCAAATGCCACCAATATAATGAAGCGAACCGAATTTAGCAATTATTTATTAATTCAAAAAGCATTCCTTGATAAATATTCCATTTGCATAAATTTCCTTGTCTGGATCTTATGCAGATGGTTTATTGAAAAATCGTACCCAATTATACCAAGGATTGATTCTATAATTTACCAGTCTACTACGAATGCTCATGCAACCTCAGTGGAATTAAATGATCTTAATTTTGAATAGTTCTACGTGTACGTCCAACCCTCTGCGCATCAATTTCAATGATATATTATTTAGACTAAACTAAAAGCAATTATTAAATGAAAAAAAATATCAGTCACAACATAACGACAATAACAATTTATTTAAACTATGCCAACAAGTTTATTATTTCTAGAGATTTAAATTTAATTATTCTTCTCATTACTTCAATAGATTTGATTAAAAATTGTCATTGATTAAATAAAATAAATACAATTTTTCATTTATGTTTGATTATGTAGACTCCAAATTCTTTTTGGCAATATGTCAACTGATATTATTATAGGCATTCGACGAGGCATCAGTGATCAAGAAATAATTTGAGTTGTCTAATAACTGAAAGACAGCAGTGGAAATCGACGATCAAGCGGTATAACTGTTACTGAATAGTTAATTTAATGGGATTTCACGGTTGCTGTAATTTGTTGACAGAAATCAAATATTCAGTCAAATATAATACCAAATTATGTTTTCCTTTTTGTTTATCTGCAATTTGAAAACAAAGATCTTATAAACAATTAAACTAAATAAACTTATGGCTCGAGAAGTTTATTCAGAATTGAAATGTTTTGAATTTCAGAATTAAATTTTAAATAATTCAGTGGCTATAGATTAAAATTGCTTATTATTTCATTATCATAAGAGAGATATATTTTAAAATACGAGATTTCGATCCACTTTTTTGTTAAAATTTTTTATGAATCTTACTGTTATATAATTTAAAATGAATTTGTACTAAATTCGATTTTATATCATTTCAATTTTAAAAATACTCAAATATATAGGTCTTTAAAGTATTTATTTGTACTTTGTTTGTCAAATTAATAAATAAAGCTATGTTTGAAAAAATTTCTTTATCAATATGCCAGTAAATATTGCTTTAATTTTTATGAAGTAGTTGGAAAAAAACATTTTTTGTTTTGCAAAGCCCAGATAAAGCTGAACTATATCTGGTTAATTGATCACTTTTTTTCTAGAATCAATTATTTTTTATTCAAGTTATTATACAGCTCTATTTCAACGTATATTTCTTTTAAATAATTAAAATAATAATAATTTAAATATTTAAAAATAATATTTTCATACAGGAAAAAATACAAAAAAGTGGCATCTATTTCCAAGCGGGTTGCTTGGATTTTATTTTTATTTAGCGTAAATGTTGCATAATATTTGGCTATCTATATGAAAAAAAAAATATGAGTCCCACTTTATTTGCAAAAACTTTATATTTTTTCAAGTATTTGTCGCTCTGGTTTTGTGAAAGCAATATGACTGACTGCATTTTGCCTCACATTTTTTTGCAAACTCATGAAAACAATTGTAGGATCATTCAAACGAAATTTCAAAATTCATTGTAACTATTTTGTACGCTTCATGTTCCAATTGTTTTGAATAGGGCTATTTCTGTTGTATCGCTCTCGAGTCGCAACATTTGTATTTCAGTTTATTGATTAAACTCCAAAATTCGTGCAGTGTTAGACTTTGTATAGATCTGTTGGATAGAGATGAAATAAACAATTTGTAGAAAATAAATAACATAAAAAAAAGTATATTTTTTATAAATCCAGATGTTAATTATATAAGATGCCAATTTTTTTCAAGTGAATATAAAAAAAATGATAAAAAGAAAGCGAACACGATTTTATCCAAAAATATCTTCTTTATCTACTGTAATGTTAGTTTATCCGGGTGGATGGAGTAGAAGAATCTTATTGTTTTATAACGTCGATAAAATTTTGTTGCAAGACCTTGGGGTATGCGGAAATTTATCCGTGGACGGTAAAACAGTAGTACAGCAAGGGATGTGATCCAACACAGGATGAAGTTTCAACCATCGATACAATCTTTCAAAAGAAAAAGTAAATTATAAATAGGTTCTTTTTTATCATTAAACTATTTGAAATAAACTGTTGATCATAAATATTTTTTTATAAAATATTACAAATATTTAGTTATGTCTGATCAAATCTACTTAATACCGCTTAAATCGAAAAAATTATGGTAAGTATATTAATGTTGTCAATTAAATTAATATTTTCGTCACTGAAAATAATAACATTTTCGATCAATATAATTCTATCAGAAATGTAGTTTTTCTCATCCATATTTAGGGAATGACCATAAACTAGTTTATATGCAAACCTTGGGAGTCAAATGCCAAGAGCAGATGATCGAAACAAGGTAACTCGAATGAAGCTACTTTATATGGCATCTGGTATGTTTAACTTTCGGATGAAAACTGATGTAGTCCATTGGTAAATATACAACATATATTTATAGTTTAGATGTGTCGGCATGAACACCACAAGAATAATTATTCTACCCTGATGTTTGGAAAAGAACAAAATCCAACTTAAAGTCTGTTGAAGACACATCGAACCAGGAAACTGAACTGCATTTTTCTATTATGTAAATTCCGTCTTTTCTCTCGCGTGACTTTCTGACATTTTAACAAGAAAAAACTACACATTTCAAACATTTACGCAAGTTGCGTCGGTTCTGTTGTTATTACTTTTTTTTTAAATAAATCTAAAAAAGAAATAATTTTATTTTTTATTTTTAATTTAAATTTAAATGTGAATTTTAATAAGAAAACGATTAAAATCAATCAAAGAAAATCTCATACTTAACTATTATTATCAAACCATACTTGAATAATCGTCTGTGTGATTAAAGTAGGTACACACATTCGTAAAGTGTCTGGTACAAAAGAAAGCCTTGAGTGTAATACAGGGGTTACTGCCATTCTGTACACGATTCGGTGAATGTACTTCTTTTGAAATGTAATTGCACATAAAATATTCACGCATGTTTGTCTAACAGCCGCAATAAAAGAGGTCCCAGCCGCACAGCAATCATTATTTCTCAACATTCCATGAACACATATTTTCTGTTCTTAAATTTTAAATTTTTCTCGCAATCAATTCATTTAGACAATCTTTTGTTTCGTTTTATTCGAACTTAATTACAACTATTTACACAGTACAAAACATAATTGGCATACATTAGTTTCGTTTTCTCGTTCACTTTTATCAGTTCTATATTTACATATATAACAATTTCATATGTATATAAAATGAGAAACATGTACAAACAGTGGAAATGTGAGTTAAAATAAAGACACTTTGTGCGAGCGCCAAGTTTTTTCTTCTTTCTCTTCTTTGCACTGAAATATTTTTCCGTCGCGGCGCAATGGTAAGCAAAGTTAAGCTTCTTTATCTTTTACGATTGAATTGGAAAAAGTGAGTTTTGCGGAGAATAGCTTCTTAGATCTCGGGTTCCTCTAGATCAACAGACTGTCACAAAAGAAAGAATGGTCGCCTTTGGCGCAGAGTAGGCGTGAATCGATTGAGAGTACCGTGATTGTCAAATGCGTAGAGGATTGCTGTGATTTTGAGAGGGCTTGTGCCGGGCTATGCAATAACTGAAACCAAAGCAGAGCAGCAGCAAAGTAACTGCAAACACCAAAAGGTGACCCGACCATGATATTGAGCATCTTCCTGAAACGTGAAGTGAAAACAAATTCATTTAATTGTTCATTTACATTGGCCAGTAATATCAACAAACTTTTAATACGAACCAAGATTATAAATATTTGCATTTTTTCCACAGGATTCTCGAACTTCTCGATTGTCCCATCCAAAAGGGTAAAGAGCTAGTCCTCCACACATCATGACTGCTGTAAGAAAACAACAATGTAAACATTTTTTCTCTTTTTTTTCAAAAATTGCTTTATTAAACAATCGGCTTACCAGCTAACAACTGGAAAGATCCAAGCATCCTAGCATGTTTCGGTGTAGTAAGGATTTGTGGTAGAAACGCTGATGCAGCAGCAAGCACAGTAAGTGAAACAATCACTGCAGTCGCTACGCCTAGTCCGATTATCAAAGTGCTTGCCTGCCACCAGGGACTCGGTATATCCCAAAAGCTGCAAAAAATCGTTATCTTTATTACAACTCAATCATTCATCAGAGATTAGTTTTATTGCGAATTTCTTGCAGAATTCACGAGAGAATTCTTATCTTTGTTTTATTTTTTAAGTGCATCATCAATTCGTTACATTTAATTTTCACATTTAGATTTAGACTTTATTTCGTTTATTATCAACATCAATGAAATAATCAATTCGAGAAGAAATATATCAGATTATTATTCTGCACAAGTTTTATGATTTATAAACTAAAATTGTATGGATGTATACGTACCTTGAATACCTGGCACATTCATACACAATTTCTGCAGTAGCGTTTGGAGGCTTAATTCTAGGATAATTGCAACGTCGAAAGGAATTGAAGTATGCATCTGCTTTCCCAAAGAGTCTACCCTGTAATGCATACACAGATAATTACTTTGAGTAATTGCAATACCTCAGGCGTCAGTTCTTGAAATTATAAAACGCTAGATGAAGTCTACTGAGTCATAATTTAATGGCTCAAATTTCAGAAACCAGCAGAAGCAACAAAATTTTCCAAAGTTTTGCTATACTCTACTCTTTATTGTATTAATACACTTTGTTATCTTTATATACATTTTTTTTCGTTATTTAAATTTATTTTGCATTCACCATTACTCGATGAATTTTTTTCCACATTTTTTTATGAAATTGATAATAAAAAACACTAATTATTGATTAAAAGTCGATATTCTTTTCACGACTTATCAAAAATGAATAGTACTTTTATACTTCACGTAACCGAAAAAAAATAATAAAAGTTTAAACACACAATAGGGTAAAATTTTTTATCAAAGCACGGTCAAACGTGGACTGTAAAGTAGATGAAATCACTACTGCTCTCGTTTAACGTTACCTGGCAACTTCATTTATATTCGCTTCGAGTCTTGTTTGATCGACATTTTAGTTTAATAAGTTGTATGGCATAATTGAAGCTTAACTACATGTTACATCCGTTATTTCATTACAAGCTTGATTTTGCATTGAGGATGAATATGAATGAAAATTGATTTTACAAAAATTTAATGTAATTTTGTGTTTCATTAACATTTTTTACTAGAACAATGCAGTTTTTATTCAAAGTTTGTGTACGCCAGAAATGGTCAATTTTTCCGCCCCTTCGTTTATACCTTGATATTTAAGTCTCCGGATGGATCGTTAATTGTACGATAGTAAAGTTCGTAAATCAGATTAACGGAATTGGCAAGTTTTCAGCAACGGTTTTACGCCACGGTGCGTTTGAGCGTCAAAACATTATATATGCAGAAAATCCGATTTCCCGAAGATGTGAACAAGCAATTCCTCCTCCTCCCCTTCCCTCCTTCAAGTTTCAACGATTACATTAGCCGCACCATATTTTATTTCACTGTTCAGTATACTCTCAATCGTTGTAAGAAAATTATCAACTTGGAAGCAAAAAATTAAAAACTATTTTTCTCCTTTCTTTATGTATTCTTTTGTGGGTTTGAAACCGTGCAGCTACATCAAGACGTCTTGAGTTTGGCTTTTTATATTTTTCGCTTATCCAATTTGACGTTAATTGACTGCAAAAAATGCTCCCACGATAGTTTCCTCTTTTTTCCCACCTTCTGCCTCTGTAACTCAGACGCTTTTGTTTTTGATCCAAAACCCTGACAAAAAAATTTTTCAAGATATGAAGCTTGAGAGTAAATGTTGAAAAATTTTGTTTCATGAAAATAATATAAGTATGATTCTAAATTTTAGTTTGCAGTACAGTTGTAATTGAATTTAAAAGCAAAGTCAATTTTCATACAATTACTCGCGATTCGCTGTATCTATTATTAAATTCAACAACAGGCAAATATATTCAGAATTGCTGCTATGCTTTTGAATAAAACATCTACACTAGCATTATCACTTTTCATTAGATGTTTCACTAACACCTTGCAATTACGTTGTAGCTACCAACCAGGTTTCATACCCGACTTAAAATCAACGAGTTTGCCAGTTACAAATCAGCATTTGTAACTCAAATTTGATTTGACTCAAGCATTGATCACTGCACTGGAGTAAAATAAATTATCATCAGCAATAATCTCTCGGGCTTTATTTCACGATAACTTGAACATTTACTGATTTTAATATTTGAAATGAAAAATAATAAACATAGAAATGAAAGCCTCATTTGATTGTTAAATATATTTTGATTTGTAAATTTTTGTTGTTATCGGATAAAAATTATAAAGGGCATCCCAAATGAAATTATGCTGGATGAAAAGTGATTTATCATAAATAAGTCATATAAATGCGCATGTACTTTCGGTGGCATTACATTTAGCGCAACGCCATGAAAGAATCTTAATTATTCACACAGTAATTCTAGTTATATGCACCGAGTTATCTATATATGTATATATGCATATATAAATGCAGACGTTGATATTATATATGTATACCTGAATCCAGTACGGGAGATAAAATCCTGAGCATGCCAGGATCGTGGCCACAACGGACAGCGTCGCCCAGAAGATACACAATACTGTCATCTCACAAATTAGGTCCTTCAGAGTTGCAATAATTACTATCTGTCGCCGACAGCATGTATCTTCGCCCTCATCATGAGCGACGTCGCGCTACGTGTCCTTGGCAATGCACACCTCTGCACGTTGCATTGTTACTCTTCAACATGAAAGTGTCACCGATAAAATCAACACGTCGATCGATAAAAAGAAACTCACTTCTGTCACAAAACTCGCAAAACCAATAAGACGCTTTTCATAGTTGGTGTGGAACACGCTACTCGATGAGTACAATCTAATTTCAGTGACGGCGCTCAAAGAGCCGAACACATTTAGAATCTTCGAACTCGCTTTAATTCAAATATAAACGACAGAGTTTCCGGTAATCTTCTTAGCAGTTTCCCGTGCTATTCAATTGATGAATATTCTCTCCTTGGGTTCGGATATTACACTTTTATATTACTGCCTATATATAGGCGTATGATTTCGAATTCAAACGTAACCGTTAGGGATCTTTTTATTATACGAACGAAACATTCTTGTTGAAAATTAACTTTTCAAACATTAAAATAAAATATCATCTGACGAGTTAACAGATTTATCGACAAGAAAATCATTCTTCTGTACTTAAAAGATGTCATGAAACAAAAAAGCGGTCGGATTTTGTTTTATTTCACTGAAAAGTTACATTTGGCGAATTCCAACTGTTCTTTCAACTGAATGAGTTAAATCGATTGGTGACAGGGCCATTAAAATGTAACAGTTTCCACAAAATTTGTCTCCTCTCGACGCGTCATGAAATAACACTTTAGATCAATCATCTTTATACGTTTCAAAGATGGAAACTTAGAAACTCAACGTTAATATTCCTGAATTTATGACGTGATGATTTTTCGGACGCGATTCTTTTAGATTTTCTTTGCCTCGGTGTAAATATGAAATCATTATTTCAAATTATTTTTCGTATCATATAATCATTATTGTTATTGTTTTGTCTGAAATTGAAAATAAAAATGTGAAAAATGTTGTTACAAGATGACACGTCCAGAAAATAATTTCAGCAGGAGTTGTAAATTTCAATCTTAACGTAATAAACATGAGTCGTGTTGCTAATTATATGAAATGTGTTCCTTCGTTAAGGTAATTAATCTCGTGGTTACCTGACACTATAATTCACAGTTTGGAAATATACATTAAAAATTGTGCATTACAGGCGTTACTACTAATCTGATGGATTAAATATGATAATTGATGTTAACGTTTTAAAACTTATGAAAAAGCCCGACACGAGACTGAAAATTTTTTAATCTACCTTCGAGGTAACGAGGCAAAAGTTTGAATGAACGGATAACAAAATCATTTCTCTTTTCCATTTCAAAGCTGTTTTATGTACATAATTTTTTGCGTGCAATTTTTTTTTTAATTTACCATTTCCATTAAATCAATTCAATCTGATGAATTGAAATTTTTGTCGCCATCAAACAATTTAGCCGAGAGCGTCGAACTCCACTTCTAAAGATACACGTGGAATCGGCGCCAAGTATAATTATAGCCAAAACTCAATTATAGCAGTGCTTAGTCACGTTTTGCGCGTTGCACAGGACAAGTTCCGTAGGCTCTAACGTGTTCGGCAAACTTGAACTTTCGGTTCAATTAAGCTCGATGAAATTCGGCACAGCGATCGAAGTTTCGAATTGAAACCGATTTTACAATTTTTCTATTCAATGTCTCGGCTGCTTTGGATCAACCGGCAGCCGGGGAGCGAGCTGGCGGAAGTGGTGCACGACGCCACGGCGAGACTACGACTGAGCCAGCTTGCCGTTTTCACGTTGGCTCGCAAGCGCGACCCATCTGGCGAACTCTGCAATGTGACATGTATCTTTCTGCTTTGTGTCTTATATATCTATGAAATTGTACGCGTATTATATCCGGGCAACAAAAAGCGTCAAGGTAAAAGGAAAATGGCGAAAAAAAAAGGAATCCTAGTTAGCGTACAAGCTCTATTCGTTTCAACACGTACACACCGATTCGTTGTTTCACATTTGTCCCAGCGATTTGAATGGACTGAATGCTCATTCATTTTTACTTAACAAACATTTTTTAATCAAAAATATCCTCTCATATCAAAGTCCAGCTTATTTTTTTGTGCCTGGAAATACATAAAATCAACTATATAAAAATAAGATGAACATGATCTTGTAAAATTTAGAAACAAAATTTTTCCCTTTTCATTCTTGCTCCTTTTTTATTAAATGAAACTTACTAAACTACTCTCTCATTCAATTTTCTCTCGGTGAAAATATTGCACAAACATTTGTCCTGGAGAGTATATATATGGCGAAATGTAATACGATTAAACACGTGGCGAGATGAAATTGAACTGAAACAGGGTCCCATTTTGCTAACTTATACTTAACTGCGTTCGGTGTTTTCAAATTAACTGCAAGCTAAACTCTGGTGAACTCTTCCTTTGAGATGAAAACAGTTAATAATGTTGATTCAATTTGAACAAAAATTCAACATTGATATAATAATGTTCTTTTTATCTTAATATTAATTACAGCCACAAGATCACGAAACTTTTGCCCACGTCTGCGTATGACAGTTTCGTGTACACTTGCCTGACATTCCACCCCATGTGAATAATTATCACACGATTCTGCTCGCATTGATTAAACGTGTACTGTAAACTTGTGCAACTGATTCATTTATGCAACGTACAAAAAAAAACTCAAAATACATTTGAGAGGGAAAAAGTTAACAAGAATATCGATCAAACAGAAATGTTTTTTTTTACAGTGAAATAATAAATTAAGACCAAAATAATATTGAACAATTTTTGTTCGATGTTTATGTTAAAACAGTCCATAAATGCCCAATTGAAAATTGTACGATTTCCCGTCAATTGATTAAGATGTAAAAACAGTTTGATTAAATGAACATTAAACTCACGTTTAATGTGAAAACATACGTTGAGAAGAGCGCTTTTATCATGATTTTATCACGAATATTCGTTTGTAATTATTGCAACTGATTTTGTTGTTGTAAATTGAGGCATTGAGAAATGTTTGATTTTGTGACATAAAACTGTAAAAAAATTATTGAATCATGAGCGAAGAATGTTTTGTTTCTGCATTTTAATCTTTTCAAATTGATGCTTAGTTGGAAGGGAGTAAAGCATCCTGAAGGACCGTGGCGTTAATTAACATAACAGTTATATAATCCAGGGACTGTACAATTGGGAAGGTTGAAACCTACGTTGGACCATCGAGTACGCGGAAATGAAATTTGAAGCTGCAGTTCAGTGGGCCATTAACGAGTCTATTCGACGAGGTTTACAACTCTTGCGAGAGCCGACGCTGCACAAATGGTGGATGTGCAACTTGGTGTATCGACTGTATTTTCAATACCTCTTTTATTGTTGTGAAAATTGCGTTCAAAAGAAAATCAAATTCCCAGCTACTTTTTGTCTGTTAATAATTTGCTTTTCAACACTGCAAAAAATAATGTTTTAAATGAAACGTTTTTGTAGTCACATTTTGAATATTCCAAAATATTCACAATACTAATGAGATAGGAAAACATTTTTAAATGTTCAAAAAGTGACTACAAAAACGTTTCATTTAAAACATTATTTTTGCTGTGAATTTTGTTTTTTATTTCTGTCTCAAACAAAAAACAACTTGTACAATTTTTTCTTTGTTTAATATTAAAATATTTTTTTCATTATCATGAATTTGAGATTTAATTTTGAAACTTTTTTTTTTCTGAGCATGTAAAATATTTGCCACTCCATTCTATGATACATTTTATCTGACTTCAGGAGCTAAATATGTGCTGCTGCGCGAAATTATATACACGTACTTCCGCGAATAATAACACTAAAAATGGAATGAAAAAAATGAAATAAATAATCGGCCCATCTCGTTTAGAGGTTGCTTTCGTGTGATGCTTTCAAGTTTTGGTGGATAATCGTATACTTTTTTACTTCAAAAAAAAAATATATCCTCTCTATGGGTAATATATTTTTAAACTGAAGTCAGCTGCGCGATCCTTTCATTCGTTTATGCTCTCTTGATTTATTTTTTGGTTTATATTCTGTCTCTTTCTCATTTAAATCCTGAAATGAGTGTGATATAATTTTAATTGAAAAGTTGAGAATTAAAATCAATATTTGCAAGAAGTACAATGGAAAATACCCAATGAGGAATTACGACTTGAATTAGAATCGCATTTGGGAAACAAATTCAATCACGGGGTTGAGCATGAACTCAAAAGCGAAATTCACAGTTTGCTCTTTGAGTAGTTGCAACAATTGTACAATTACAAATGAAAGCCAGATGGAAGAAAATGCATGTTTTGGATTCTACTTGACAATGAATAATTTAACGTTAATTACAGTTTGAAATTTGAATGAAATCGACGGAGAACAACTTTTATGAATTAATTAATTGATGTCAGATCGATATTGTATTGCAGGGGGACGTGTTTGCTCAAGTGAGGTAACCAACAAACCGAGAGTCCACACCAATTACCAGTGAAATAAGGACGAGCCAACACGAGCGCAGGAAACCATTTAATGGATTGATATCACGACAGTGAAGAGAAATTGTACAAAGAGAAATAACAGATACCAAGATGCTAATGATTTGAGCAAACGTACGGTTTGCCCAAGGCACTTTAATCAAACAGCAATGGCCAATTACAATCACCATCCCGGATGATCTTGTAACGTCCAGTTTAAAATTCAAACTTATGAAATAAAATTTAAATTACAAAAATTTCCCTTTGACTTTTTGTTCATTCAAAATTGATCTCGAATCTGAATCTTGACACAAGATTGGAAAAAGTTATATCTATTATGATTTCGATATTTTTCATAATTATTTATTTCGTTATCTATTTCCATAAGGCAAATGTCTGGGAATTTAATATATATAAAAATCAGAGTTGCACATATCATGCAAAAAATGTTAGAAAAGTGAATAAAAAAATTTACACGATTTAACTTCTTCGATGCTTGGTTGTAACTGACGGAATTTGATTTAAAATATTCAAATTCGAAATTTTTAGATGAAAATTTTGACAAATTAAGAGTGAAGAAACGTTCAATGAAAAAAATATATATATTAATGTATAAATTGCACTTTTTGACACTTTTTTATTCAAGCTGATGTTTCATAATTCATCTGTTATCCAAGGACGTGCGCTGATCACTGTAGTCTTAAGAAAAAGTGATGTGGTTGGCAATGCGAATGGGGATGGAAAGGGTCAGCAGGAGGTCAGCACGTGACAAATGAGGCTGTTTGCTAGCTCGCTACGAGAAGATAACAAGCTGCCCCAGTCTTTATACCCGACGACGCACTTACGCCTCTTTTACTTGCAACTAAGTGTGAATTGCGTGCTTTAAAATAAACTACCGTGGCGTATAATTTCCCAGGAGTAATGAGACTGAATACTCCAATTAGTACCAAATCACAAAACAACTCTTGCAATTAGTTTAAATCAGCAAATAATTGTATGTGAAAAAATTATTATATAAATTATCAAAATTACATCTTAATGTTACGTCTGACGTTTGAGCCTATCATCTTACTTTATTTAATTTTGCAAATTTGATAGCAGCAACAGAAATTATAAGAGACTTCTGGACGAATGGACTTCGTCAGTGAACATACCAGATTTTCTCACAAGAATTTCGTGATTTAACCGAAGAAGTGGACTCCGGGGAAGTTTGCGTCGTGCGGGGAATTTAATGCTTTCAAATAAGTGACCGCTGGCCAATAAAGCTCTCTTGAGCAACGAGAAATGCGGATACCGGTAGCGGATCTTTAATAAATTGTATCTGTTCAAAGTTTCAGAAGAAAAATTTTGCTTGCTCTATAAGTGCGTTGTAACATTGAGTGTACACGTTACGGAATGAAAAAGAACGTACATATTTGAAAAGCTGGATTATTAGCTTGACATTTTTCCAAACGTCATCGAATCTCATAAATGTTTCATCACAATTATGATCTTGATCCTCGACTCGTCTTACGAAATAATTGCCAAGAACCAAGCACGAATAATAACAATTTTATTCAATGCTCGAGCCATAAGGACCAATAAGAATTCGGCACATTATTCCCGTACCATTGTCCGTGAAGTGTTGCAGAGATTTTCGAAAAAAAAAATGCCTAATTCGACAGAGGATCAGTTGGTTTCGAACAATGATACAGAAATAAAAGAGTCGGCTACAAAAACGGAGCTTTACAAAGTTGTACAAAAAGCAAGCTTTTTGAGTATCGAAAGAAAATAATCTCTAGAAATGCTGCAAACTTTTCAACTCGCGGAGAGAAGGTGAATAAAAAATTCTAGGCAATATTTCTTGTCTGCACAAACTGTTACTTTCATCACTGGCAAAGAGAGTATGAATCTTGTTTCACTGATAAATGATTATCTATATCTCCCCGACCCTTCAATCCTGTATCCATTCTCGCCACTTCATCCTTAACATTTTTTGCCCCCCGCAGTGACGCATCGGAATGTTCAGGTGGGGAACAAAAAGTTTTTCCGGGATTGCAGGGTTCTTTTTCTTCGGATGAAGTCGAAAGTTCATTCATCCTGTACGCCTCACAAGTGATTAAAATCCCCCCTTATAAATTCTGTTTCATTTTCGACAGTTTAACTAAAAACATACAAACTTGTTATTTCTAATGAACAATTTCGTCTTTTTTTATTGATGGATAAAAATTTTCAATTCCCTTTTGGACAAGAATAAAACTTGGGGCAGCGCAATTGACTTGCACCTTTCATAAAATAAAAATGATCGTTTGAAATGAAATTGTGGGAATCTTGATTTATATCGGCCCATTATTTCCGCGCCGACTCTCTCCTTCTCTAAAATATTTATATTTCTGAGCTCTGGCAAGAACGATTTACATTCCGCGCGGTTCGGGAGATTACTTTGGTTTTTATATAATTCTTCGAGAGAAACGAACGTCTACTTTCTATTACTTCTTCTTCTTATTCTTCTCTTTCTTTGCTTCGCTTGATTTCTCCTTGCTCGTTTTCGCAACATCGGCACCAGTTTTTTCATTCTCTTTGGCTCCCATTTCAGAACCGCTAGTAGGTGGTGATGGACTGGATTTAAGCAACGGTATGCAATTACGTGGTGCCTTAAATTCGATCTGAAGGCTTCCCTGCAGATCTGTGTACTTGGTTGTACTGAGTAAAAACATTGCCTCTTCCACCTTCTTCGCTTGCGGAGGTCGATGCGGAATAACGTTTACCTTCGAGTCCCCTTCTGAACACTTTTTACCTACGGCGAAAGCTTGGATCAACGACCGCATTCATCACAACGTATTACGCGCACTTTTGTTTGTAAGCTAGCAAGCCGGAATTCACGATGAGGATTTATGAAGCGCTCTACGCCATCGCTTCGAATATGTGATACGAAATTCACATTTTTATAACAAATGTGAAATTTCGCCTCTCGCCGATGTATGACGTTTTTGGTTCATATCTCATCTTCGCGAATTGAAGCCATTTTCACACGGGTTTTGCTTGACGAAATAAAAAAAAATAAAATAACAGATTTTGTTGACAAAGTTTTTGTCCTTATTAAATTCAGTGGTATTAAAGATTTAATTGATTGGACAAATATCGAAAATTCAATATCAAAGTTAAATGTTTGATGTAATATTTGATCTCGAGAGGACTCTTTCTGAACTCGATACGATGTTTGTCAGATAATTTACCGCCATCGAACCCGTTCAGATCCTCGATGTGACGTGAATTCTTTTGTGCTTTGATGGACAGAAGATTGTTTCCAATCTCATATGATATTACGTCGTTTTGAGACTCGAGCTTGCCAGACACTTCTCCACTTTTGTTGCAGTGATTCTCGCAATTTTGAAGGTGCTCCATTTTTTATTGACGCCACGTGTTTATGAAATCTGAAACAAAAAATTTTGAATCAATTTGAATAATAGGTACCAAACAATAATTACTCAGCTTATTTGCTTCGCATGAAACAATTGAATAAAAAGAACTGGAATGATTCTTTCTTTTGTTATTCAAATTATATTTAAAATGTTTCATTTCCACCCGACATTTTTCATTTCATTGAACAAAATCAACTCTAAGTTGATTAACCAGTATCGAAAGCTGCAAAACAAAGCCTTGCAGCTTAAATTATTTGAAGATCATGTGCACATATAATATCGGATTATTTTATTGAATGCTTTGTACTTGTACACCAAAATCGCCAATTATTGTCTGCCAGATACGTAATAATACGCAAGAAGCATATACTGTACAGAATAATTAATTGAAGTACGCTACAATAAAATGAAATATAGCATCAATGCAGTGCAGCTTTCAAATCAATGTATTCTGTAAAAAAAAATATATATATATGGGCCATTTTTATAGCTCAAAAAACGTATTGAAAACAAATCGTTTATCCATTCCGTGTAATAAAAATGCATGATAATTAAAAAAATGATAAGGAACAAGAAGAAAAGGTCTCGCAGTCGAATGCTAATGAAGCAAGGGAGGAACATCCCGAAAAGACAGATTCAATTAAAGTCTCGTTATAACTGCAGAAAAATAATCAGTGTTTTGATCGTTTCGCTTCACATGGGTTCGTAATTGCGCTCAAATCTAGGCTCCGATTCAATTGAGATCACTGAACCATTCGACTTAGTTTAGTGATTTACTCTAAAACCACTTCAACGGATCAGGACCTCGTGTAATCAGATTACAAACTTTTATATCCTTTTCAAAATTTTTACCACGAAGTAAAATTTTTCTCAAATTTCATAGCGAATTTATGGGGCGAGATCTGATTTGTAGGCAACGTTGCACTTGAGAATTTCCCTTCCGCCAATCTAAAAAATAATAAAAGTTTCACAACTGCTTATAGAAAAATGATTGATATTTTATTACGGAAAAAATATTACCATCTGATCAAGGCGTCGAATTTTTAGAAAAGTACTATCACGGAATTATTTAAAAGCTTGTCATCAAACATTAACTGTCGAAAAGGAAACTTTGTTCGTTTCTCCTTCGCACAGTTTCATCAAAAGTATTAAACGCGGAACGATCAAGTTCATTTTAAAGTAATGCACCGTCGCGTGTTATGAAGACGACGTACAATATTAGCATACCTCCGTAATGCAAAAAAAACATCAGCTTGACATAGCACGTCGAACATCACAACATCAGACTTTCCAAGATTGATGGCATTTCCGGCCCCGACGTTTCGCACAGTGATCTCTCTTTCTCTCTCCGCCCTCGAACTTTTCCCATACACAACGCAAAACTTCTGAAAAGTTAAATGAATCAGTTGTTTCGTTAACATTTAACTATAAATATTCACAGAATTTCGAAACAATATTTCTCTTGAGAAGCGTATATATGCATGTACAATTTTGATATTTCTTTTTTCCTTTCGAATCACAGAATCGTTTTCGTTTTTCGGTTGGATAATACAGAATGTTCTACATCTGTTTCTGCCACAGAAATTTTGTTTCATGCTTGATCATACGCAAAGAACGAATTTTTTTTTTTTTTTTTTTTTTTTTAACTTAAAAGCTTTTATGGAAAGATTCGATACTCCATTAAGGTCATGCCGGATGCTCACGGAAATCGAGCCGTGTCACCAAAGTGGCTTTTATCGTCGAAACTACACTTTACTTTAATTACATCAGCATAACTGCAGAATACCAGTATCAACACTTTACTTCAACCTTGTAGAATCGTTCATTTGTCTTAAAAAAAATCTTCTTTTATAACTGGCTATAAAAGTTATTATATTTTTCATTATAAAAAATGTAACAAAAATAACAGTTCAATCAATCAAACAATTGTTTGGGAAATAAAAATCCATGAAATGAGAATAAATGTTTCGCTTAAATTGTTAGTAAAAATTGACCTGAAAACAAAATAACAAAAACTAATTAAAAAAAACAAAACACACTTTTTAAATTACATTTTTGGTAACAAAAACAATTGAATGTACTTTGACTGTTTGACTTGTACGATATGTCCCTTGTTGTTTTTATTTGTTTATTTCCCGTAGTGAAACTTCCTTATCATACCGGCCTCCAGAAACATATCTTCCACAGAAGCTTTACTTTACATTTTCCAAGATTCTCTGACATTTGCTCAGTAGTTGCTGTGAGCGCCACATGGCGTCGCCACCATCAGCAGTAAAAAAGCCTTTTATCGTCAAACGTCAAAGCGAACGTGTTTGTTATAACCTTGGGGACAGGATATCTTCTTGTCGGATGGACTGGTAAGTTTTGTTCAAATCTCATTCATGTCAACAATCGAAACGCCTTTGCATCTCAAGCATGAGCCCAAAGCTTGAACAACTGAGCGAGCAACGCCTTTTATCGATTCCAAGCCGTATGCCCACTCCCATGTTTCGCAACAAACGACTGGGACACGCTTGTTGGCAACACTGAAAGTTGCTTGAGATGCTCATCTTTGCTAAATAACAACAATTGAATGCTTTTTCTAACAACGATCTCTGGTCGAGCCGCTTGTTTCATTTTTTCGGAGAGACGGCTCGAGTTGTGCCTTTTTACTGTGTGCCTCAGTTTGTGTCCCAGTCGACAGAGAGCTGTCCAAATCTCATGACAACAGTTGACATTTTAACTCACCACTTGTCTTATTTACACGAATGTACAGACGATAAACAAATTTTCTTTTCTATTGGATACAAAAATCTTGCAATTAAACATGTCTTAATAACAATTGAGGTTAAGGAAACTGTCAAATATGAATCGCATTGAGATGAGAGGATATGTCAGTGCTAATGAAAGAGATACAGTGTTGCGTGAAGTGTCATTGGAATCTATGAGTCATTGTTCAGAGACGCGAAAAATTGTTATTCCTTGTTATTCAGATTCTTTCATTAGACTTCTAAGAACGAGTGTGATTTGAACAAGTTGATCGGTGATCTCATTTGTTACTATTTCTAAACTAAATGTTGATTTGTCGGATTCTTGTTTCGTTTGTTCTTAATTCTAATTGTTGAACTTGACTGTGAATTGTTTTTTGTTTCAGATTTTTATTACTCCTGGGATCTCAACTTTTTGTTTTATATTAAAAAAAAAAGTTCAGATAGGGTACAATGACTGAGTACAAGCTAGTAGTCGTAGGTGCCGGTGGTGTAGGTAAATCTGCACTCACCATTCAACTCATACAAAATCATTTTGTAGACGAGTATGATCCCACAATAGAAGACTCGTATAGAAAACAAGTAAGCTGAACAGTTTCAATACAAGTTAACAAGCACATTTTTTTAACAGTGAATTTTTGTCCATTACATTTTTTTTATTAGTAAAATAAAATATGAATATTTACAAACAAAAAATGAATTGGTTGTAGGTTGTGATCGATGGAGAGACCTGTTTATTAGATATTTTAGATACTGCTGGGCAGGAAGAGTACAGTGCTATGAGAGATCAGTATATGCGAACAGGGGAAGGATTTTTATTGGTATTTGCAGTGAATTCGGCAAAAAGTTTTGAAGTGAGTATTATTTTTCATATTGCTGGGGTTATATATTGAAATTTACACTGCTGTATAGTTTGAAGATGATGAAGTAGCATAATATGAAAGTTCTTTCAATTATATTTATGTGTTGGTTTTTTTGTCATAGGATATAGGTACATACAGGGAACAAATAAAAAGAGTAAAAGATGCTGAACAAGTACCAATGGTTTTGGTAGGGAACAAGTGTGATTTGCAGCAATCTTGGGCAGTAAATATGACGCAGGCACGGGAGATAGCGCGTCAATATGGGGTGCCCTTTGTTGAAACTTCAGCTAAAACAAGAATGGGTGTTGACGACGCGTTCTATACTCTTGTAAGCACATTTTCTACTTAGCTTTCATCCGCTAATTCCAAACTTTTCTGCAATTCGTTTTTATAACGATATTTTTGCGAATTAATTTTGTTTTAGGTGCGAGAAATCCGAAAAGAAAAGGAGCAGAGAGGAAAGGAGAAGAGAAAACGAGCCCCAGGTCGTAGGAGACACAAGTGTAATTTGCTCTAAGTTATCGAGTTTCTGTGATCAAACTCGAAAAAAACAACACGAAACAAAACAAGGAAGAAAACCGAGAAGACAAGGTGTAAAAAAAAGCTTTAGTATGTTCGTCCACGCACATTTGCAGCTTACAAACAGAACATTAAACAAGTATTTACAGGCACAATTTTGTAACGAGATACCAATATTACGATATTACGTATGTTTTTAAGCAAAATATTAAACCGATTAGACAGAGCCGAGAAGTCATACTCGACTCTTGATTGAGGGTAAGATTTTTTAACAGAGTTTTATTGTCAACGAACGGTGGATGCTGTTTACACATAACATTCGTTATAAACGTCATAATTTTTCGAATGTGCCAATGTTTTACCAGATTAAGATTGCAATGGTCTCATTAATATGTTCTTTTTTGTTTTGTTTTTTTTTTTCTTTTATAAAACCGTGTATTTTATATGACCGACGCCAGAACGCCATCGAGCGCCTCGATTCTGTGATATTTTACGCACATTTACTTGCTACCGTATAAAACGTTTGTATCATAAATATACGTTATATCAGTGCATTATTCATTGACCGGTCGAAATTTCATAAAAGTGAACTGATTTTTTTTCCGTGCAACCGTCAAAGCACGTGAATTAAAATGCGCCACGCCCCGCATCTGTAGGCGTTTTTCATATTCATCGCACAAATGCATATTCATGAGTTAAAAAAGCGTGGTACAAGAGCAAAATTGTCAGAGGGGCAAAAATTTGACAAAACAATGCAAATCTCGATCCTTTAACTAATGTAATGGATGAATTGATTTTATGATATTTCGCTCGCTCTCTGATGCGCACATTTCACGCGATACGATCTTTATGTTCCGTCACAATATATTAATTTTGATAGCACCAATCAAGAGTTGAGTATTTCACACGATAAGGATGACATTTTTTGACTCACATGTTCGACGATACGCGACAATTATATGCTGTGCGTTAACGTGGAATAGTTAGGTGTACCTTTGATCTATGTTAAGGATGTGCTTCAGTCACAGTCTACGATGGTGAAAAATCGTACAATTAATGTACAAAAAAAATGAAACAATTCAAATATTGTCAATGAGATAAATGTATATATATCAAATGTGTCGATTTTAAAGATGAAACTTTCTGCTTACCATTTTAAATGAAATATTTCAATTTGCAAAGATTATTAAATAATGATTTGCAGTTAAGAGACTTGATTTAAATCATTTCAAAATGATTGACAATGAATATTTTAGAATTAAACTTGAAGGTTTATCTTTAAAATTGGCACAACTATTTTTTCAATTTTTTCGCGTAAGACATTGTTTAGTAATACTTTGTTGGTTGTTTTCAAGGCTAAATCGTGAAATGATATTGTTAGTGACGTTGAAAAATAATTGAAGACACTTTGAGTGTTAATTTTAACGAGAAGCACAATTTAAAAATTGTGCCCAAATTAAATGCAGCGCCAAAAACAAAATGTGTATTAAAAACAAATTTGCTGCTGAATATTCATGAAATTTATAATTTAACTTTCGTCAATTGACTGTTTATGTACGAAACCACGATCGTTTGATGTACATAAGTTTTGTACTACATAAGCCAAATTTTTTATAGATAATAAGTTTTAAGCATGGTCTCACAATTCTTGTTAATTATTATAGATACATAATTTTGCATATGACCTGTTCAGTTCATTATTACTGTCATCTGAACGAAGGGAAAAAAGACCACATCGAAAAAAGAAAATCACTCATCTTTTTAAATTTTATCATCTTGTGTTTTCTCCTGATTTCTTTTCTTATTATTGTCATTTTTTTGAGATGTAGTCTTTCTTCTGATAGGTATAATCACCAATATCCAAAAAATTGATGTATAATTAATCAAAGTATTTTCAAAGCTCACATAAGTGATAGTTGTCAAAATGTCAGTGTTTCTTCAGGATTACATTTGTCAGGTTTTTGTCTTGCGTTCCAAGTATTCTGTCAGGATAGTCACTTGTGATGCAAGTTCTCCCCCATGTACTACTAGTACATCTCAAATATTACAATTTGCTCAGTTAACAGTTACGGTCCATTTTGATTGAGACAAAGCAACGTTTATTTCATCGAAATGGGCATCGTTTTTGTAAGCAATTTATTTCATTGAAAACGCACTTTTGTATTTTTCAAATGTAACATATTTTGTACTTCATATATATTGTAAAAATAAAATATTATTTAAAAACAAACGCATATTAATTTCATAGTAAATTTGAATTTTGCGCCGTCAGTCAAACGAACACCTGGTGGCGATTGGAAGAACTAGACTTCAGAATGAGAATTCACTTTTCGGATTTTGTGTTGTGCAAAGATGGCGAGAGGAAGTAGTGCCGGATTCGATAGACATATTACTATTTTTTCACCTGAAGGTCGACTCTACCAAGTAGGCAAGTATTTTATATCAAAACTTTTAGGCACAAGCCATCGTTTGACAAAATATCCTCACTTTGTGACTCAAGTCAAAGGAGAACTTTGACTCTGAATCTGGCCCTGTAACCATGACAGTGCGGGATCTGCAATTTTGGAAATAACAATTGAGTAATTCATTTATTTTGCAGAGTATGCCTTCAAAGCCATCAATCAGGGAGGGTTGACCTCTGTGGCTATAAAAGGCCTTGACACTGCGGTTTTTGCGACACAGAAAAAAGTCCCTGTAAGTTTATAACCTCATTTGGCAAACCCAAACAAACACAATGAGAGTGTTTCAACACAAAATTATGACTACTTCATTTATTATTCCATTATTTTTTTCAATTCACTTTTTAATTAAAAAAAAATTTTTTGTAGGATAAGCTTCTCGATGCCTCGACAGTGACTCACATTTTTCCCATCACACAATACATAGGTTGTGTGATGACTGGAATGATTGGTAAATTATCAAATTAAACATAAATTATACTTTATTTTTAATAGCAATTCTTCCAAACGTCTCTATTTGGTGTTTCGCTTTTAGCTGATAGTAAAGCCCAAGTTCAAAGAGCTCGTTATGAGGCTGCTCACTTCAAGTACAAGAAGGGCTATGATATCCCCGTGGACATCCTCTGTAGGCGAATGGCAGATATTAGCCAAGTTTACACGCAGAATGCTGAGATGCGTCCCCTTGGCTGTTCGATGATTCTCATAGCCTACGACGAGGAGAAAGGTCCTTGCATTTATAAAACCGACCCTGCTGGTTATTTTTGTGGATACAGGGCCATCTCAGTTGGCGCCAAGCAAACTGAGGGAAATTCTTACTTGGAGAAGAAACTGAAAAAGAAGCAGGACTACGACGAGGATGAAACCATCCAGCTCGCAATAACTTGTCTCTCCACGGTGCTCTGTGTTGATTTCAAACCTTCAGAAATTGAAATTGGCGTTGTTACAAAGACAAATCCTCTTTTCAGGTAGACAATTTGTTTAATTGTTTTTCTCCATAAAAATATTAAAATATTTGTGTATTTCGAATAATTTGCATGGTTATTTGTCTGTTTCAGAATTCTCACTGAACAGGAAGTTGATCGACATTTAACTACCATTGCAGAAAAAGATTAATTCATGATTTCAATTGTAATCAATTATTATAATAAATGATTTTGATAAACTATGCATACCGAACATACGTTTTATTGTATAATAGCTTGTGAAGATATAAAAATCTGGGTACATTCTGTAATAAACATTTTTCAAGTAGTCTTCTGGATTTTATTTTTTTTAAAGGAAACAATACAAAAAGTTATGTGCAATTTTTCAAGTTGGAATTACATTTTTTGGATTCGTTAGTATTGTGATGTTGGAATATCATTGTAATAAATTATTTTCCTGAGGCTACGACTAAGGGATTTCTTAGAACAATAATTACAGAATCTCCTCGAAGGAACATTTTTGAGATGAATCTGTCCTTGTTAACAGGTTTCGCCTGAAACAAAAATTAATTTCCATTTTAACAACATGCCATTCTTTCATTCCCTTTTTATAAATGAAGGCAAGGATTTTTACTTCAATGAAGTTGCGCTATTATACCTTTTTCTTTCCTTTTCCTGTGCGTGGAAGTTCTGTCCACATCTCCTTGACATTTTCCAAGACCATGTTACAATGTCTGTCGAAAGCCTTGACACGGCCCATTAATTTTTTGTTATTCCTCACGTTAATCAAAACCTGTGTATTATTTTTCACCGACTGTGTTAGAATAGACAGGGGGCCGGTATTGAATTCTTCCTCTTCTCTTTTAGCCAACTCCTCAGGAGTCATCTCTGACTTGGGTTTAGTGACTGAAGACCTGCAGCAAACATACAATCCAAAAATTAGCAATCAATCACAACAATTAAATTATTTACTACTTTCATCCGTATTCATCCGTATACAACATTTTGATTTTGAGGTTAGATAGATGCATAATGTAAACATCACTGATAGAACAAAGATAAATGAAACAAATTTAAGAAAAAAGATGAAAACAAAATATAAGCTATCATGTGATGATGATAATAGATGGTTTTTCCTTTTACTTACATGATAGATCACGCTTTATTTTCCAGTTATAAATCGCAACAATCAAAAGCTTGGGATTTGAGATCATATGATGGCGCTACAAAATGCGCAGTGTTCCATCTCTTTCTATCACTCGGAGTTGAGATCTCTCATCCCAGATCAATAATGCCAAAACGAAAAATACCGAAAGTCAGTCGTCCTAACCTCAAAATCGTACCGAATTCCTTATGTTGGTAGTACTGCTTGTCAAAATGCAGCTCACTTCTAATAATTCCAACAATAACATTGTTTATTGTCAATATTGTCATGATATATATTTTATAAAATAAACAACCCTGTCAGTATTTAAAGTCACAAGCCAAGCTCTGAGGTGAGCGCGAGATGTCGATTAGTGAAATCAGCTGTTAATCGCCGCAGTATTAGTCAATGGACATGAATAACAATAACAATTAAATGTTAATTGTCAACTCAACACTGCAATAAATACATTCCAATCATAAATTTGACGTGACGAGAAAGGCTGTGACAAGATGTTGAACCGGTTCAAGTCAGCTTTGATGAACGCTGTGGGGGCCAGTGAACTTGGCCTGCCCTATTCGTCAGACTCCAATAACGATGCGGATTCGGAATACATCAATTCCAATCTCACCCACGACGTGGAGGATAAACCTTACAGCAGACCTCACTTTTTAGGACTCACCAATGAGGAAGTACAGGTTTGTTGACATCTTGTCAAACTCAACCCTGTGATTTGAGTTTCATGTTTACTTTTATTTGTTTTAGATTCATTTTAATTTTGTATTTTTTTTTAACTATATATTTATTGTTTATTAATTTCAGGTCAGTGCAGACCACAAGGTGAGGCCGATAATTGTTCCTCGAGATCTCAGCCGATTACCCTGGTGCGCGGGTTACGCCGAGTGTATAAACGCTGGCAAGAGTTTTCATAACGAGGATCAGGCGACCGCAACCCGAGGGGATTTGCAACTGCAAAATTTGAACATCTCCATACCGTATATCATGTTCTCAATGTTCGACGGCCATGCCGGCTATAAAGTAGCATTAACGTCAAGATTGTATTTACATAGAATCATATTGGTACGTGATTTCAATTTTATTCCACAGTTCCCATGCGAAAGATTTTTCTTTCTTAAAGTGAACCATCCTCAGCGAAGATATTTATACTCGATTTCAGTTTCATTTTTTCTTATTTTTTTCATTTTCTTCTTGTTTTCTTTTTCTGTCAGGATAAATTGTTAGCTATACCTGGTGATACTTTACTTAATGAAGAGAAAGAAAACTATATCAAACTTCAAGATTTGATTGTGGGGGCGATCGAACTAGCTTACAGACAGATGGATCAGATGGTCGAGCTCCAGGCACAAAATGGGGGCGGAGGATGCACTGCTCTTACAGTTTTGTTTATCAATGGAAGACTTTACGCCGCGGGTGCTGGGGATTCTAGGTTGAGAAAACGTTTATAATTGCAAAAGTGACGTAAATAAATCGAACTGTATCAGAAAATTTGATAATTTATCAATTCGCTATTTTTTTTCAGAGTTATCATGGTATTGGAAAAAGAAGAGTTTGCTCTGACAAGAGATCACACTCCAGACTCCGAATCAGATCGTGTGAGAGCTTTGGGACACTTGAAGGGAAACGAATTACTAAAAGGCCAATGTACTGCGTTAGAATTTAAGATGCGTCCACTAGAAAGAGAGCTGGGAAACATGGTTTTGTACAGAGAACCGTTTATGACAGGATGGGCTTACAAGCGATTAGCAAGCTCGGACTTGAAGTTGCCACTTATTTCAGGGCATGGCAAAAAAGTATTAATTCTTTTTACTTTGAGCACTGAAATAAGAAGAATCGGTTGCAATTGAATGTTTATTTTCTCGTTCACAGAGTAGAGTTTTAGGAACTATTGGAGTGACTCGAGGTTTCGGTGACCACGGCTTGAAAGCGGCTAACACTGGTGTCAACATTAAACCATTTCTATCTTCCCAACCGGAAGTGCGAAGTTTCAATCTGGAGGATTACAATTTAACCGAAAGAGACTGCGTGGTCATGGCGACCGACGGATTATGGGATGTTGTTACAGACAAAGATGCCGCTACAATTTTGAGAAGAACTTTGGCACCTGACGATCCGTCTCTGGAATACAGGTATTTTTCAGCTCCTTAACTTTGTATGTTTTTTGTCTGATAAAAGGTTAAAAGTGAAAGTATATTTTTTTTTAGATTAACAATGGGAGCTCAAGAATTGGTGCAAGCAGCCAGGGGACGCCTGATTGGACGTGTCTGGCGGACAAAAGCGAACGACTCAAAGGACAACGAAGACCAGGGAAGCAGTCACAAAAGAATGGCATCCGTGGACGATATTAGTGTTCTTGTTATTCCTCTATATCCGTATTTGTGTGAGCACAGGCAGTGGCTGAAAACTTTTCAACAAGAAAGGAAAAGTCTAAGTGATTCAGTGGACAGTACGTGAAATGTCGGTAAAATTAAAGAGACAATGGATCATTAATTTTTTTTTGTCAAATACTAAGTTGATGTTTACATCTGGGATATGTAAAGTAGATATTGGTTTTTTGTGCGCAAGAACTATACATTTTGCACAGTGCATTTTGGTAATTCGTAAATTTTGTTATTGAGCGTTTAAAATGAAAAATTGTTCATCGTATCAATTTTTCTTCAGTGGGTTAAAATATTTTCAATGTGATTATAAAAAGATGGAGGTTTTGCGAAATATAAAAAAATGAAAGGAAGAAATTATACTTAATACATAGATTGCATTAATTCTCCTCGCGATGATAGATTAACTTGTAAGTTAGTATTACGCTATTTACAACTTTATTTTAAAAAAAATTAAAAACAAATTCTTTTGTAACCTACTACAGAGTACGAAACAAAAAATGTACAAACATGTGTAAATTACGTAATTTTTTAAAGAAATATAACCGTAATCAATAATGCTTGAAATTGTTTTCATAGACTTGCTTTTGCTCAAGGATAGATTAAAAACACTTTAGCTACCATTCACACATTAAGTTTTATTTTAGATCGAATTGAAACGATCATTTCACATAACTACATTTCGATGCTCCGATAATTTATTTTTGGAATGAAAACTAAAAATTCGCTCCGAACAAAACTTTTTTTATTGCCGTAAAATTACTGCTTAATAATATCATGTAATCAGTTACTAAAAAAAAAAAACGCTTTTTCGATAGTTATTTTGAATAAAAAAATGAAAAATATTTTTAATTTCTTGCCTTCAACGGTGCACACTTACCATAAGCAAAATGTCTAGAAAATCATAACAACAGAATATAACAACACACCGAATAACTTAAAATCTAAACACTTCAAATTTATTTGCAACAGTTCGTTTTGTAAATGTTATATAAAAATAAAATCGACTTCAACAGGCATTGTTGATACAGTGCAATAAATTAAACACTATGTGTGTGATTCCGTGTTTGATCCGTCGTTTCATTCTTATCGTATCAATATAATTGAACCATAAATTCATTTTCAAACGGATGACAATGTGATGAAAGAAAAATATCGAATTTACAAGAAGATGAGAATGAAAAATCACGACTCTTTGAAAAAGAATGTAAACTTTTTTTTGTTCTTTTTTTCGTTTTCTTCACATACTTAACTTTCACAGTGCTTTCGAAGAGTTTTCAAAAATTTCTCCTTCCAAAATTTCATCAAAAATTAGTTGCTCTGTTGGATTGTTCACAGTGTAGTACTAATGATGAAAAGCACTTTTAGAATTGTTGCTCCCTGCTGATTGTTGAACTTATTTACAAATCTTTTATTTCCTTAAGTGGTATCTTTGCCACTTCGAAAAATATTCTGCAAAAACAGGAAGGGAAAGTATTTAGTTGCAGTTCCATTTGCCGTATCATTATTATTAATCCTTAAGAGGGATTAATTCAGCAACTCGAACTTACTTGTGACTATACTTTTTGCGGACAGTGGCAAGTGATTCTTTCGGTTTCCGGTGCAGTCCTTCGTTCAGAACAAGAATGATGTTTTTGAACTCACTCAGTTTGTAGCCTGTGTAAAATTCTAGTGTCGGCGTCCATTCGATCTTCGAATCTTTCATGTACAGTGCAAGGTAGAGAGCAGCACATGCCATTTTACTATCACTGAATCGTATGGTCGCATAATCCATGAGGGAGTATTCCAAAATATAACGAGCAAGTGTCAGAGTGGGCATCGTTATTTTTGCACACTGAAAGATGAATATATTTTTTAATCAAGTCTTTCGAGCAATTTTTCAAACGATGCTTTTTTGGTTGAGGCAACATACTCTGGCGTATCTTCGGAGAAACCTGTAGGAAAGCGGGATACCAATATCAAAGTCCATCATTTTCAAGACGTTGATCTCCATTTTGATAAGTTCACGTTGAGAGTAAGCTCCATCACAAATGTATAAAAAGTCTTCGACCATGGGAGGGATTCTTTCCTAGAAAAATTGAATATTTTTTTAAGTTGAAACTGTTTAATTGTAATTAAATTGTCAAATAATTTATAACTTACGTCATATTTACTAGCAATAAAAAGACTGGCCGCGCCTAACAGTTGCAGGGTTTCTTTTCCAACGGCAACTTTGGTCAAGTAAAGATCTACTAATTTCACAGCCAGATATAAAGTCTCGTGATTGAGCTCGAATGATTCTTGCACTTCCACCATCCAATCAACCAGCAATGAACGCATCCATCTGGACAGGCACACTTGTCTCTCCATGTAATCGTCGATTATAAAAGCGCTTTCTCTTCCTTTCAGGTACTCGAAAATTTCCTGAGCATATGGTGACACCTGATAAGGGTCCTGCCAATTCTCCACGTCAAAGTCCCACTGCACGCCTTTTGGCAATTTTCGTACCGGTGGAGCGTTCAACCGTATCGGTTCCAATGTCAGCTCTTCAACTGCCTCTTTTATTTCTTCACTTTTCTTACCTTCACTCTGTAAATAAAACAAAATAAATTTAATTCAAGCCTGAAACATTTTAATTTGTATCCCAAGTTAAGACTAAAGGTATGTTTACTTTTTCTGGGACAGCTACATTTTCAGACTCCTCGTTAACCTCTTCCAAGGCGCTCACATACAGCGAGCTGTCATTCGATTTCTCAAGATCAACACTTCGTCTAGCAGATAACGTTTTCACAGGTGCCTTTTTTTCTTCCTCTTTGATCTGTTTGATCCGTTGCACAGGCCTCGCTTTAGCTTGAACAACTTCCGGTTTTTCGACATTTTTCACTGGCACAGTAATCTTCTTTACAAGCTCATTTTCAGCTGGCTTTGTAACAGGCTGAAAAACTTTCTTTATGCTCGTCTTCTTCTTGTCGTTCAACTGTAGTTGAGATGTCGTTTTTGATAAAGCCTGAAAAAAAACAGCATTTTCAGAAACAATTCACCAAAATACTTATTATCATTATCTGTGCAATTTTATTTTGTATTTACATTGGTGATATTTCCAAGGGCCGACCGTTTGACTGTTTTATCCTTCAAAGGAGAAACCTCGGCTTTTCTTTTGCCTCTGATATCTTTGCCGAGTAACGGTTGACGGGCCACCGCATTCAGCTGAGCAGTTTTGTTTCTTGTGGTGATGCCGTTCAACAGCAGCGTTGGCAGTTGCGACGTCTTGTTGGCATTTGTCTGTGATCTTAATGGTGGTGCCATTGTATTCAACCTCGTCCTTCCAGTCGTTACTCTAGCACTGTAAAAATATCGCTTAAATTAAGAAATTACGTCATGCAATTTTCAATGTTATAACTTCGAATGTTTAATTCATTCAATCATAATTTAACAAAATATATAAACAAAGATACACTTCTTTTTATTGAAAATAACAGTTGTTTCTGAAATCAACTTGAGTTAAATGAAAAAATTTTGCATCAAGAGAATGTTAATTTGAGAGCAGATTTGAATTTGAAATTCATAAATAATAATGAACTGTTGAGCAAACCGTTGAATCTATGACCAAGTTTGAATACGAGATGTTTGTTTGAAAATTTTGAGTCCCAGAAAAAGGACCCATGTGTGTCCTTAACCTCTACACAACTTCCCGCTCAAAATGTCCCAGTCATCCCAGAGATAAACAAATCAATGAGTCTACATTATTTACATGTATGACTTTTATTGCATACAAAAACAAACACAATTCACAACGCGCTATCAAGCCAAAATCCAAGCCGCCTTATCACGCGGGAATAAAAACTATCAAAGTGAACAAATCAAGGTAATGGCACATTTTCAGAACTGTGTTTTACTTCCTTATTCAACCCTGGCCACAGGGACGAAAAAATCGGTCTAAATTTTGAATAAATCACAGTTACAAGCCGGCATTGAGTTGTGTTGTAAATGCAGAAATTTTGGATGAATGGACGAGAATGAGGTAAAAAATGTATATCAAAGAGACGATTTACCTTAGTTGCTTCGCCGCGGTGTCTCAACTCCAGAAGGACGAAGCGTTGTCATTAAAAGTGTTTCAGCACCGTAAAAAAAACGTTATCTGCGATTTGTATTCATCGACTCGGCAACAACTGATGTTGACGCTGCGTTTGAAATTCACAGATTTACGGTTACGCGTATCCGTCATTGGCCAACCGAGGAAGCCGAGAGTTGGCGTGACGATCGTTCGTCGACGGCTGCGCGCGAATGACTGCGCAGGCGCATCACGCACCCCCTCTAAGTATACAATCGAAAACAATTACAATTACTATGAGGGAATTATGATGAACTCACGTCAGATCACAATTTTTTAGCATCGAAATACCAACAGATGTAATGACAGGTCGCACGGAAATTACTTTTATAAGTTTTTTTCATCTCGTGTTTATTTAGAATTGAGATATACAAGATTCACAGGATAGACACTTCTCAGTTGAGATAGGTTATGATTAGCGATCTTGACTTTGATGCATAGAAATGAAATTCGAACTTTGCACTTCTTTATTGACATGAGTTTGCTTGTTTTTGTTTTTTTTTTTCAGTGATTGTTGATTGTTAGAAAGGGGACATAAGATTCAAGGGGACTTATACAAAATGAAGAACGAAAAGTTTGTTGTGAATTATGTCAGAGGGAACGACTGTTTTGCTTGTTTACCAGACGATTGTTTACAACAATCGAACCATAACGTGAGTAATTTGATAATTCAAGATGTTTTTGTTGTCACATCATAAATTAACTCAATCAATTCAGTCATGTTGTTTTTGAGGTTAGGTTATTGTTTGACATTGCCAGAAAATTTTCAAAAACTCAATTACATCCAATTCAAATTTTGTTGATTTGAATTATTTAAGTAAAAAACCTAAATTAGAGTATTTCATTTCTAAATTATTCACGTAATTGTTATAACAATATAATTCTTAAATTGAAAAGTGAGAAAAATTTCCAATATGATGCGTTATTATAATCTCTTATTTTATTAGGTTTTATTTGTTTTCAAAGAAAATAGTTGAATTCCATATTTCGTATATATACTCTAAGATGAAGATTTCATGCTTGATTTGAATAACACGAAATGAATAAATAGAGAACAATAGTCTTAATTCGAGCATTGTTTTGTCTTCTTTTACTAATTTCGACAACCGTGAAATTCAGTCTTGAGATTCAACACCTCCCTAGCAAATAATCTTAATGAAGCGAAAACTTTTCAACTTGATTATAATAAAAATGCTAAACCAAAAAACAATCCCACTAAAACTCTAATCCTTTTCATGTGATTGTTTACTTGTTCAATTATTTTATTAACATTAAAATGTTATTACTTCATATTTTATTTCAGAAGAAAGTTATCCAAGTAACTTACAATGGGGAACATTATTATTTGTCATATAGATTGAAAAGTATAGCAGTTGGCAAGGTTTATCTAAGTTCTACTTTTGCGAAAAGGCTGGGCATTGAAGATCAATCAGAAGTGTTTATTTCTATCATCGACTCTTATGTTCCCGAACTCAAGAGCGTTTTTGTTGTACCGAAGACTGAACAAGATAGAGAAATAATTGTAAGAAAAATTGGATCGGTGGATTTTATTACATTTCTTTTAACATTTTAATTTGCATAAACTTAAATTTATTATCAACTAAAATTATTTGTTTAACAAAGGAACTTCATTTTGATCGAGTGCAATTTAGTTTGTTGAATCAAATAAGTATTGTTGCTAATCGTCAGCCGATTGTTGTGTGGGTGTCAAAATTTTGTTCATCTACTTTGATAGTAGGTGAGTAGAAAAAAATATGTATAATTTTTTAAAATAAAATTAAGTTAAAAGATTTGTTACATCTTCTGTTTTACTCGGTCATTTTAGAATCTTTAACTCCGGATTACACTTTTGGACATTTGGTAGAAGATACCGAGATCCACATCAGTGACACGACATTAAAATCAAGAATAGAAAATGATTTATATAAGAAAGAAGCGCCAGAAAATTGGATTAATTATAGAACACCGAAATCAGAAATATTCAGATGTGTCACACTGAAAAACAATCAATCGGAGGCTTCAGAGTGCCCGTACAAAGTGTTTGTAAAAGGTTCAGATTTTTTTCATAAGTTTATCAGTGACAGCAAAAGAATTGTCTGCAAGATTAGCAAACTGAGAGAAAATGCGGAAGATAAAAATGTGGATGTCACTTCGATGTATGTGTCGGTATCATTGACTGATAACGAAGAGAATCTTGAAGAAAATTATTTTGGAGATACGAAAAATCTATTTGTTTCGCCAGAATTGAGTTTGAATTTGAAACTGCAAAACGGTGCAAAAGTGAGATTGCATGTTGTGGAAGAATTGTCAACTAAGGATGTAACTTCCATTGAGATTTACCCTGTCGATGGGGCAGTGAAGGAAGAGGATATAGTAGATTATGTTAAAAATCGATCGAGCAGAGAATTGCTCTTACTGAATGCAAGCAACTATTTGAAATTGGATAATGGGAGTGTTATTGTCTTGAAAATTTTGCCAGTCACTTGTTCATATGGATTTTTTGATTCTGAAAGACTTTCAAAGCTGAAGATAAACATCCAAAAAATTTTTGTTAACATTGAAAATTCAGAAAAATACCTGAAAAACCATAAAAATGAGAGTTTTACCAAATTGTGCTCCAGGTAAATTTTAATTTTGATTTCTTTTAAATTGTTGTTTTTTTTACAAAAAATCATAGAAAAGGTAAAAAACACGTTATTCATGTTCTAGTATGACTGATGAAATAATTAAGGAGTGTTTAACTTCAATAAATATTCAGATGAAAGCATCGTCTGCTGATATTAATTATAACTGTGATAACATTCTTATATGTGGAAGCATTGGCTCAGGCAAAACAACAATTTGCCGAGCTCTGCGGGAACATTTAAAAACTTCTCCTTACTATGTTCACACTGTTATGATCAATTGTACTCTGATGAAAGGTGCAACATTTACACTTATATTATCAAAATGAAATTGGATGATTTAAAACCACAACTATTAATTTCATTTCAGGAAAGAAAGCAGAGATCATTCAAAAATTTTTAACCACAATTTTAGCCGAATGTATTTACTATCAGTTCTCTGTTCTGATTCTTGACAATTTAGAGAACATAGCGAATCAGTGCGTCAAACAAGAGGAAAATAGTATGGAATATATAAACGCAGCTCGGTAATGATAAATTGTATATAATCAAAAAGTTTGAATTCAAAAATCTGAATTCAAACTGGAAGTTGAAATATTGATTTGTACTACTAATTTTTCTCAAAGTTTAAATTTAGATTTTATTTTCCAGAGTTACGGATATAGTATTTAAATTAATAACCGAAACTCAATGTTTGCATAATATTTTAGTAATTGCAACTGGTCTAGATTACAATTTTATCGGAGACAAACTGAGAATATTTCCAGGAAATCACTTTTTTCGAAACGTTTTAACAATTCCGGAGCTACATAAAGTAATAAAACTGAATTGTAGTTTTAACAACGATGTATATTTTGAAAACACTAACTATTTTTTTTTCTTCATATCTAGAAAGACCGAATTAACATTCTCAAAAAATTTTTTCAATCGAAATCCGATGTCGCGGATGATATAAACTGGGAACATTTTGGAAACACAACACATGGTTGGGTGTATAAAGACTTTGAGGTCGTGACAGAAAAAGCAGCTTTCATAGCTTGGAAGAGATATAGTAAAACAAGATTAAATTAGTTTACTCATTTTTAAAACAACCTGAAATAATTTTTTTGATCAATTGTTATTATTCTAGTCGAAGAGTCCAAGAAAAACCAACTTTGTATTAGAGAATGCGATTTGATGGATTCCATGACGAATTTTAAACCTATAAATTTACATGACATAAAGCTAGTAAAAAACGAAGGTAATAACTGGTGCAATATTGGTGGCCTGAGACAAGTCAAAACAACATTTATAGAATTACTTCACTGGCCTCTCAAATATCATAATTTGTTTAAAACTGCGCCTATAAAGCAGCAAAGTGGAATTTTGCTCTATGGAATGCCAGGCACAGGAAAAACCATGATTGCTAGTTCAATAGCCAAAGAGTTTGGAATTAATTTAATAAGCGTAAAGGTATTAAACTGTTATCATTATTTATTTTATTTCCATTTTTATTTGTTCATGTGCAAAATAAAAATGAGAACTGTTGAATTAATTTTCGTTTATAAAAAATTGCAGGGTCCAGAGTTGTTGTCAAAATATATTGGAGCCAGTGAAGAAGCAGTGAGAAATATATTTCTCAAGTGAGGATTTATCTGAGAAACTTTGATGCATATATATTTATTTTCTATAACGATTGTATTGTTTTTCTTTTTTAGAGCTCAGGCTGCGCGGCCATGCGTTTTATTTTTTGATGAGTTTGACAGTTTAGCTCCAAGGTAAATGTATAATTTTGTGTCTATAAATTTAAATTAGAATATAATTCAATTTGATTGTATCGTTATTTAGACGAGGGCATGACAATACAGGCGTAACAGACAGAGTTGTGAACCAATTACTCACACAGTTGGATGGTATCGAAGGAAGAGATGGCATTGCTATTGTAGCAGCCACTTCAAGACCTGACCTCATAGATCCTGCTATTTTGAGACCCGGTCGTCTAGATAAAATAATTCTCTGTCCATTGCCCAATGAGGCAAGTGAAAATAACAATTCTTTTTTAATTTAGAAACGTATTTTTCATCTTTTTATAGAAGTTTTTCATTTGCAGAATGACAGAAGAGAAATTCTGTCAATCTTGAGCAAAAGTTACCAGATGGATATCAAGGAGGAAGAACTTAAAAAATTAGCTGATTCAACAGAAGGTTTTACACCAGCGGATTTGAATGTTCTATTCAAACAAGCAAAATTAAATGCCATGGAGCAAACTATGGATTATACAACGAAGGTGAGAAGTAGTGAAAAAATAGAACTTATTAATTGACTAAATGAATCCACGGATTTTAAAAAAATATATTTTCAAAATTTCTTTTACTCGAAAGGCCTTTTTTCAAATTACAAAAGAATCGAGAAAATTTTTGATGTAGATATAATTTAAACACCGGACAGCGGAAATATAAAAAAACGATTAACATAGGCAGCATTTCACACAATGAAAATTCTGACAATTGACTTAGTTAATGAATAAAAAAAAACCTAAAGTCTGATTTTTTAGGAAGACAAAATTGCGAGTACAATTCCGCCATTTTGTATAACCGAAAACAAGAATACAAGTAAACAATATTTATAAAATCGAATATTTTCTCGATACTTTCTCAATTTTTCAAGTTCAATTTTAAAATTCATTGGTTCGATTCAAAAAATTGAATATACTACAGTATCAAAATTGGAAGCAATTAAATACGTAGTTTATTATTAGTTTATAACTTACCTCGCTTGTTTTGCTTTAATAAACTTCCAACTTTGAAAGCTTGAGTGGAAATAGCGAACGATTATATCATTAATTCATATTGATAGGTAGTTATTAAGATGATCTGATGTGTAATGTAACTTAGAAATAATGTGCCAAAGTTTACCTGTATAAACGACAACCCTATTTCGCTTCCACATTAGCTTTTGCACACTTCCGTGAACACTGGAGAGGTATAAACTTTGCACGTTGTAACAAGTAATTTACGGTAGAATTGAGTTATGTATTCTGATAATGAATGACGGCATCAAAATATTGCGCAAAATAATATATTAGTGATATTGATTTTGCCTTAGTCATTATCATCAACTTTTAATCACATTTGTGACATTTATGAGTCTTGTGTATAAGTTTTCATAATGAAGATTGTATTTTGTTTGTCCTTTTTTTCAGAAGAACCAATTGTTCTTATCCATGGAAAATATTTTCAGCGCCTTAAAAGTAACGAAGCCATCAATATCAGTCAAAGAGAAACAAATGTTTTCCAGCCTGTAAGTATTTTTATTTATTTATTTTTTTTTTTTTTTTTGCAAAACTAAAATTTTTTTCCATTCTTTTTATTTCTAAATATCTCGTTTTTAATTTTTTACAGGTACAAAAATTTTTTCAGCCAGGACAGCAAACGTGAAAATGCAGAGCTGAGTAAAAGAGTGACGTTAGCTTAAAATAGTATTTAGCATCCAATGTGAGTAATATATTTTTCATTTCAGCATAAAATTGATCAGATTTTCAATGGACTATAATCGAAATTCTAAAATGTATCAAAACGGGAATACATATAGTCGGTTATGTTGTCCAAGTTTTCATTTGTTGTTTTTTTTTCAATTTTTCAACTTATCGGCTGCGAATTCTTTTTACCAATATATCAAATGTGAAACACGTGATATGATCGTTACATTTCCCGAAAATGCTCATATATAAGCTGAACATATGCCAAACGTAAATTTACTCCCTCGTACCTTATCTTATCGAAAGGTCAGTTGCCCATATCTTGTACTATAAGTTCTATGAAATTGAATAACATAAAAACCCGTTTACGAAAATATTGTAAAGTTAAAATGTTATTTTCTGAAAAAAAAAACGACATATTCATAATGTCAATCTCAACTATTTTATTTTAAGGAAATCCATATTTGGAAGGTATTCATTTGCTTGCGGCTCAAATTTACAACATTATAAATTTAAAACATTAACAACTCGTACATTCTATATGTTGTTATGAAGTTTTCATATTAATAATCAGTTTAATAATTAGTATTTTCACGCGCGACTTAGCAGGAAGGATGCCCGTGCATGGGAACTTAGAAGATCTTGATTTTAAGTTGTGCGAAGGAGGGCATATTTCACTGCGCTAATGTCCTTCTAGATAAACTGCAATATTAGTTGCCTACGATGTAATTCAATTTAAGTTTACTTTGGCGACATCCGTTTATGCTCTGTTGGATCACCTTGGATTCGGGGAATCACATTAATTTATGCTCCAAATTTTTTGATAACACTCACTCCTCAGGAGTCTGAGTGGTTATGAACTTAAAATAAGATACTCCTTGAGTGTACATTTTTTTAAACATAATTTACATATTTTTCAACAAATATTACATTTGTGATGAATTGTTGTGATGAATTGTTTTTTTTTTTTTCGACAAACATTTTTATGTTTGTTTGCTCGGTTTTTCTGGAAGGGAAAGTAAAGGGAACGGATGATATAATTTGTGATCCAGTCGATTTGCTGAGTAATTTTTTATTTGAATTTCGATTGGATATTATTTATTTATAACGAATGAACAGATATATCGTGGGGCATTATTACACCAGTAAATAGAATAGTTTGATACAACAATATCGTTCGACTACGCCATGACATTTCACTGTGTGCGGACGGAAACAATGAAACAATCAGCTTTCGGCTTTCTGCTGAAACCGGAAGTTAACAGGACCGGACAATGCCAGTTACTTGTAACTACCGTTTCTAATGACACTGAATTATGTTTTCCAGCTTTGGCTCGTCAATTTATTTTCGTATTGATAATAATTTGTGATGATTCAAACAGCTTTCGCACGATGAAACGTTTTTGAGATTAAAAATTAGAACAAATCGTTTGTCCTTTTATTCCAATTTTCAAATATTTTTCTTTCAGTTAACATTAATATTTTATATTCCATATTAATATATCAAACAAAACAATAGTCTTCTTTAGTCTAACGGATTAGCATGGAATAACAAACATTTTGAGCTTGTCAGAAAGTTTAAAACTTCCAAATTACGTCCTCCAAGATTGAACTAAAAGTATACAATTACAGAACTTGTTCATAAAAAACTTCGTTAATGTTTTTTTTTTCTGATGCGCATCTTTTCATATTTAGATTTATCTTAGGTAAATGTCTACACAAAAATATTCAATAACGTGACTAACGAACTGCCGTTATTACGGAGTGTAGAAAACTTCTTGACGAATTTATAAGTTAAAGGACACAAATTAGTTAGCAAGTGAATAATGCTACTTGTTACTTTTCTCGCCATGATTATGCTTCCATTGAGAACTGAAAACGACTAAGAAAATTCATCACTGTCACAGTGGCATATCTTTAGATGTAACAAAAATCATGTTGCTTTTGGACAGCGTTTTTTTTTTTTTATAATTCACATTGTAACAAACATAAAAATTGGCTGATCTCAAAAATGCAAGTAATCATCATAGAGTACAAAAAAAGCATTTGTAATTTTTGAAATTAAAAATCGCGTAAAGACCAGTTGATCATCTTTATTCATTGTATCATATGATAAATAATCCAATTTACAATTCCTAGCGTAAGTCTCACTTTTAAATTATCAGCATCATATCTGGTAATTGAATTTCCTTGAAGATTACTTCAGTTTCGTAACTATGAAACCTTCTGGAAGTTAAGCTGCAATTTAGCCTGTGGGTTATTTGAAAGATGGATTATTCTCCAACAGTATCTTATAAGAATAAATGAAAACGCTGTCGTTTGCAGGATATTAATTACAGCTTCAAAGTCACATTGTATAACGTGGATGCTCGTTTTCAGTGTCAAAAATTGATCCCAAAGAGTGTCATTTTTAATGCAATCAGATTAATTTTTGAATAGTCTTCTTAATATTACTCTTTATTTGTATTTTATCTTAAAAGAAACAAACAGTTTCAGAATGATTTAGCACTTTTAGAAATATCTGAAAATCTAAATTTTTTAAAGAAAATATAATTTGAACCGAAAAAGAATTTTCATTGAACGTTATAATTGAAAACATGACGGGTTAAGTTTCATTCTATATCTGAAACGACAAAATGTGCACTGATTCCCTTAAAAACCATTTTTGCTTTCAAAATCAATAGGTAGTGATATTCAAAAGGCGCTGAGCTGTATGTAATTTTATTTGTGACAATTTCTTGTTTCCATTAGGTTGGCTGGCCTGCAGGGTAAATTCAATCCCCATCGCATTGCTCAACTTTAACATCGGAGATTTAACGGTAGTCAAGGGTACCAGAAAATGGTATATATACCCTTTAGCCTATGACACTACACAAAATCAAATGATACGCGTCACCGCTCACAATAACAACCTCTTCGCGCTGTACCTTCATTGTACATTTACTTGGTTAGCTTGGTTCATTTTACGCACGATTGCTGAAATGACATTGTTAATGCGTTATGAAAAAGTAATTGTCAGAAATACACGTTTTCCCATCACCTAAACATTTACTGGTACAATAACGCCAAAAAGTTTATACAATTCAATTAAGATATATAATAATCTCATTTCCAATATCAATATTTAAGCCTAAAGTAATCCAACAAATTTTTTATCAATATCGGTTGACTTAACTGAGTTTTGTTGGTTCATTTTTTTTTATTAATTGTATGACTTTTTAATTAAAGAGCTTAATTATCTAAGCTTAGATTTTGTGCAATTTGCACCGCTTCATTTCAAGATTATTATTAAGGTATCAATGAAACAGGATGGAATAGCAATAATTAGTTCATTTACATTTCAGATCGACAAAATAGGATTTTTAAATATTTTTCACTTGATAGCTGAGCTAAACAACTTCTTTCATATTAAACTGTTGTATTTCAAAGAGCACAATTCAATGCATCCGACATCCTGAAATCGGCGCAACCGCCCCCCATACGATAGGGATTATGTCTACACTTTCCGCTTCTGTTTTTTGGTACAGCGAAAGTATTCTTCTGGGCTTGTAGACAGAAGAGAGAAATCTCGAAAATCTAGCTTTGCTGAATGATAAAGAAAAATGATTTGGTGGAATTTAAATTTTATTTCAACTTACTGATCCTTTTGTTTGCTGCAAGTGTACCTTAAACTTGCTCGAAGTAATTCCATTATCATTAAATTGTAGCAAAGGACAATTAAAGAAGAAAAACATTCATATATAATGAATCTGTCGTATATTATGAAATAATAAACCTATACTTATTGCAGAAAGATCGCACATTGTATGTATGTACGTTAGTATTCAGAACGTTTGGCTTATTTCACATGGTTGCTTCCCAAAGAAGAGATTTGCTTCCGTTGAAAAAGGTTTTTTTACCTACGAATACTATTTCAACCATTCGCATACTATAATATGTGACGAGAGGGTTGTTTATCTCATCAGAATTGGACTTTCTTTTCATAGTCCTTGATATATTACCAACGAACGAATCTCTTTGTAGGATTTAGCTTTGCTAGGGAGATGTCGATTCAATTTACGACAATCTACGTTTTCGCATGAACGAAGCAATTTTTTTTTAAATTAAAAAATTACGTTTCAATTAGTAACTCGAAACTTTGGTGGATGTTTAACATTTAGTCATCCGAATTTCCAGGTTGTCGGCTCGTGTCGTCTTTATGACAGTAGGGTGAACAATCAATCCCTCAGAAATGCTTTCTTTTCATCTAGATCGTTTTAGCAAAACAAATGGTCAGCAGACTGTATATGTTTTACTCTTATAGTATATAAAGCATGTGGTCCTTTAGATATGTGTGAGAGTATACACGTTTTTTTGTATTTACAAAAAAAAATCACTAAATTAAATAAAATTAATGAACAACAAAATTCTTCTTTTTTAAATTAATATAATTATTAAATGTGATACAATTAATAATGAAGGATTTCATTTTATAAATGAAAAAAAGACACACACATAGTAGACAATTTAACTATTCAACGTTACAATACATTAACATACGTCGGTATATAAGTGTATATAAATATATAGACGCAATTCGGTGTCGTATTCTTTCGTTATCTTAGCTGGGAGAAAACGTGATTGCCTTTATGGGGGAAGAAAGACTCTTTTGCAGCTGTGATAATGTTCCTGTGGCACCGCGTTTCCACGACGTTATCAGAAATGAAACACGGAGGGTATAAAGACCTTTCTTTGCTGCAACTTTCACGCTCTTCATCTTCTACTTATTATCACAATTGGTCTTACTGGATTTTTTTGATAGATTATAATTTTTATACTATACTTTTAAAGATATGACAATATTTAATCATAAATTTAATTTAGTTCGGTGAGTGTGGGAGACACAGTCTGAAATTTCTTTGTAATAGTGTTTCTTACGAAAATAACAAATTATTTTGTTTCATAACTTACCATACTGTTTTAAGATAAAAAAAATAATAGGAAATAATTAACTGATAAGTAATTGTAATTAAAATGCCAATAAATTGGTGAAGATAAATCTTCGTTTTATTCCTTTATTGATGTAAACAATTGAATATTATTTACAAGAAACTGGTTACAAAGCATGTTACGTACAGCGTACACTGAGAAAATGAAATAATCATTTGAAATCATCGTTCGATTATAACTGATTATTTCGATTTGCGCTTGCCATCATGCAATCATTCCTGGTCATTGAACATGAGAGAAATTGGTTGACCTGTTAAGTTTATCAAACTAACATTGAATTAGGAATATAAAACAAATATACAATATTGAAGATCTCACAAGTTATGAATAAAAAATTTGATACCCGTGAAGAGCTTTGTATTAAGAGAGAAAATGTTTATACCTCGGTGATATTGATGAGTTTGGTTATTAAATTTTATTTCGGGAATGCGTCCACATTGGTTTACAATTTTTTATCAAACACGATAACAATGTTCACTGCATACTTGCGGAATTCTATTCCATATTTCTATTCCAAATAGCGGAGTACTATACTATCTCATTTTCTTAGTGATATCATTTAAATTTCCTTAAATCAGTCCATAGAAAATCCTCAACATATATACACAGACTACTCAACATATTATTTTTTTTCTAACAAAACAATATCTACTCGTATTGACGAACATGCTTTGGTATTTATGTTCATCAACAAAAAATGTACTGTATCTTCTTTGTTTAAGTGTCAAAATGACCGCTGTGCGATCTTTCCCGCTGTAAGAAACGGTATTACAATCTTGTAGTGCAAAGGTGTGTTCGTTTTATTGAGCACTAGAGATTGAGGACGATCTTGGGGACAGCGAAAGACGACTATCCTTGGTTTCAGAGTCTTCAGATCTGAAAATATTTGCAAAAGTGGTGGAATTTGCAGCAGGTTGCAAACCACTGGTGATTCTTTGATTTGGCGAAATTATTGGTGCTACTCGCCACCAATCCGGATTTGGCCAACCAGAGGCCAGGCTCCCCCGAAAATTTATATCCGGGAGAACCGGAAGTGGTTTTCATATAATATGGCTACGCGATGAACTATTACATTTGCTAGTTAGTCGTTGGACTGAAAATGAATTGATCTCACTATTCGCACACATGTTTGAGACTGTCGTTGGACAATTGGTGGTACAAAGTTTTTCCAAAAATGGCGATGAAGCGGTGTATCGATCATCAAGTTTATCGTCTGTGTTTTGTCGTTCCGGAGACACAAGTCCGCTGCATTTTTTTCGGTGAACATTCTCATTAATAATTACATCTGACACATTTGGGACAAAACACTCGTCATCCGATTTAATTAGATTCGGGAACGATCCATTTTCTGATGACTTTTCCAGAAATACGTTAGGTTTCTTTAAGTCTTTGGACGGACTTGGGCAACCGCAATTCGATTGAATGTAATTCGAATTTGACAAAGTCGGCCAAGATATAGATTGTTGAGTGTAGATATTTCCACCGGAGCTGTATATTGCCTGAAACGACAAAAACAAAGAAAAACATTTATGTCACAGTCTTTTCAAATCAAACAGATTTACTTGATTCAAATGCCATGTTAGAACTAGTTTTTTTTTCATAATGAATAATGTAAAATGATTTTATTTGTGCAATTTCGACCGTGGCATTTCGATATTATTTGTATAGTATGGTTCAAATAATATTTAATTTTTTTTTTCCGGCCTGACTTGAAGTGATCTACTAAACTTGTACGGATGTGAATTTAAAACGTAGTTAAAAAATATTACCTGTATCGCCAGATCTGCTGCTATTTTCCCCCCGCTGAGATCTTCGTTTATTTTATGTTGTAGTGGATACATATGGTAGGGAAATGTATGAAATAACCTCGGTATTTTAAAATCGTCCTGGTTGATTATCGGGTGATTGACAGATGGTGTCAAGGAAGGTATGAGACTTCGAGAGATTGTAGTTAATGTATCGTTAGTTGTAATGTTCAACGGAGACAATGTAAACCCAAATTTGTTCTCTTTTTTAACTAGGGACTTTGGTTTTCGTCGCGGCCTGTACTTATAATCTGGATGCTCTTTCATGTGTAACGCTCTGTAACACAAAAACGTTGCCGCGTGAATACTCTTTTCCAACAATTCATGACAAATTTCCATTTAGTAATACAAAATCTGATCATCAATATAGTTGAGGCGGTCGCGCTCAACCGACGGCGTATGAACACTGTCTTCTAATTTGGTCCAGAGTGTAACTTTTACTAAAGCAAAATAACAACTTACAAGAGAAAAATCCTACAAAAAGTAATAGAAAAATTCGTCAATGATATTTACAAATTGAAACAAAAAAAAAAAACATTATTATTATTACTGATAACGTTTTATAATCATTCTTGTGAAACACAGTGTGTGGGATTATAATATAAATGCTGCCAGAGACAAAAAGTGGAGAATAAACAAATGTTGTTTACTGATTAGTAGATTATTCAATTATGGATAGGATAGTATCATGGCGCTAAAAGTTTACTGGCTGCAGAATAATGTAGAAGAGAAACAGAATAATAATTCCCGGACAATGTATCCTGGTAGATATCACAATACGTAAATCAGCATAAACATTAGTAAAGCTTTTACAATAATTCAGCGTAATCTTCAAAATTCACATCTTCTGTACACAACGCGCAATATTTCTTACTTGTTAGATAACCATACACAAAGAAATAAAGCGATGATTTGTTCAGAATGATTACAGCCAAAGTCATTTCATCATAGGCACAATTTTCATTTTATCCTAAATATCTAAAATTCAAGAATGCTTGAATGAAAATCAAAAGCAAATTAAATTTTGATTTAGTTTTGATTAAGTCATTTGAGATGGTTGTTTCATTCAAAAATTATGATATGTTTAAAATGGTACAAATGGAATTACTGATTTAACAATAAATAATAGTTTGAAATGGGTACTGTACATTATTCTCAAATATTTATGTGACACACTATAGAGATCCAATTTTTAAATTCCATTTATTTTACAGTGTAATATAAAAATAAAAGACTACATGCATAGTAGGAAAGGATCAAAAATCCGCTGTATGTGTATGCGTGAAAGAAGTGTGTAAAAAGTAAGAAGAGAGCGACAGGAATAGCAGAGCGAGCCAAGTGCAAATCCTTTTAAATCCTCACAATTGCGACAATAGGGCTTTATTTGTTATCTCGGAGGCCACATTGTGAATCGCCCAGAATGAACGGACAGATTACGTAGGGCTAGTGACAACGAGACCGCTTCAAAATGTTGGTGGCATACCAGCGAGCTACGAGAATATGACTTTATCATTGAAATTTTTTATGCGCTCTTCGATCTCATAAAAATGGATTCTGCGAAAGAATACTTTTGAACATTTTTTCCACAAAATAATTACGCATTTCAGTATTTACTGTCATTCGCTGCTTTCTGAATGTTAAACTTTAAATGCTACAAGAAAAGGCTATCAAATTTATATAGATATACATAGATTTCACAGTATAATTACAGATTTAGTATTATTTCAATTGAGACTCCACTTAGAGATTCAAAAGCTTTAATTAAACTCGAACCAACGTCTTTTGGGATGTTTTTTTTTATTGATTTAACACGTGGAAAAAATTCTGTATTACATCTGATATATATGTAATTGCATTTTAAAATAATGTTATAAACAAATATTTATATGTTTATATGGATATGATTATTGAAAGAGAATGTATATTTAAGAGAATTCAGTTGAACAAATTTGCTAAATCCTTATGGTAAAGAATTAAGATAATCTACAGTCACTATAAACCTAATATGCGAATAATATATACTTATCTACATCATGCAAATTAGCTCGTAATTGTGGTTTGAAGTCTGACAGAGTAATAAAAAGACCCTTCATATGAAGCTTTACATTGATTGCGTTATTTCAGAATAAAAGTCATCATTTGCCAACAGATACGCTTTTCATGTTTATATGGTTTTTACAAATTAACTTTTCATTATATTTACTTCGCGATAAATATAAAAATATTAAAACAGTTTTTTTTTAAATTAATTTCTTTATTTTAGCAATTCTATTCGTTATTGTCAGAAGATTATTTTTTATTATTAAGGCGATTAAAACTCAATTTTAAGTATAGGGAATATCTCTGAAAAAAATATCAACAATATATTTTTTTCACCTTAATTAGGAGATTTAGATCCAATCCTATTTAGAATTTTTGTTCAAACATGTATAGCAATCACAAAGACATTTCCGATTGGTCGTTAAAAAGTTTATAAAACAAAACAGCAATTAAACAAGAATGTCTAAACGCAAAATAGCGCTTACCGCAGTCGTTTTGCTTCGTCGATGAATGGTCGTTTGTCAGTTTCAGAAAGCAGTTTCCATTCGGCTCCTAATCTCTTGGAAATTTCTGAATTGTGCATTTTTGGATTTTCTTGGGCCATTTTTCTTCGTTGACCTCTGGACCAGACCATAAATGCGTTCATAGGACGTTTGACATGGTCATTTTGCAAAGTCTTCGAAGTCATTGTTTAAAAATTTAGTTTTTTTTTGTTCGTTTCACACTTGTACTGAATTGAGGTAATGATATATCGAAGGTATCATTGTTTTTTTCCTAATTGCACTGATTTACTGAAAGAAGAAAAAATTTAAATTGTAAAATCTCACTGATTAATGAAAAATATTGTTTTCTCTTTGGTGAAAAATTAATGTGAATTTCATTATCTATTTTGTATAAATTGATTTTTGATAAAGTTAATAACCGATTATCTGATACGTAACATAAAGACTATCTTTATCTCATGCTTTCATTCGACGGTCTAGATTTGGACAAACTGGAAGCAAAATATATATGCAGATCATTTTGTCCCTTCACAAGTTGAAAAATTCTGTTTCTATTGTTTAAATGGAACCTTGTTTTTTACATGTCTATCATTTAAAATTTTACTAACAAAATTCTTTTCTTTGTACAAGAGAATTGTGATTTTGGATTCATTTTTTTCTACAATCATACATTCTTTTTATGTTCGCAATTGATTTATTTTAATATTCATTTTTCACTCTTTCAATTACACTGAATTAGAAGTTCAATTAAGTGGTAATTTTTATCAGATTATATTCGCACATGAATTCACTTCATAGGAAGTGTATGATAATTTATTTCATACTTTAATTTGTGGAGTTAAATAAAAAAAAAACAAAGTTGCTGAAAGTAGGTGTGTTACATTTTTAAAATTGATTTAAAGTACGAAGAGAACAACCTAATTAAAAAGCTAAAAGCAAATATGATTTTGCCCGTCGTATCTTATTGAACCAGTGTAGCTTGTTTTTGTTTCTCAAATAACTGAAATCGTCATTTAAAACATTATTTTAGATTTTTCACTTTTACAACTGGAAATATAATTTTTTCTTTATAATTTGAACTGTCAAAATCAAATGTCATACTAATTTCAAAACTTGATATAAAAAAAAGCAATAGAAAAATGAAACAAAATTAAAATAATGTGTTTACAATACTCACACAATCACTCATTTCATAAAGTTTATTATTACACACTGAAAAGCATGAATGTAGTTCAAGCACAACTAAGAAAATGTACACTAACAAAACAAATCTGGCCACTTCGAATTTCACACGAAACTTTTCATCGACCCAAGACGATGACAACGCGGTTGATTAATTGTTGTTGCTCAACAATTGCAAATCAAACGATTGACCACGAACGTCTAATTACACAACAACACATGTTTGGTACAATTTTATGAATACGATTTGCCAACAGTGACATCCCAGAGACTTCACGAGATATTGCGAAGGTAAAGTAAGAATTGCTGTAACCCCGAGCGGGGTTGAGATAAAATGTAAAGGGAGAGTTGAAAGTGACTTCAGAGAACCAACCAGACACGCTATTCAAATCCCACTACTAAGTGTTTCTGACACATTGTTACTATTGGTTGATTTTCAGACATGGCGGGTTGAGATATTATGCAATGCAACAGGTGGAAGAACTGCCGCGTGCGCAGATTTGTTCTGTGTTGTTATGCGTCACGAATTTGATGTCGTTCAACTGCATCGTTTCATTCACATTATTATCTTAAAGCTATTGGCAAAGCTTTAAGTTGTTATAAATTGTCATTATATTACAAATCAAACGTGCGTTTGTCATTCGCGGTCAAATGTTTCTGCGCCGATCTGAAAAGTTTCCTAATCAAATTTAACTATACAGAAAAGTCTAGAAATTTATAAATAAAAACAAATTGTTTCTATTTTTGAGAATCAGTCTTAGGTATTATAGATATTAACAAACTGTTAATACTTATCTCTGTTGCACTGATCTATTTAGTCTGAAAGTATATTTTCAGCGAGGGTTACAGTCTTCTGGCTGATTACACATCTCAAACAGCATGACAAAACCATTCTGATACCTCAAAGGTTGTCAGGCTCTCGTCCACTAAAAAACCACTTCTCTCCATCACAAATTTGTTTGCGCTTCGTCGCGCCCTTATCGGATTTTCAATTTGCTAAACGGTTTGCAAATTATGAAGCTGTGATGCATAAATCCTTGTTGATCCTGAAGTACCAAAAACAGTAAATACATTATTAAAAATTAGACGTACATTTTTGAATTTTAAAACTATAACATTTCTTTTTCTTTTTCCAAATTTTTTCTTTCGTTTTTATTTGTATGGAATCATCATGATTATCTTCCTTTGCATAAACAATTTATTTATCTCTCTATTTGATCTCATCTTTTTCTCATCAACTCTTTTCATCGGTTTATTTTACATCAGTCGCAAAAGTTCCATTTAACCTTTTGAAATTCTAAAAAACAAAAAAACATTAAAGTCCACGAAATCTTGAATGATGAAAACGACCAACGAAATTTCACCTGATTCTTCTGTAGGAGATATTTATTGTTTATCATGTAGATTTAATAGGCAGCGTTAGAACATTTCGCAGATTTATGTGTACCATTATAAGCCCTATACTTCTTCGGTGTTAAGATTTTCGAGGCGAACAAATTGGTATTTCGAGGTTACAGAAAAATGGACTATAAAATTGTGATGTGATAAGATGTTTCGAGTATAAGTCAGTATAAATGTATAGATTTCCGCAGACTCTGTGTCGATATCTGTAGAGGCGAAGCGTATATAAGTGACTTTTGAATAGTTACAGGCCTCCGAATCTGATGATAGGAAAGGCGTGGACGGGGAAACACTGAAGACGCACTGGGGTGCCACGCGACCACTGATTATACCATTCATCGCCCAACAGTTGAAAGAGGGTGCGAGTTATAAACGCTGTCGCTCTCGTCATCCCTCGATGTCTGAATGCCCGCTCATCAATGAAACAATCTACTCTATGAACGTGCCACGGTCGATCTAATACTGTATTCTTATTTGGTTTAGCCACTTCGAGTCTTTTATATTTTTTTGCTCTCATACAAAATTAATTGTGTGACTGAAAAATGTTTCATCGGGAAATTAAGTCGTCCAATTATTTTATCATCAGGTTAATGAAACAAATTCATGCGGTAACCATCATTTATATTCAACTATTTTGTTTTCAACCTTAAAATAAAACTTTATAAAACATTTCGATGGCAAAGTACATCGAAACAAAACATTTGCTTGCCGACGGTCTCTGTCTGACTGTATCAACTGTTACTCTACTGCAATTTGAAAAATAAAAGCAAATGATTCAATTATTCTGTTTTTGATCATAAGTAGCAAACGTTTCAATTGAATCACATTGAAAGATGTTAAGATTGTTATTTTTTTTTTGTTCATTTCAAAATTAAAATTTGACAAAAAAGCAATTGTTATAATTTTGTATTAAATAGTTATTTTTGGATTATTATTCGGAGAGCTTGGATGTTAATGAAGGATCATTATATATTCTAGTCACATATTACGTTGCGTTGACGTATTCATCGTATGTAACTCCGGGTATTCTATAAAATACTACCCTATTTTGTTCGCTCGAATAAGTTATTGTGGCATGTTCTATTTTGATATGGCGACAGTGTCACAAAGTGAGTTGAATTCAGAATATTGGCCGGACGACCAAACAAAGTGAAATATGATTTACTGAAGAAGTTCTATGGTGCTCGTCAAACAATGCGTCTCGTTTACGTCGATGTGCACATAGTTTGTTATGTGCATCCAAGTCTATATTGATATATAACAAATGTACATAGCTAACAATGAGCAATTTTGTTACTTTTGCAACTTGCCTGTCATTTTTGATTTACGTTCTATGATTTTCTTTTATGTATAAAAGATAAAACATTATATATAATATAACATAAAACATAAAATTAAATAATTTAGTTTTATTTATTTTATTTAATTATTTTAATTTATTTAATTTTACTAACATAAAATTAAATAAATAAATGCTCTGAGAACAACGTTGGCAATATAACAGTTTGACAGTTGAAACGTCAAAAAAGCACTTCAAACAATGTTTAATGCTCACTTTTTATACGGGCCTTTAATTTTCGGACGCAAACATGTATAATAAAAAAATCGAATGAATTATTTATTATTTCCACTGCAAAATTAATTCTATCCATTTTGCAGAATAGGCATGTAATAATTCTTGGTAATTATAAGTTGACAAATTTATGGACCATTGGTGTTTCAGTTTTCTGTTATCGACTCACGCTAAAAGTTGTTTTACCTTGTGCTGTATACGAATCCTGTTTCTACATTGATTTTCGCAATGACTGTCACCAGATAAATTGTCACCCTTCCAAATATTTTCTACTAACTTCTATGAGATGGCGTGTGGGTCGCGTTTAACTACATAAAATTAAATAAAATTCGAAAGGTCGTCCAATTTTCAAATTATGAACCCAATATGTATAAAAAATACAGAGCTTATAAAATTATTATATAAAAATCTATATATTTTTTCAGTGTTTTATAAAATGTTGGTCTTGTTTTTTCGATTTTGTGAAATTTCAAATTCAAAAACAAGAAATATACGTATTGAATTAAATGATGTATCTTTGCAAAATATCTGTACTCTCCAATTAAAGTAATTTCAATACTTTTACTTTCATTAATCATTGTTGGAGAGAATACTCATACTATTATTACGTTATGTTCGGGGTATTGTCTACCGATGAATAGATGTACGTCGGCTACATTGTAAGAGCATAGTGAACATGCTATATAACAAGAACGTTAACTCTGTATAGAGTCAACGGAGACATTAGAGACACTGATTTCTCTTATACTGTCTATTCTACTCAATGTAATCCACTCACCAAATGAAAGGAGTTGTGTAAATGACAATGACGAAATTGCTGCGAATTGAACGATTCGAATTTAGAAATACATAATCATAACTGATGTACACAAACTTGAAACTAATAGAAAATTATTGTTCGCAAACGCTATGTTAAACAGAAGGCAAAAACAATCAATCAGAATTAAATTCATCAATTTATTGATTTTTGGTGCTCTTATTTATTTGTTTTCAAGTTGGAAAAAGGTGTACAAATTAAAAGATGATATTTGAATTAAATCGAGACTGATTTAAATGACAAATAAAAAAATCAGTGAACAATTGAAATACCTAGGAACTGTACTGATCTAAAGAAAATATACGAATCCTGGAAAATGATTGAAAAAATTGGTAGATTAAACGCACCTTCATCACGTCAACTAATCTTGGATAACAAACATGCCTGATACATTGGATTTAAAAAGTTCCATTCGTTGAAATTCAAGTTGACAAGTGAAAACTGAAAGGTGTAATTGATGGAATTTTGATTGTTTCGAGAGGAGGGCACGTGATTAAAAATAGTGTCTTGATTTTGTTCTCATTCTGCACTCATTAAAAGTCGTGCAAAAATTATCAATAATTTTTTGTTGCTTGTAACGATGACGAAGATGTCTTTGAATTTAGTGAATAACAGAATAGGCGACACAACAACGTCTTCTGACCAAAAGGTAGTAGAACGTGAGGTGTGTTAGAGGTCGAAAGCATGGTAGGGGAAAATAATTTAAAAGCTGAATTGAATTTTTTCCCTTAGAGTCTTTCGTTCAGGCATTGGGAAGCGCACAATAGCTCAATGGCGATGTATCAAGGAAAGTCGACTTGCGGGAGAGGCAAGCATTGTATCGTTCTTTTTTCGTACCTCTATTTTCTGTCTCTCTTTCTCTTTTTCATTTATTCTACTATTCATATTCCTTCTTTATTCTATTTTTGAATATATGGAATACTGCTTTTGTGTGGCAAAGGAAAAGTGAGCAAATGTACGACTTAAATGAAGATAAAGTACAAAGTGTAAAAACTCAATCTATGCGAAATTCTTTTTTACTCCGAGTCAATGATATGTTCCAGAATTTTCAATGGGATCGAAATAAATTGCACATTCTTCGAGGCTGAAAATTATTAGTTTGGAAAATACCTATCGGAAAAACTGTAGCTCGCAAAATTAATGAGTCAAAGTACATAACTTACCATTCCCTTGTTCTTTTTTGTTCAACTATCTTTTTAATTATACACAGGATGAATGATAATTGATCGAGCTCAATGCGTCACGCTTTTTATCCTGCTATTATTCTAAAAATATTTAGGATTCCTCCGGGCTTTTGTCACACAGAAGACTCCACAAACTTAAGGGGAGTATTATTTATTTTGGCCATTGTATCATCCCACAAGTACAATATTGTTCATGAAATCGCGCATACATTAGTCAGCCCGGCTTTTGATACTGTAAGCACTTATTCGTTAACATAATAAACACATTACAATAATGAATTGATAATGTCTCAAGTCAAAATATGAATAGCGCTGCTATTGCTAAGGATCCATCATTTCAAATCCGCACATTTCGTCATTTCCATTTGAATAAACCAATCAAGTCCAATAAATTTTGTTTCTATAGTTCGTGTTTTTTTTTTTATATTTCTTTTAATTTCAACGAACATACAGCGAACAAAAATGTGATACCAAAACCTATCATTGAAAACTTTTTGAAAGAATATCAGCAAAAGAAATCTGTATTGATTTCTTAATTGAAGTGCTTATATCAGGGAGACTTTATTTTATATAGAAACACTGAAAGTAATATGCGACGAAATAACAGAGTGTCTAACTCAACAATAGAATGTTCGCTATCTTTACTTGGAGGATGACAATAGTCAGTCTTTACAATGTCAGTTTTTGTCGATTCCTCAATGCTGTTCCGGGAGCACATTTGGGGGAAGTAGAATGCAAAAAAAAGGGAAATCTTTTGTGTAGCAGGGCTGCGTTACGAGCAGCGTTTTTGCATAATTTATCATGTTTGTTTGATCGATCGGATAAAGACGCTTTCAAACACGTTGTGTGTTGTTTGACCGATTGCATAAGTACTATTGCATGGGGACATAATTCAACAGCGAGATCTTTCTTCTTATCAGAAATGTCAACTTGAGAATAATTTTTTTATTGCTCTTATTAATAATTTTGCAGTTGCGAATGATTCTGTTTTTTTACCAAATCAGCTTCTACTATAATTCCAGCTCTTTCTTATTTATATTCAAGAGAGCAAGCATTTCAAAATTATTATTGTTGAAAATGTTATATATATATACATTTTTTTTTTCAAAAATGCTATACATTTTTTGATATAGTTACCATCAGTGACAATTTTTGTAGGCAAAGTAGAGCTCCTGCAGCGAAACGTTTACGTTCGCAGGGTGTAAATCGATTCACACACCCTCTGACACCCTCCTGGGGTGTCAAAAAATCTCGTTAACGCTCACTGATCGAATACAAACAGTAGAACATTGGATACTTTTTTCACCGATAAAGTAGATCGCTTGTGATAAAATTATCATTTTTTACCTATACAAAAAGAAACGGCAAACTAAAAATTTGTATATGATGAATCAACATTTAGGGATTAGAAAATAACATGGAAATAACTTTCAGAGTCGTACCTCGTAAAATTTAAATTAAAAAATAAAATTATTAGATGGTTTTATTTTTTTTTAAACCAAGTTTGTTATTACATTGGGTAGGTGGTTGAGAAACTGGCTGATCTATCTATCTATATATATATATAGGCAAAGAGATGTTTGAATGACTCAGCTTTCACGGAAAGTCACAGAGACATAGTGTTTTTATTGTAAAAACATGGCTTTTGAGATTGCTATTCCATGTGACAGTTACAGTATATTTTTTAAAAACAAAATATTCGTCAACAAAAAAATAAAATTGTATACAACTCATGTACAGAGCATAACTCTCATCACAATAGAATCATATTGCAGATGCTGCATTATCACTAATTCAAGTTCTCTCGGGTCAGAAAATAACTAGAGGCCGTCGGAATTCGTTCCCTGCAGCTGAGGATGATTGATACCCTGGGTATTGTCCCATCTGAGTAGCTAACAGCCCGCCGCCTTGAACTGAGCTTGGATAGTAGGCAGATAATCCACCGATTCCTGGACTGGCTGTGGACGATGTTGATGCCGAGCTCCCCCCGGATCCCTGCTCCACTCTGACGTCCTGGACTTGTTTATTAGTTTCTGGCGAGTCTGTGACGGGCGATCTGCTTATCGAGCCAGCACCGCCCGGACTAGATTCTTCGTACATCTTGTTTGAATCGTACGTTCGACTGTAATCAGTTATAATCGGCTTCTGATCCATGTACAGCTTTGACTGTTCGAAGTACGCCTTGGCCGAGTCGAAATAAGTCCGATCCAAGTACGACTTCGGGCTCGTGTCCAAGTATTTTGGATCCGAGTACATACTCATTGCTAATGTGCTTGGCGGCATGTACGCTGCGCGATACTTGTCAGCCTCTAACGAGTATTTCATTGCGTCTATCGAATTTGCTACCTGTAACAAACAAACAAATAAACAATAAGAGATAACATTTTGACAAAGTTTTTTTTTACAGTTATCGAAACACTCGATTAGATAGGTTCAGTTATGTTTTTCACGTACTGGAGTGGGTGTAGCTAATCCGGCAGACATCGCTGATTGTTGTGCGGCTGCAGCGGCGGCCGCAGCCATGCTTGCTGATAATGATCCAAAAGCAGCGGCAGGAGCATAATAAGAGCTCATACCGGCTTGTCCCATAGTACCTGGAGGCATTCCTGTAAATAAGAAAACAATTCACAGTTTATAATTTGTTAATTTGTTACGGCTCATCTTCATGTCCTAAATCAAATATCTAGAATAAGCAACTGGATAACTTTTAAAATAGACAAACATTGTTTATCTCGTACAATGACTTGTAATTGTTTTAGATGCAGAAAGATATCGATCACGTTGTTTGCAGACATGTTGTGTTCATAAAAACGACACTCTTGAATACAATTTGATGCTTAATATTTTTTTAAATGATACATTACTCGCGCAGTTACTTTGACAAGCAGACAATGTGTTAACGAAGTGCGGTCCATAACGTTCCTTACATTATATGTAATATTTGTATTCATAACTTGAGCGTATAGGTTTTGACCTTAAGTATGAATGTATTTTACGTTCTTGATCCTCTGGTCGTCAGAGTCATAAATCTTGTGAATTTTAACGCCAATCATTTTCACCATTTGGTACTTCGGGTTTTTATCGAACCTTGGGTACTTTTATTAATATATTTGTTTTCTTTTCTTTTTTTTGTATTCAACATGATTCACCAAAAGGTGCGGCCAAATTGTACTATGAAAAATTCTCTTACATTGTTGAAATTGCACTTGTTTAATACAAAAGTGTAATGAAAGAACATTCACTGTGAATGCAAATCATGTTCCTATTTTTGAATTCGAATGGAATGTAGAAAAAGAAATACTCAAAAAACAATCGACGGAGTGGTTTATAGGATGTTTCATTTGCAGTCTCTGAAATCGATATAGGTTTTGACAGAGTCTATTGAAAACGATAATAGAAGCCGAGCCCCTCGAGAAGTGAGATCCAAGATTATGTAAGCCAAAACGACGCGAAAACAAAGAATACAATGAACATGGAACGTCAAACAAATCTATGTAAACCGAGGGGACTAACGGTGCAAACGAATCTCTACTTGATTCGAATGAAACATCTGTTCTTATAATCTAGCCGGATTGATAATTCTATAAAAGATAAATCTTACTGATAACGTACAGCAGATGTTTTTCAAGATACTTTTCAACTCGTCTTACCAACTGACCTTACAATTGTCTACAAATAAAACGTCACGATTTCCGCTTCATCTTTTGATCTTCAAAAATATTCATCATTCAAGAGGTGCACAATTTTATTTATGATAATGTTCATCAAATTCTTTCATAAATTGATCATTCGTTGCTATTTGAAATCTAGTTGTTAATCATATTAAAATTTGTACCTCGACTTGAACATTTTGAAACATGAAGATATACTTATTATCTTTTATGAGCTTAAGGAGAGAGTTTCAACAGTGTCACTGTGAATTCAACCTTGCGATACGAGTAAATCTCGCGAAGCAAGTGAGCTTCGCACAGCAAGCTAAAAAGGGGCAGAGGGCAAAGACCCCTGATGGGGGTTATATTCTGAATCGAATTCAAGTATGTCTCGTAATTAAAAATCACTCGTTAATTAATATTAATTTCGATCATTCTCTGCCATCTATATTTTAGAACGAACATTCATATAAACATTTTTTTTAATGTTCTTCAATTTCAATCTTACGTAAAACATGTTTTCCTGTATCATAAATTAAAATTAAAATTTTTTGCAATGAAAGATTAGATTGAAAAACGTACCTGCGCGAAATGCATCCATGGTAACACTTGGATACGGAATGCTATAAGGGTACCCCTCCTTTCTTAATGACTTTGGTTTTCGTCGTGGCCTGTATTTGTAATCTGGATACTGTTTCATGTGGACCATCCTCAATCTTTTGGCTTCATCAATAAATGGACGTTTTTCATCTTCCTTCAAGAGTTTCCACTCTGCACCTGCAAAAATAAAAAGCAAAAATCCACCTTTAGTACCCGACTAGCCAAACTTATTTCTTCATTTATTGAAAACAATCTGATAAATCTGATTTCCATCTAAAAATTATCGTAGAAAATGTAATAATTAAGAACACTGTCGGTATATTCATTGTGCTAAATCACTTGAAATACAGTGATTAAAGTTCGTCTGAATGGTAGGCCTTACACAGATTCACGATTTCTTGTACATTTTTTAATTCTTCAGTTCTTTATATGAACTTAATATTATCAAACATTAACTTTTCATTTTGGTATACAATTCTCCAATAATTGTTTTGTCTGTTTGTTAATTAGTTATCATTTTTTTTTTTTTTTTTTTTTATAATAACAACAATTGATAACTAGAAAGCATGACAACTAATGTTGTAAATTATGTAAGCAGCGAATCATGATAAAACCGGAAAAAAGTGGAAGGTGGCGCGAATAAGTTTATAAAATTCAATCGATCAAGCGGAAGAAATAACTGAGCTTGATTCTGGAATCGTTGCGCTGGTATCGTCGACGTCACAAGCATTGTGAGCGCCGACAACACAAGCATTGTGCTTATTGTTTCAGCACTCGGTACACCGGAGCCTAGGCAACGTTACTCCGTGTAGTCTGTTCCGACTTTCTGCAGCATAGCGTCGGATCGTTGAGGCGAGTTTTGTTCATGATTCCGTTCGTCGCTAGATGCCGGGCTTCTCTCTTTGTTTGCCACTCTACAATAAGTGGTAATTAATTCTTGACTGTATGATTGTTCCAACGAAACCAAAGTCTGAGAGAACGTTCAATAGTTCATTCGCTCGCCTATGGTTACATGATTTTCTGATCCACGCCATATTTTTTTGACGTGTTTCTTTATATTACAAACATTGCATTATATTCATAATTATATGCTCGGGAAAAAATCTTCTCGATAAAACGAAACAACTCTTTCTACAATTCATCTTAACATCTTTTGCGCTAAGATTTTGAAGTAACATTAATTGATGGCAAATAAAAGCAGTCTCAAATGCGCTGTAAAAAACATGCAAAACTGTTCAGTTATACAACCATAGTGTAAGTTTTAACAGTGCTACTAGTTTTAAAGAAACTTATCTTCATTTTATATATCAAAATGCAAAACAAGTTTTTCCTGAGTACAGCTGTAAAGCAAAAGTAGTTAGATGCAAAAGTTTCGAAAATGGTTGTTCAATATTTACATCATCATCCCTATAATCATTATGCATACCTATAATGTTTTGATCTATTTAATTGTACAAAACAAATTGATAACACTTGGAAAGGGGTTTGGAGCGAAACAAACGATCGATCCAAAAACTTATAATTGAACTTTTTTTTTTTTTTTTCGAGAGACTTGTTTTCTAATAGTTGGACATCCTATTATTTTATTGTTATTTATATTCAATTTATTCAAATGAAATGATTTTGCGCTTCTGACGAGCAAAGATTATTAATTTTTATCGAATAGAATAGAACTTGAAAATGTATATTTGTAAGAGATATAGATTAAATTACATTAACGAATGCTCTTTACCTTAAAATTTAATATTCTTATATTGTCATATTTTGATAAAATCCACTTAGAATGTGTCCAAATATCTCTCTTTGTATCTCGACATCTGAAAAATTAAAATAACGTTATTAAGCAAAAAAAAAAAAAAAACGTGTGTTTTAAACAAAACAAAAATGAAAAGTTTTTGAGTGAAATAAAATGTGAGTAACGTAAAAGAATGAAAGTATGACCAAAGAAGTGCAATTTTTTTCAGTTGAAGAGATTTTTTAATTATGTTAACAGTTTCGATTGGTTAAAAAATTGGAGACAAAACAATAATACGCAAAAGAACAAAAGTCTAAGAGGGCGGACATATTTAGGCAAAACAATGAAGCACTGTACACGTCAAAAGAAAGGGAAGTCAAAAGTCGTTAGTATTAGTAGGTGCGTTCTCCAGTATATTTTTCTTCCCTTTTTACATTTTCAGACGGCAAGTGAGCTCAAAATATAATGGCTTTTGCTTTTCAGTACCTTTCATAGCACAAAACCATTTATTTTATATTATTTATGAATACAATAGCTGTTAATTAATTCACGTTACAAACGTTATAATTATTTTATCAGTTTGAATTAATTTTAGTAACTGATAATAAAACGGAAAAGGTAACAACTAATTTAAGACCGTTGACGTAACAGTTCTGAAAATCTTGCTCTTGCAGCGCGTGATGATGTAATATGTGAACGGATTTTGGAAAGCAGCAGAACTGTTTCATCAAAATAAAAGCCCTCTTGCGTGTTTTTTATTTCTTTGTCTTCACAGTTTAGCTTTACAAACACCATTGCTTTCATGAATGTCTGTAGCTTTCTTCACATTCTTCCATCTTCTCATGTTTTATTTTTATCTTTATCAATATTGTCGTCTCTTTTTCTACTTATTCCTTCTTTTACAATCATACACAAAGGAATTCAGATGTGAGAAAACGAAAAAAAAAAAAAAATTATTCGCAGAAAAACGAAAGAGAAATTACGACGATCGATACTGTGAATAGAACGAAAGAACAAAGCCATTCGAAATACCATTACATTATGGATGCTGTTCGCGAATGTGTTGGCTGCTTCTCGAAATGAAATATTAATAACTGAAATGACACATTTACAATGTGAAATCTTTGTCTAATCAACTTGATGCTTAGCTGTTCCTGATTAAAAATTAAACATTTCATTATTCCATAACGCAATTTTTACGTCCAATATATGATTTCCAAAAGAAGTTCTTGCCAGTTCGTTTGTTACAGCGATTCAACATCATGGGGATATCACTGTACAACCAAAATTTGCTCGCGATGGTATTAGATGGCAGCACTCGTCAGATTAGCATGGCGGAACTATCAAATCTAGGGATCCAATCGCAAAAAAATTTTTCATCGTGACAAAAAAATTGAAAAACAACAATTTTCAGTTACAAGGATAAATAAATTTTGGTTTACAATTTGTTGCAACAAAAATTTGTACTGACAATGGTTGTGTTAGCCGCCAAAAACTATGCGACGCACGTTAGAACTATATATTTTGAGGGTATACACAATTTTGAAAATTAGACTCCCTAATTGACGGACGTCTGTATTTTGTATTCTAAAATTTAACTCACCGAGTCTTTTCGATATCTCACTGTTGTGCATTTTGGGATTTTCTTGTGCTATTTTTCGACGTTGCATTCGAGACCACACCATGAAGGCGTTCATCGGTCTCTTTATATGATCCGGTTGCATTTTTTTTGCCGCCGCTGCCAAAGAACTACCCAACGCTACGCTCATTGGACCAACTCCTCCTCCACCTGTCGGTGATGTATTTGACATGCTTTGCATACGTAATGTATCCGTAAAAGCAGTGTCACATATATTTCCGCCGGCTCTGAAAAAAAATTGTACAAGATATTATATTTATAGCATTTTGTGATATATTTTTCTGTGTCACTATATGAAGTACGGCTTTTTAGTCTTTTATATACTTCCGACAAAAGCACATCAGAATACTAATAAAATGAATAGTCAGTAAATAAAATCATCCAAAAACAAAATCATATGAGGTAAATAGTAAAATTGCATAATATTTTTATATTTATTTTACTTTTTTTTAAAGATTTTTTAATCAAAAATCTTATCTAATTAGTCTATCAGCTGCGCGCGCACAACCAAGTGAATTGGCATTTATGTCTCACTTATGAACATTAGTAGAGCAATTCAATTATGATAAAAAGAAACGTTTAAGTATTGCTAACTCATAATAAGTGGATAATTTCGTTAAACTAAGTTTAATCTTACTTAATTTTAGTATATATATGTAGTATTCAGAAGCGTTGATTGAAATATGTTTTACGATAATGAAGTTTTTCCGAAAATTCGAATGACGTTTAAGAGTTCCAGTTTGTGATATTAAACTATGGGAAATCATAATGAGAAGGAGGGCATTATTGCATTCAAATAAGCTACTCGTAGAAGGTGTGCGAAAGACTCAGCGCAATTGACATGCAGTAAAAAGCGATGTCAGAATCATTATGTTTGCACGAAGCTTAGAACGATCTCTCGAATCGTCGTCTCAAATGTCAAACACAGACACGAAATAAGCACCCAAGCGTTAAAATCTTTTGTCCTTTAGAAAAGTTTAGGCGACATACTAGTTTGCAGAGGTAGTTATTATTATTTAATAGGCTCGTTCAATAGAAATTATTTCAAAAATACCAATAATATTTTTGCAAAAAATTTATTTATAATTAAATAATCAATCAATTTGTTTAGAATTCGTACACAATAATTGTATTGTTCGTACAAATAAACAATCGTTCAAATTGAATATTGTATTAAGTTAAGATAATTAATTTCTAGGGAAATTATTTGAAAGAAAGATTTTCCATCTCTTTATGATCCTAATTATTTCGAAATGAATTCCAATATATCCGTATCGTGCATGGTAAAAATGTTCAAAAAAATAAATTAAAAAAATGCCGATTTTTTAATGTTTGGTGTAGATTATGGTTTTATTCGTATTGAACATCGTAATTCATGAAAGATGAATAAAAAATACATCTTAAAAATAATTTCAGAATATTTCATCAGTTGCATACACAGTACGATTAATTGGTCCGTAGGATCGCATCCAAATAATAAGAATATAAGTATCTTGAACTATACTGGCAGCCCTCAATCACGCGACCAACCAAAATTGCACTGAGTATATTTACTTTCTTTATATTTAGAGGTGGGGGCAAAAAGCACACGTCGCCGACAACAAGGGTCTTCAACAAGTAGCGTGATAATTGCTTATTCGTATGCTTTTTGATTCACGAACAAATTAATCTTATCCCTTTATCGTATCAAAACCATTAAATGATCTCGGCGTGTTGCCGAGAACCAACTCTACCCTAAATGTCTCCCCAGTTCAAGTACCTAAGACTTACTTTTGCAATTTAGCACCCCTTCTACAATCTCGTATGTGCGTTCTGACTTATGAGTTTAATTAATTATTCTGCGAATCAAAAAGTTTATCATTTTGGTTACTCGAATGAATCTTTGATTGATAGTACTTTCACTTGACAAATTATTACAATTGGAATACAAAAAATGTCATTTTTTATGTCATTAATATATCCATAAAATATTTCATTTGTAATTAATCAATTATTTCTTTATGTGAAACTGATTATGTTTTTTTTGGTTTTCCAACAACACTTGAATTTTGTCGTCACGCACATTCTCCCGACGCTACGGAATTCCAAAACAAATTTATTAACAAGGAAAACTGTATTATTCGTAATCAACAATTTATTAATTATAAAAAATTAACTTTAAATGCTGTTCAAATTGATTGTTTAAATGCAAACAAAAAAATGCATAACTTTGCATAACAAAAGTTCACTGTAATTTAAAACAAAAAAAACTCGCTTCTACAAAAAAATATAAAAATTTCATTTATCAAAGACATGATCATTAATAACTAATGAAATATTGCAATCATGCATTATTTTAATCCGTAAATAAAAGTTTATTTCAAAATGGAGGATTTGATTAATTCATTGTGAAGATTTTCAACTTAATTATTTTAAAAAAATTGTAATTTGATGTTGACATAGAAAAATAGTAGTAATATAGATAATAGAAATTAACAATAATAACAAAGTTGATAGTATCAACAGTATGTGACAGTGACTTAAAAAATGTGTTGTACTTGACACGTGACAACTGTCAAAGCCGTCAAATGATCTCTAAACGTCACGTGCCTAATTAGCAGACGTTAAAGAACGAAACAAAATCACTGAACGGAAAACTAGAGTACTTTTGAATTCATAATGAATTTAGTTCAACGATATAATACAGAATTCGCAAAAAATATAAACAAACCGTTCCTGCAAGAGTTTAGCAAACAATTTGATCTAATTAATTTTGTTGCATATTATGATATTTATAATAATCTTAAACTTAAGTAGCAAACATTTTTGCAATCCATAATTTATCCACTTTGACAGCTATTTATAAAGAAAAATTCATTAAAACCGGTTGTTAAATACTGATGAATGAAAGCATTTAACAGTCCAGTCCCGATCGTAAATCGAAAAATTCCATCTTCATAACAGGGAATAGCTGACACGAAAAATTTAGCAGGCAAAAATGTTTCCGTCCTCTCCAGGCCGTTTATCAAATTGTATCCCTTAGCATTGGTTCTTTTTCTCTTCAGCATTATTTACCTTATATAGTGGCCGGCGGTTCGCTGATGTATATCCAGGTCAATTTTGCAGCCGTTTTCGAGACGGGGAACGTCTCAGTTTTAGTTGAATTGTATATATACAAAATCAAAGCGCACGAACAATTTTATATACACCTCACAAAATGTGCATGAGGAAGATATGCAATCGTCCACTAAAAAATAATATTGTCATTCACTAAATCATTTGTTATTTAGTTATAAAAAAACACATTTCATCCATAAATATCCATAACAGACACCAACACTGATAACAAAATCACCGATGACTTACATGACCCGAAGACATGGCACTTGATATAAATAACAAATTCATGTATCTGGGATTAAAATGGCTCGCGGATATCTATTAAGGATGAACCTGACTGAAGACACGGTCTCGCGAAAGTGCGCAGTGATGCGCGGTTTAACTTCACGTATCGCGACAGGAACGAAACACTTCTCCCACCATTGAGCGACTCAACCAGAGTGGAAAACGGAAGGAACCAATGGGATTGTACGAGAGGCGGTAACCAGTCAAATCCATCAGACGATAAGAACGCTGACGATTGGCTAACGTTTCATGCCGCGTTACTTTCCACCACTGAAGTGTGACAAAAAAGCGGAACTTGCGTGCGACGGACTTGTCAGCGCTTGTGTTGAGCGGTGCATTCCCATAATGGTAATTATCAAGGTGTGTGTATGTGGGTGTGCATTTATACATTGATGAGCTACTAAGAAATTTCTAAGAACTGCACAACAAGCCGAATGAAACGAGCGATTTTTTTTTAATCATGTTTTTTAAGACATTATTATATCACACTCAAAATATCTACCGTACAATTTTGCAGAAATTTTTAAGGGGATGTTTCATACTTAACGAGTATAGATGCGCTGCTTCTGACTATGTAAAATTGCAATCGGTGAAATCAATACTAGAAATTGCGAATTGATGAACAAGAAAAATAAGCGGAATATTGAATTACAAACAAATGTTTTTGGATTGAGGTAACACTTATTGTGAGACATGAAGGGCAGCTTCTCTTTGTTAAACAATGTTAATGGGATGCTTTGAAAACGATATACTGAAACATTTTTGGACAATCTTATATGAAGAGGTTGAAATTAAAAGTTTGGTATTGTTAGAGTGTTGATAGATAATAATCCTGTCGAGATGAATTATTCAAAAAGTTAGGAAGGGTTGCACGTGCGATCCCCCCAGCAAACTAGTGCGCACGATATTGCATTGTTAGTCGCATCGTAGAACTTGTTATAACGTATGAATATCTAATTCTCCCCTCCACAATTAAATTCGGACAATATGTTTTGTTTCGCTTGAGCCACCCTCGGTCAAATCAGTGGAAAGAGGGGTTACACACAAAACTTCCCTCTTTCAAAATAACACTATATGTGTAAATCTTACACTACGCCAAACTCCGCAAATAATACCTTTTAACCAACTTACTATTGTGATTGCAAATCAATTTGAATCGACGTGTGCGTTTGACATTGTATTTTAAAAACACTTAGTTGATGCATATATTTTTACTTTAATCCTTTAAATTAGACCTCAGGAGACACCAGATCAGCAGTCTCCATTTTAAGATTTCTACGCCATTTTGTGATAAACAATAATTTTTTATTATCAATAATTCACACATACATGTAATATATTCAACAAACAGGCATCATAAATAGATCACATTAACTCACAATTAATTACAAATTAAGCAGTCGAGATGTAAAACAAAAAGATGTTAAAGATATTAAAAAAAATCTATCACTAAAAAATTGGTAGTTAGAAATTTTTATTTGAATTTTAATCATAAGTGTTGGAAACATGAGATAATGGTACATTATAAAAATTTTCTTTTCAATAATTTTGTTAACATGTTAATCTACTCATTATGTGCGACATTTGTTGACCGCTATAATGACTAATTTTAGGCGAAAAACTTATATTTAATTTAATTTAATTTATTAGTTAATTATTTAGACACATTTTGAAATTAAAATTATTATAGTAATGATAATAATAAAATAATAATTTTTGGAAATTGTAATATACATTAGATCACCAAGTTTATTTCCAGTTTTACAGGTTGAATGTAGTTACGCGGGCTGACTGCTACCTGACTTCTTATTGTGCTTGTCCATCCAATTTGCCAAACTCATTAATATTATTTACTCATGTAAATGAAATCACTCCATGATACAATCAACTAAAACTCGCTGAATAAGCAAAAACAAACTTAAGAAAAGACATAATTTGTAATTCGATCAAAACCTTATTGAATCTCTGCCGATATTAATTTTGAAGTGGGTATCATGACAAAATCAGTGCCGCATATAACTATGCGAAGTGCGATCGCTTAGTACAAATTAAATGTCGAGTTTCACCGATTTATGTCAGGAAACGAGATTTCTTTACATTTCGCCAAGGCGATGTCGTTAAGCATCTCAGCATGAGAATTCAATCAATTTCAAATGTAAATCGAAAACATGAAGAGTCAACGTTTGTAGAAAGAAGCAACGCGCGGAATCTTAATCAATGGTGTCTAAAAGAGTCGAGCGAACATTAAAAGTAATCCCGATTCTAACGAGTGTCTAACAAACAGACCTGAATAATTATCCCTCTGCTGTATCATTCGGTGTTTACTTTGTCCACTCCAGAATAATTTGTTAAACCCACCCCGTCAGCATTTTCAGTGATTCATCATAAACTTTTATTTCAACTTGATATCAACACAAAAATTTGCCCATTCGTTTCTTTTTCTTTCGTTTTTGATTTAAAATTTTTGATGTGCACGTCAAACTTTTGATTCAAACCCTTTTTGCTTACAAAAATAAAAGCAAAAGAAAAAGAACCAAATAAAACTGGTGTTGACAAATCTTGTTCTATGATTAATTGATTAAAATTTATTTATTTAAAATTTCCATTTTATAGTCGTCTAAGTGGCTAAGCGTATAGCTCTACCGCATTACTTTTAACTGCGTTAAGGGGAGAACCCTTTTATTAATCATTAGAAGTGAGCGACGCGGAAGTTCGAATGCTTGACGACGGAAATACGTGCCCGACGGGTAAATGCCAATTAGTTCGCTGAATCGAGCGTAAAGGGGCGGTGACATGATGAGGAATAAAAGTCGCTTGACTACCGCACGAAAGATTTTCACGCTTCCAGAGAGTGTTTGCTGATTTAGCGACACCAAAGTGGTAGAAAAAAAAACCCGGTAGGCGCGTTGGTGTGCTATTTTGGCTCTTTTCATTTTGATCGTAATTAAATTTAATCTTAACGTCTCAACCGAGATGCCTTACATAATTTAAACAAACTTTGGATTAGGTGACAATTCTCTAACCGAGTCGATGAGCACTCACTTACATTTCAAATTCAAATAAGTTGAGGGTTTATAAGTTGTCTCGAAGGGTGGGTTTTCTAATCTTCATAAGTATTGCCACACAGCATACGTTTTCTTTGGCCAACATATTTTGTGACTTATTTTGATTTGATTGAATGAACTTGATTTTTGTAATAAAATATCACTGAAATGTGAAAATAAATGTTACGCAAAATGTGTTACGTCATTCATCTCGTCGTCGAGTTGATGTAAAATAAGTTAATGGGCGATCTATTGACCACGTTTAAACATTTCCAACTCCGTGCTACGTGTCAGACACCATTTATCTGTAAGAGTCGCTTTCTGTGTTCTCCCTGTTTTAATCTATGCATTGTTATGGTAATGCACAGTGTTAGTTTCACAGGAACATTGTGTAGTATTAAGGGGTTGAAGTGTGTACTTGTTGTATGCAGTTGCTGTGCTGTTCTAATTTTCGCAGGGGTTTGTTTTATAGGTACTTTAATCCCACGAAAAGCTACGTATTTTCAATAAGATCCGATCCGCTAAAAATAACACCATTGTCATGCATGATATAACGTGGCAATATCAATTTCTCTCTGTGAATTTCAAATTAATCCATATCAAATTCACTCGAAAAAAAAACATATTTCATTTCTTCACTGCATATCATTTTTGATGCAAAATGATTCCCTCTATAATATTATATATAACAAAACATGACAGTTTGTTGTTTTTATATTTGTTCAAATAATTTCTCTCAAAAGTAAAGGACATTTGTGAAAAAAAAAAAATCTTTTAAAAGACGATTATCCGCGTATTCAAATTTTTGACCACTTTTGCTCATGTTCCACGTATACAAAACCATGAAAGAAGAGATCACATAGGTGAATTCATTCAGCTCACCGATCGAATAGTCGTCTGAGAAAAAACGTTTTGTCGAGATTTTGATGTAATGTAGCAGGACAGTGATTGCCTTGATATGATGTTGAAAGCAATGGCGAGACACTTGTGATGCATCTGCAGATCATCCGATCGAGGGATCAAGAACTTTTTAGGGTTAGCCACAGAACCTACAAAGGCAGTGAATTACATAATTCAATTTTACGCGAGATTGAATCACGCCGGGCTACAGATTCACTGCCCTGTGAATAAGTCTTTCATTTCAAATCCGCAATTCTCTTTTCGTCCCAACTCATATCCATTAGTCAAAGAAACGGCTCAACAAATTTCGCAAATTTTTTGCAAGAAAAGAATTTTAATATTACCAACAGTACCGACAAAAACAAATTGAAGTCAAATAAAAGTTTAACGACAAAAAAAAATAGTTCATTTATATTTATTCATTTTTCTTCAATATATTGGTAAGTGGTTTCAAAGAAAGACCATCGTCGATTGTTACTGCCCCTTGGTAGATGATTATTTGAGAGCACCCAAGTACAAATTGAAATTTCATCACACCTCTAACAAAAGTGAAGAAACATGAGAACATCTTTTCAGAAAATTGTAATCCATGATCGAAACATTTTTGTTTAATTATAATTTTTAAACTCTGAAAAGAAAAAAAAATTTATCCAAGTTGGTAAATTAATCTTAATAGCTCTTAACGCCTGTAAAAGCGACTTCAACTTTTTTGCTGGAAATTTTGTTCCAGTGAAAGCTCAAAACAAGTTACAACATTTGCAGTTCAATTTGTTGGGCACTCTTTTTGACAAGGTGAAAAAAAAAATCTTTTAAACTGGTTTGTTATTAGCAAGGCACTAAGTAGTAATTAATAACCTATAGCGGGTGACCGTGCTTTACTCATTCACGACTCTTACACCGCGCTCATTGTTCCTTTATGAGGGTGCTAACATTCCGCGCTTTGCCATTAGTGCTTTCGGCGGCGGATCACGTGTTTCCAACACACAAACTTCTTTTGCGTCAAACAGCCCATTAAACTGTTATGCGTAAATATTCGTAAACTCCCAACATGTTTAATTAATTAATCCCAAGCTCGTATTACGTAACAAAAAAGCGTTTCACGCATTTGAACCCTTTGCTTATGCGAGCCCGCGAAATGACATTTCAGTTTCAGTCAAACACACAAATGTCTAATTATGAACACAGTCTCAAAAGGCCGATCGTTTGTGAGCATTTTTGTGAATATAAAAACATGTTGAAAGTGCGCGCACCTACACCATCGGCAAACGTGCCTCCGCTAATCGTCGCCACCTTTTTTCAATGCCAATTAGCAGTGCCACCTTTGGAGCGCTTTTCTACATCTATACTTTTTCAAGGGCCCATATATATATTTTCACACTGTTTGTACATTCCTTATTCGCGTCATAACGATGAAACAAATCGTGCAAGATATGCGCCATATTTCAGCACAAACAGGCCGCGGAAAAATTGAAATGCGAAAAATTGGCGAAAAAAAAAAAAAAAAAAAAATCTTTGAATATTAATTCGCGTGATAAATATGAACAGCTTCACAGTGCAGACAAGGACGTGCAACTAAGCTCTTAAGAGAGCGAAAAGTCGCCTGCTGACTGTTCCTAATTGGCATCAGTATAACTCTGTTGGTCTTTGATGTTTGCCTTTTTTTCACCTTCTTTGTAATTGGATACTGAATAAATCATGTGTTGAAATTCTTATTTCTTTAATTACGAATTGAACCGATTTCTGAATTCTGCCACACGTGAATATAAGAGTCTTATTAATTTATGCCATCGATATTTTTTTTTTCTCTCTTCAAATGATTTCGCAAGTTGTATATAAAAATGAGTGATATACACGATAACATCACTTCATTAAGTGTGATAACAATTTGTGTGTTCGATAAATTTGAAGAAATCAGAATTAAAGCGTGAAAAGAAAATTTGTTTTATTTGAAACATTTTATTAAAATTAAAATAGTTTTAATTTTAAATTATTTTAACGTCTTTTAATATCCATTCGAAAACAAAATTGTGGAAAAAAAATGAGTAAATAAAATTAACGAGAGTATTTTCTTATCACCCCTTTTCTGGGATGAAAAATTCACTTTCATATATCAGCTTGCACTTCATCTCGAGAATTATGAGTTGTAAGTGCATTTAATTAAAGCGCGCGTTAATACCTCCATATTAAAATAGAAGAACTGAAAACTGAACTCTAGGGAATATAAGTGAGAAAGAAACAAACAGAAAGACACACTGTTAGTAGCAAAGGTATAAAGCAAAATGAAAGAAACACACCATGACTAGTACAGAAGATTTACATTGCAAGGGTGCGAAACTGTAAACATTGTCTATCACCGCGTAACAGCTTCGAGGCATCTACTTAATTAGAGCCAAGCGCACACCTACGACGCTCAGGATATTTTTCTCCTTTTATTTTCTGCACCGCAACTCTCATTTGCATTACGTTTAAAATAATATAATTAATATCATCACAGTTGTATAATTATATTTGTTCACACTTCACATTTATCACTTTACCAGAAAAATATTATTTATTTCAATCTCAAAATTTCATTAGTTGATGAAAGTTTCTTTTCATAAACCCCTTAAGACATTCTTTTTTTCGACTCCTCGGCAAGGAATTCTCATCTGACAGATAAATGAAAACAGAATGCCTCAAGTTCAGAAAATAAAACATTTTCATGGTGAAAACGAGTATTTAAACTTACAAGTCACCCCCGGTACAATTCACATTACTTAAGTGGCCCAGATAAAATAAAAAATTGAAAAAAAAAAAAAAAAACAAGAACTTGCAAAAAAATGCAGAGCGGATAAAATCCTATCTGTAAATCACCTTTGAATTTGTGTTCGTTTTGCAGAAAAGTTAACACTTTTTTGATTGAATTCAAAAGAACGAAGAGCTTTTCATTCATCAAAAAATGTAATAAGAATAAAGTCGACGTTATTATTGATATACCATATCGCACAGTTCGCATGTCTTCTCTCGTTAGTAAGTAATGCGCTGCTGCATAGGCGTCTACATTGGTGATATTCTGTAGCAGACATTACATTCTGTGACTGACAATCTTTTGTTTCATGTTGCGAGACAGATGAATAAAAAAGTCTCTCGCGGCAGCACACTGGGCATGTTAAAAAGAGCAAGAAAAATGAACGCATATTCAGTCGAGATGTATATTGGGGTGAGAAGATTTTTAGGATCGCGCGGAATCCGTATAATTACAATATGGTATTATAAAATTACTGCATTACTGTTTTCATCCGTATGTGTGCATTCATTCCACTTTATTTACACATCGGAATACCTACACCGACGTTTTTTTTTTTTTTTTTTTTTTTTTTTTTTTTTTTTTTTTTTTTTTTTTTTTTTTTTTTTTTTTTTTTTTTTTTTTTTTTTTTTTTTTTTTTTTTACACTACCCATCGGTTAAAAACTTTTTCTGTCGACTGTTTTTTACTCTGAATTATCTATAGCCTTTATTATTTCAATTAAAATATAATAAATAAAATTACGATTAAATGACAGGAAATGATTAAGAATGAATATTATTCTAGAATTAAATGTACAAAAAACTTGAAAACTTGTAAATATAGAAGTGAAAGTAAGCTGAAATGATTGGTGTCCATTTAGATTGAAAAAAATATACAAATCTTAATAAATTAAATCTACAATAAAATGCATGAAATTGAGTATATTTTCTTGAGTTCTTTAGAATGCACACTACTTTTGGAAGAAACAAAAAAAAATTTTTTATTTAAGAACAATGAGAAGGTGTTCCAATTAATCCCTGAAGAAATAAACATTTCCATCACCAAGGCATAAAATTGAGTGATTATTTTAATTGCACCGAATGACGGGCAATTTCGGTTGAATCGTTAATCTTTTGTGTTTGTATCTATTTAGTATTTCTGTTTTTAGCCTCAGATTGTTGTTCTTTATCATTTCACGTTTTTCTTTTTGGGATATCGAAAGAATGGTGTGATAGCATGCTAACAATGGCATAGAAAATTACGCTACCCGCGAGAGCGGTAATGGCTGATTCAGCATTATCGTATAGGGAACACGCATTAATGATGCGCTTGATCAACAGTTTTTAGGCAAGTATTGTGAGAAATTTTCACGCCTGCCATTCACGGCATGAAAACTTCGGCTTCTCCTTGTTGTCTCAAAGACTTGGATCCGATGCATGTCATACAACACATCAGCAGGATGTTCAAATATTGCCGCATCCGGCTACAGGAATCATGTCCCTGGAAAAATAAAATGAAATTATTGGTCGAAACATCCGGTGTGTTTCGGCCCGTTTATTGTACCGAATTGTATAAGATGCTCTAAAATATTTATTCACCCAAGGAGATCACATACCTGCCTTCAATCCGGGGGCCTTGTGTAACTGATACGCTATGCTCTGTTCGATTAATTTTATTGAAATTGACCAATTTACCGGAATTGATTCTACGGGCCTGAAATCATCATATCAAAGTCTCATTATCATATTTGTATTCACAATGTTTAATCTGAAACAAATTGAAAATATGTTCATGTTGTTTATGAATTAAAAAATTTTAATAAATTAAAACAAAATTTGTTTTTTGAGCCATAATACTTGAACTTGGTTCATAAACAAAAAAAAAGTTAAAATTATGTTTTCAAATGTTGTTTTCTTTTTTTACTTCTTATTGATTTATCAACGAAGTAGATTTGTAAACGAAAAAATTCGTTTGATTAATAAACCGCATGAGACATTGCTTTTTTAGATTGGGTTTGAGTTACACCTGGGTAGAAATAAGTTGTCATTCACTATCGAGAGATCCATCAGTAAAATTTCTCGTAATGCATGAGAGAAGTGCTACGTTCAAATCGGATCTATTAATAAAAAGCACAATTGGATATCCCATTAGAAGTCCGCGATAACTGAAGATTTTGGATTCCAGTAATCCATTACGGGTTTATCAGTAAGATTCCAAACTATTAATCCTAGTTCATAAAGTATGTCGAATTACGACTACTTAAATGCGCGCTACATTTGATGCATGACACATGAAAAATAATGTTTTATATTCGAGTTTCTAACTTTTCTTGGAAAAGAACCCCTCCCCCCCCCCCCATTAAACTACAATTAAATTTTCATGGAAAAATTAAAAAATTGTTCAAATTTGACTCGCAGAAATGAAATGAATTGTAAAAAAATGAAACTTGGTAGTTTGAGAATTAGAAATGAAATAATTTTGAATCATAATGCGACTTGGTTAGAGTTGATAATAGCTGAAATATCAGTTCGTCAAGTAGACATCGAGTATATGCTATATAATTCATATTATATCTATGGTCAGGTGGGCTCGAGTGGGCATTCCTCAACCTCCGCGCATTCCAATCTTTGAAAGATGGTAGGTATGTTGCAAAACAGGTTTTTTTTAGTTCTATTTTTATATACATATGAGAGATCCATGAATGTAGACCGCTTTAATGTACCAGACAAAAGAAATATATTCAGTCGTTAAAAAAAAAAGTTCCGGAACACTCCGAATAATAATCCAAACGTTTTTTTGAATGGTCCAGCGTGAGCAGACAGCCTGGTGCCTTATCCCTCCTGCCAGGCAACAATCTTATGTGCATACCACAGATTTTGTGTGCTTTTTCAGATTATAACTTATGATACGAGTTCTACACAATGTCCTAAATTAAACGATTCAATGGAAGTTTGTTTCATTTATCACTGTTTCCAGAGTCTTTTTTTGCACACTGATTTGCATCATTGTGTCCCGTCTGCGGTACACTTTTGAATCCAAATTGTTCAGCAAGATCTTAATTGATTAAAACGTAGTTCCAAAAAAACTGATTTGGATTAGAGAGGTAAGTTCAGCGATGAAATCGTCTCTTGACAAACAACGACAAAAAAAAAAATAAGAAGGAAATAATATACATCAGCGTTTATGATCTATTCGAGTTTTTTAGTATTAAAAATTTCACTAACAGCGCAGCTTCATTTTTGCGAGAACCTCTAAATCCGAACCTTTTCATAATGAGCTTATTATGATAAATCGGGATTGCTTCTATGGCGTTAAAAAGAAACCGGTGTCAGAATGATGGAGGCCATGAAAGCGATCGCACTTTCAAAACTGGACTTCGAATTCTTTGATCCTTTGAGATCGAGGAATTACAAATGACGCAGAGGCAATAAAGAGAACCTGATTCGGAAAGCATATATTGTGCTCCATGACCCGTGCGACGTATTTGGACAGTGGTTGTTAGCGGCAATGAATCCAACATTGTGTTGTTATTCAGAAGTACAATTGCCCATTATAAGCATAGCTACCTCTCGTGCTTCGTGCAGTAATTACATTACGCGCTGACAGAGTTGCTGACATGATTCCGCTACTATTGTAATAGCTCACAGGAGTATTCGTCTCCGCGATAGTTTATTATTATAACATATAATGCAAATTCGCTTCACTGAAAACGCATTTTGCAAAAACTCGCGAGAAGTTTGTGAATTGTTTGTTACATTCAAAAATCATTGTCTATTGTCAAGTCGAATGTTCATTTTCGGATGGACGACTTTTTGTTGGAAGAAAATTGATTTTTTACTGATTTGTTACTAAGAGTGAGGTGTAAACTGGTACGCTGGAGAGACGTAAGAAAGGTCGCAATGAGAGAGAGGTAGAAAAGCACTATGGGTGACAAAGGTCATTTTTCTAAGGGCATTCGATGTATTGTGTGCAGCATTGTGCGCGTATTCTGAGCCAAAACGAATGCCAGGGTGACTGTATTATGCGTAGGAGAAAAGACATTGACATTGTTGCTGTACGCTTGTTATGAGGAGCGATTCACAATGCGGTGAAAGAGTACGGTGACCGTAGACGATTAAAAGAAATACGAAAAGAACATTTTGCCAATGCCCATCATTGACTGATCGCCATAGTTTGTCCATTTCAATCACAAAATACGCAAGTACATTCCAACAATGGCTCACAAAAATATCGAAGAAAAGAGTCATAGGAAGAGAGTGCCCAAATGGGATGTCTGAATGGACGTTCTAATAATTTTACTCTTCTCTGACAGTTTGTTTATTCCTTTTATTACCGACCGCTTGATACTTCCGTTCCTTTATGGTCACGATTTTTGAACATTGCAAACTGTGCCCATCCAAGATATACTAATAAACCAACCTGCCAAAAATTATATTCTATGCATACTATTTTACATTTCATCAACTATAATAACAATTTCAATAACAACATTTTTAATACAAAATAATTCAACATTCTTTGCAATTTTTTGTTTTTTTTTTTTTTTGGTTCTACAAATTGTCCTTTTTTCATTCAGTTTTAATTCGATGCGAATTTCAGGTTGGGGTTAATTTTTGTTTCCAATAGTAACCGAAAGTACATACTGAAATCAAATGGCATAAAAGATGTACCATATTCATATGTAAAAATCAAGATATTCGAAAGAGAGAGACTTGACTTTATAGAAGAAAACGAAAAAAATAAGCCCTACTGAGAAAAAGGGAGAACAATATTTTTATTGTACCTGCTAACTCATCGGCTATTCGTGGGAACGCCTTTGTAGTAGCCAGACGTGACGTACAATATGAAAAATTAAAATAAACTTGTTTTCTTTGGGCAGATAGATATAGCCATGTGGTCAAAGGAGTCTCACCTTTACATTAATTTCGATTATTTTGCATTGTCACTTCTAGTTAGAGTGTATTGATAATACTGAATGTGTTTTATTATAAGGCTCCAAAACTAATGCGAAATTTCTTTGACCAATAACTAATTACTAAATAAATACCAATATTTTATCATTTTGAAGAACAAACAATTGTTATCGTTTCAATTTCAGTTACATTGTTTGATAACTAAAGAAATCATAGTGGTCGTACTGTATACCTATCGTTGAACATTGTTATATTTCACTTAATAATAAATCAACTATATTTGTCATTTTTTCTTCATTATATATTTAATTTGAATTACACTTTGTTTTCTAACAAAAGATGTATCTCTAATTTTGTCAAAACAAAGAATGTCTTTTGCATTGTTATTAACAAATGCAACTACTTAATTTATTTATCCAATTCTTCTTTGTTGTCTATCAAGTGAAACACTTTTATCGTTTTATCGAACACTTCTGGGAAATGCATCGAATGACATTGTTTACTAAACATACATGGAGAATAGAAGAATTATTCTGCTGTCAATTCATACAATGTACGTGGTAGAGTGATTGGATAATCGATTGCAATCATGTGTAGACCTTTTATCTCGCATTTTGTCTTCGTTAGTTTTGTTTTGCTATTATATAAACAGCGGCCTCGACCAACCCTTTCCGGCTTTCCGGTTTAATTTTACTACTATTCGCAAAATGTGCATTTCGCTTTCCGTAAAACAAATTCATCGGTACACATTTTTTTTCCGCATCTCGTTTAATACAGATTGAGCATTCGAGGTTATTTTTGTTCAATGAAACATATTGCAAAACTCAGTGAAATTAATAAAATGTTCAAAAATACATTATGTATAGCCACTCTTGATTCATATTGAATTCCAGAAGTTTTAAGCAGGATACCGCGAGTTTTAACGGGACTAAGCTAATATTATTGTATAGGCCCATTGTCGATCGGTGCCAAGCTGTCTACTATAATTTTGAATAGCATATTTTTCAAATAGCATTCTCTCAACGGATTCTTTCATTATTTATTATAGGCGTTCAGTCATGATTGAGTTATGAAAGAAATATTAATACGTTTTACAATACTCGTTTAATTAACTAAAGTCATCAATAAAACGTTATGGATGTATTTCCGACCGAATATTTGAAGTACCCTAAACAAAAAAATTGATTCAATTTGTAAAACGATCAATCATTTTTTTTTTTTTCATTATTATTTTGCAAAAAATTTTTTAACTGTAAAAGTTCGTTTATCGCTCTAACGTTTTATTTCCGAAAGTATAAATTTATCATTCAAAGAAAAAATGTACAAGCTCAGGTCGCATTCAAACCGACGGTCATTCAACAATTTTTGAATGAAATTTTCTTCTATGAATGATCTATTCTTTTCTGAATAGAATTTGAAAAACTATCACATTACCTATACCCATTGCAAGACTTAACAAATCATTGTGCGCCGCACTCACAGTGACACAAAATAAATTCCAACTAGAAACTTGTGCCTCTCGCGAAATAATTATTTATTTATATTCAGCTTGATCGAACTCCTCCACTGGTGATTATTTGGGATGCATGTTTAATTTAACTGTGACTATTTTGTGCCCACCGTTTTCATCATGCTGGTAGAAAAAAAAGATCATTGTAAAAAAAATCTTTTCAAAGGATTCCGATGTCTTTTAAAACATTTATAATAAAAGAAAGAAAAATTTAAAGTGAATGTAAAGATATGCTATTCACTATAATACCAGACAGCTTGGCACCGGTGGACAATAGGTCTATACAGTGACAATAGCTTAGTCCCATAAGAATCCTATATATACATATATATATATACATATATATATTTATATCTCCGAAACTCTTGAGGTTCTACGAATTGAATAAGCAGTATTGTTGTTTCATAGAATCGAAGTGCTGTGATCATTTTTAAGTCAACTTTTCAAAATGATGAATAATGGCATAATTCCATCTCGGTCGTACAGACACGATATTAGATAATATATAATTTATCACAGAGATTAGTAATACACTTTTATGATTTGTTGTATATAAATTTAGATTGATAACTTCGGTTGATAGATTTGACATTATTGAAGGTGCGAAAATTATCCTTTCAGAATGGGATAATATATTTCCATCATCTCTATCATTTGTTGTAAATATCTTTCTAAATAGCTCATTGCGAAATTATGTTTCAAACTTCTGGTGGGGTAATATTTTTGAAAAATAATTTACACTAACAAAACTAAATACCTGTCGATGCCAAAAGCAAGAAACCTGCAAGTGCCTAGTCAGATCCCAACTGGTATATCCAATAATTATGTGACTATATGCCCAGCAGGTGCTCAATGAGTTTCTAGAATATATACCTGGTTGGTGGTTGGCTCATACCGGGCGAATTTTCAGCTTGAACAACGCCGCGTCTTCCGTTTCATTCTTATTTGTCGATCATTTTTTAAAACCGTACGATTGCTTAAAAATGAAACCAATTTTATATTCGTTATTATTATTATTTTCATTGTGAAATTCATTATTTTTATTTATTGTTAAACAACGTTGAAACAAAGTTTGAAACACTTTCATGTCTCTTGTGGAATGTCTTGTACCTACAATGTCAAACAGCAATAAGTTTATTTTGGCGGTAGTCCAAAACTTGAAAAAAAAAATAAATAAAAATAAAATACATACTATACGTGGACAATAATTGAAAACTGGTTCCCCTTTGAGCACCCAAGTTACGATGTATAGACGAAGGGAGCCACAATGAGTATTGAGTTTCGTAACAGGGAATCAGAACAATATAGTAAAATTGCGTTTCAACGAGGGTTAGAATTTAAAAAAAAGGTATAATACATTAACAAAGGACATGTGTTTATACTTTACACCGCAAAAATCGCAAATTATCAAACCTAACTATTAAAATTCTTGCGAACCGATTCATTTTCTGTATACATACATGACCAACACAATTATATCGACTGAAAAAAAAAGTACTCTTTTCCTTTCGTTAACAATATCTTGTCCAGATTCATAAAATTGTCGCAAATAATGAAAATAATAAACCATTGATTCAACTGAGAAACACACTGCAATACTAATTCGCAAAATTACTCCGTGAGGAGTGTTTCAGTCTTCGTTTGGACGTTGAATTTGGGTTCATTTCAATTACCGCAAACAACATACCTGTAGGCTCATCATTAATGAACGCGGATTCAGCGTTTAAACGAAAACTGGGAACACTGTTTATATGTTCATACATCAGTGTTCAGTGTTGCACACTGATTCACAAAGTTTTTTTTCTTCCGGGTACCAGTTCTGAGCAATAAATTACATTGAAAATTGTACTTAAAAAAGGTTCTATCAAAAAGCTAGTACAGATATAATAACACATTTATCATGTACGTTTGATGGAATTACACAAAATGGTATCAGAACGTCGATGAATGAATGTCCTGTTATCCACTCTAATGAACAAGGAAATAATGTATTGCGCGTGTATTTATATATGAAATGAGAAAAAAAAAGTTTGTTAATAAAAATGTGTGATTTATTTATCAGACATAAAGAGGTTTCATAGAGCGTCATAGTTGATTGGCGCGCAGGTGTCGTATTCCTTCACTAGTATATTTTGCCGTTGGAGTTGCATCTTTTGACTAAATTGCAATTGAGAAATTATGAGCCAAAACGAATTGGAATTAGTTATTTATGGTAGTCTTTTATTATCAACTTTCTTCTCGTTCTCGCTGATGCATTTTTATCCCCTATCTTATTTTTTTCGTTCACAAATATAATTTTGTGTATTGCGTCCAACAAACATTCGATTTTTACTTTTTCAATTTGCAACATTGCAAATACTCAACGGAAATGTACAATCTTCAATTTTTAAAAATGATGTGATTTGACTTGTGAAGAAAATACATTTTTGGGAATTCCCTTTTCAATAGTTAATATACCATCGGGAAAAGCATCCTCGTTTCGGGAGACATTTTTCTGAAATCTAGCTTTCTCGAGCCCAAATTTCAAAATTGAGCTTGGCACACAAATATATTAGTCCAATGATATCATTCAGTCGCATAATCAGACAAATTGTGGATTATTTGTTGAATACTTTTATCTTCTCGTGACATGTTCAAAGTGCTTTTAGAGTGTTACTAGAATATCAGAGTAATACGTGTTCTTGACATTTGTATATTCTGTGAGGCATGTAATGTGTTGGAGAAAGAAAAAAGATTTTCCTCCAAATCGAACGACACCCTTATTTTTCGTCGCTTTCTCGTACGATAATGGCCTCGAGAGGTGTCTACTTCTGCTGCAAAACTCAGTCGCGTGCAATTGTATGTCGAACGTCAAAGTAGCTCTCCATTTTTCTTTTCTTTGCGTACGATCGAACCGTCGAACCTTAAGTTCAGTTTGCAATCGGAGTTAGGAACGAAAAACGTGCGGCAAAAATACCTTTTTCAACCAACAGTGTGATTTTATTAGAAAAAAAAAAATACATATTTTGTTCAACAAAGCCATTTTAAAATTCTCTGTATGATGTGCATTCGAGCTATACATTCGCGCCTTGAATTCCCACCTACTTCCTTTCTTCTTGTCGTTTGTGGTACCTCCGCTGAGGAACAATGAATAATTAGTTGGCCATTACACGATATTTTTGAACATGATTATGATTTAGGTAAAGCGAACACCGCCGTTTTGAAAGTTGTAAAAAGGACAAGAATGGTCCATACAATACATTTCTAAAGACACACTATTTCTGTGTATAATATTATGGTCCACTGTTGAACGGGCATCTATTTTGTCTTCAAAAGTGTCACCTTGACTCCTTTGTAATAGCGTTTTATGCATTACTCATTCCCGATTGGTTTTGTAATTCTACAACACCTGGCTGATTCTACCGAAACGACTTTATTTGATCACAAAGGCTACAAACATACCTTCGCACAAAGTTGTAAACTCTCTTTTCAGGTCCCTTTTATTCTATTCTATGGGACAATGTTCTTTCATCCCTTCACAAACAAAAATTTCATATATACAATGACCACTGACACTAGCACCAGCTCCCAGATACGTTACTGAAATTCATTCCAATGCTTGTACTTCATCCAAAGAAAACGAAACATTTTTCACAAAAACTATTTTCAAATGATAAATTGTCATCCCGGTGTTATTTCAAATTTACCAAACAACAAAAAAATCCATGATCTGTCAATCCGTACAATGACTAGGCAAAATTTTGTTTGTTTGTTTGTTCTTGTTCGTTTCTTATTTCTTTTCTTTTTTTGTTTCTTTTTTTTTTTTTTTTTTCATTATCAAGGACAATTTTTTTGATACGACTTTAAAATGACGTCCAATAAATTCTTAGACATTTTTTTCGAACGCAATTTATTTTTTTACAGCTGTATAGAATTTAAAAACAGTTCCGGGTCAGGTTTTACAGTTACCCAGTTGCACCATGAAAATTTCAACACACACCCATCGGGGTTACCCTGAAAACTTTCAAAATACAGGAGGGGAAAAAAAGTTCTTTTTTTTTTTTTTATTTTCATTTTCATTTCATTCCAATGTGTACTAAAAATACGGGAGAGTTTTTGTGAGAAAAGAAAATTGACGGTTTGTCCCTCACGGATAGTTACAAATCGGTCAGGTGCGGCACCGTGCAAAAGGACATTTTCCAGACAGGTATTTCCTGCATTGGTAGAAAATCCGAGGGCCAATTTTTGGATACCAAAAGTGGAGAAAACACGAGAGAGTGAAACCCTCATCAAACAGTGATTAAAAATAAGCAGAATTAAAAACAAAATAAAAGTGTCCTTAGCACTGTGTTTGTGAAAAAAACAAAAAAAACTGTATTTTTATGCATGCATGGGAGTTGAATTGCGTCGTCAGTAAATATTCGTGATTCTTTTTGGTAGGGTCTACATGTTTGCATCTCTTTGTGCGCGATACGTCAAACTGTCGTCGATATGGTTGTTTATTTTTGCATGTTTGACACATGGGGAGAGAATGCGATGCTGGGCTGGGTCTTTTGATGGAAAAGACGAAAGAGAGTTGACTCATTTCGGGAGTTCTTGAATGTTGCGCGCTGGCTTGGGGCCAAAAGCGTTGATAGAGTATTTGAAGGTTCGCATGATCCGAAAAGTAAGAGGTAGGTGGACACGGGAATCCGCGGGAAAGGTCACAGAGGGCGATGGACCCACAAAAGCGCGAGGTCTCCGATCGACCAGTCATCTAGGCAACAATGGAGCTGACAATAGGCAGCGGGCCAGCAGTGTTTCATTAAAACATGCATTCAATTCCGAGGAGAGAGGCGACGTAGGGAGAAGTGAACGAATTGGCTGAAACCAACAACTAACACACCCAGCCACCCACCGAGAGAGTTAGCCATCGGGTCAACCTATACCGGCTCGCGGACGACGCTCATGTCTGATTGAAATGTCCAAAAGTCCGGCTCGCTTGTTGGGGAAAGAGCCGTCAGTTGGCTGGTTACATTGGGATTGTCATGTGAGGGAGAGCGAGGCGGGTCGAAAGAAAAACAACTTGTATAGGATTGAGTTTAATTGTGCGAGCTTTTCTTTCATCGCTGCCTCTCGCTCTCCCCTCTTTGTCTCGCTTCAAGTTTTTCGACCAACAAACTGTTAACGACAAACCAACGTCATAAACCAAAGACGTCCACTTAAAACGTGCACACACAATAAAAACAACCTAACTATATTTTAAGAGAGGAGCCCAATAAACCGGTAATTAGAAAACCATTATTAGTTCGCTTTCAGCTTCACCTTCCATTCACCTATCCTACCCTTTTGTCATCCGTAAAAATATCCACCGGTGAATCCACCCGCTCTTTTCATCGCAAAGATATTTTTCAACGATAACAAATCCTATTCATTTTCACCAGTTTCGTATTAAAAATTTTCCTTCATTAGTAAACTTGTTGTGATTGCAATTGATTTCTTTTTCCGTTTCGACGTTCAATGATGTTGCATGTTGAATAAAATCAACAGTGGAAATTAAAAATTCATCGCGTTAAACAATGTTTATTTGTTTAATTCTGTACAAAAATGTGGAGACAAAAAAAATATCGTTGGATCGCTTTTTTCTGTTGTGCGAGAATTACATTTTTTGCATCTGACGATTTGTCTATTTCGCAAAAATCTGTTCAATGTTTTTTCCTTCTTTTTCTTATTTATCGCACTCCCCCCGGTCAAGTTGGTACACATTTTTCCAATTTAAAATCCTATCTTTTAATTTCCTACGTGTCACTTTTGCGTCTGCTATTTTTATGAACACAACGATGTCACATTCAGCGTTCCATTCGTCAATGCAAACTGATACTGTATTCTGGGTCTCGATAACATCTACATTTTCAAACCTTCGGGAGGAAATTACACATTTTATTTACTGCATTTTAAAAATCTACTTTTAATCGGTCGCTTAAAAATGTATCAGTCTGACATTTGAATTCGTAATTCTCAAAAAATGTGTACATGCCATATTCTCTTCACAAGCTATACAGATTGCTAACAACAATTTTTCAAACATTTCGTATACATTATTAACATTCAATTATAATTTGTGCGTTTGGGGAGATCAGATTGTTTTCTCATTCAAAATCCGTTTCATTTAATTAAATGAAGAAATTGGACTTTTTTGGGAGCAAGAAAAGGACTTTGTGCTCAAAGGGGTAAAAGAGAAATACAAACACTAATGTATAGAAATAAAAGAAAGCTGTGCGTCATATAACGAAATACTCTGGTTTTGTTTGCATTGAAGGGACGCGACGGCTTAATTCGTGTTCTTTTCTCTGAAAATTTTGATTCATTGTTCCAGTGAGACTGCTGTTGCATAACAAATACTGATGTGTTTATTGAGTTCATCTAGTTTGCATCATACGTGATGTAACAATATTACGTTGTCTTATTCATCCAAATAAACAACAAATCTCCAATTTTTATAATTCCATGTTTTTCCATTCTCTTTATAAACAAGACATATAATTCTATTTTAATTTGCTATTTAAATAATTAACAATATTAATACAAAAATTCTCCTTCAAACAAGGAATGACGTTTCTTACTTTATTCATGGCACAATCTAAATGACAATAAAAAGAAAGGTGTGTGTGAATTTTTTGCAGTTTACTTTTGATCTTATAAGTTTTGTATCATTGATGAAATATAATAAATATATCATATAAACGACCATAATGACATCTCATTTGTTCTCATAAAACGTGCGAGTATCAAACCCTTCAATAAAATGTGTCATAATTCTTATTTAGGGATCAAACGATTTATTAGGGATCAAAGACCTACGAAAATATTAAAGCCGCAGCGTAAACCAATCAATATCTTATCACATCTTGATCAGATTACCCTCTGCGCGGAGAGAACTCACTCCCGGGTGTCTGTGATTTATAATTGAATTTTATTAGTTTAAAAGCATTGTATGAATATCGAATGAAGAGACAATATTTCATCCGACCCCCTTCAATGAAGAGACCAGAAAAAAAAATTGTATCCTTCTTTTCAATATTTGTATGTACAAATAAGTACAATGTTTACTCTTGTCACGCAAAGTATAGTTTTACAATCTAAAATGCAATCTTGAAAATGATTTCTTATCGTCGTACCGCACTCTCTTTCATCTATATTTTCTTGGCATATCTCTTTACGAATTAGCATATGAATAACATAGACGGAGAAATTATATTACAAAAACAAGATTACTTGTTCGCTGAACACTCACGAATGCAAATGCAAATTGTTGCCCATCGAATAACAAACAATGAGAATTCCATCAAACTCAAACGAACAAGCAATCATTCGTTATTTAGATTCAAAAGTCTCTTGTAATTGTTGTGTCTTAAAATATTGCATTATTTTTGTCGGTAAATTTTATTTTTTATATTGTTATGGTGTTGTGTTAAAAAATGAATCAAACCTTTTTTTTTTTTTTTCTCAAGTTGTATCTTATTTCTTTCGGTATAAAATGAAAAGAAAAGAAATTGCGCGAGGACATAACGAAAACTATGAATTTACAGAATGATACGTGTAAAATAATCCGGTAGGCGATACTCCTGGCGTATCGGGAGGTGACAATGAGAACAAACTGTATGCTTGTTCGGTTGGTAATACCTCGTTGGGTCGCTGAGCAGACTCATGTCCATTGTTAACGCATCAAGGCACACCTATAGAGCTCAATCATGCATTTGGAGGAGATACTAGAGAACAAAAGCCTTAATATACAATTGTGTGCAGTTGGATATTATCACTGCAAGGGTGGTCAGTAGAAACTAACTCCTTTTGCCGGGCATTGAAAAATTATTGTTTCCATGCGATCACATCATTTCGATGCAATTTCTTGTGTAATTGTAATCATCCATCATACAAAAAACATCTCATATCAACATTCATTGATAAAAGGAGTATAGTAACTCCGTCTCTCCTGCGGTTAAAATAAATTATATATGTATCGTTCGCAGCACAAGTGTCGATTAACATATATTTAACAAGTTGTCCATCCAAAAATATGTATGTAAAATCGTCAGAATTAAAGGTTCGAAATTTGATTATACAAAAGTCATCTTTAGTTTTAGTATATACGCATTCTAGCGCGCAGGGTGGGCCGTGAGCATGCGCAGACGCTACCGATCCAACCTTAGCTCGCAGTCAAAGTGCATGTTTTACATCTCCAAGTAGACGAGATTACAAGAGCAAACGTTCATCAAATTGTAACGAATTTGCGTCAGAAGATTAGAGAGGATCAATCATCAGTGAGGTTGGTATAGCGCGTGTGTTATAGCGTTGTTGTGAATTAGCGACAATGAGTTATTTTATCTGGCGCGCGACAGCAATTGAAGCAATCAATGACGATAAAATGCGTTGAAGCTTCAATTTTGCTAAATAAACGATGACTAGGACGTCGATGACAGAGAGTGACGACAATGGCCGGACTGTTTTGCTGTAACAACAGCAACAGCAGAAACAGCATCTGCCTGTAATCCACAGTGAAGTAGAGTGAAACCGCTTGTTGTTTCGTTGATCCCTGCATTGTGCGCTTTATTATACCTCACTGTTCGGAAACTCGCTCTATTGTACACAGATTGCGTACACCTACCTCGTCTATCGCACACAGTGCGTGGCACGATTTTTTTTTTTTTTTTTTTTTTTTTCAACACTGCCGCTCTTTGCGGGATTAAAAGTCCCATCCGCCCGTGGAATCGTCATCGCCGACGTCGTTCACGACTGAATTAGCCCGAGCTATTCATTGGCCCCGTAATCGTCAGCCAAGGCACAAAAGGAATCGCCGAATTACCTATTGCGCATGACCAGCGTACAATATGCGATTGTCATTGTCGTCGTTAAATAGTTGTGTGTGCATATACGACGATACACATTTTATTAGGAATTAATACGCCGATTGAGTCTGACAGAAATCAGTGTATACGCGTGTACAAGAAGCTGCCCCCTATATTGTATATTTGTCTCCCAATCCTCTCGTATGTGATGCGTTTAATCATTCCCTTTTGTCGTCACCAGTATCTGTTTGAATTCAACCTCAATTCGTGTCATTGTAGATTAGCTTCATTATTTATATCCTAAAACATTCCACACACACTTTTCCCCCTCTTGTGTTTTTTAAACGATTTCAATTTTTTTTATGCTTGTCATTTTTTATCATTATCCTGAATTTATCATCAAATTCTTTAGGTCGTGAAAAAAAAAATAAATAAATAAATAAATATAACAAGATGGCATTCCCTCCTCTGAAGTTAACTACGAAATGATAGCGACAGACTTCATGTGTTATGCGCGCACATCATATTGTTACTAAGAGCCATTCATTTGAATAATCTGCGTTCGTTGCGATAAACAAGACAATAAACATGTAAAAAACGATTGCTTTTCAAACAAATATTTTTAAACGTTAATTTTTACACAAAGACAACAATCAAGTTTGCGCAAAGATGAAATAAGTTTTTCACGTTGTTGTTATATAGACGTTTTGCAAATGTGAATATACCTACCGTAAGCGCACCGAAACGTACTTTATTTATATATTATAATAAATTCAAGTAGTCCGAACCTTTCCGAAAAACTTGTGATAAATTAACTAATGAAATAAATTTTCGCTGAGGTTTAACAAATTGTACATTAAGAGCATAAAGTATATACTTAAAGTACACAGCCAGTGATTTAGGCGACAAGTGGGATAATGGTGGAGTGCTAAGGGTGAATTGGGGAGAGAGGTTGGTTATAAATGGCCATAAGCATATGTGGTACCGCTTAAGAGCGAATTTTATGCTTGTGGAGGTGTGAACAATGTGGGCCTATGTGTGCGTATCATTTAATACATATGTTCCTTGAAAATCATCCATGCGTCATTTTTTATAAGCGCAAAAGCAAGTCTGCATATTTTTGACTTTGCAAACCACTATTGTTTCAATTCATTTTGTCGAACGGGCAGTTAAAAATCACGTTGGTCTCTTGAAAAAGAGAGAGTAAGAGAGGGGAAAAAAGAGGTTGTTTTCGTTTCATGAATCAACATTCTTAACCCACATTATTTATGGACTTTTTTTGTCACTTCTGTGACAAAGTGAGATATGATTTTGTGAAACGACGAAACAGAAGCGCTTGGATTCATGTTGTGTTAAAAGGAAAAATAATCAACATTAAAGAACGTGGGCTTGCCCAACACTCAGTCACTAATCAGGAAAATTATCATTTATAAATAAAAACGATTTCGACGAGCGGTATTTGGCATGCAAAGAAGCTCGCGGCTGTTTACACGTTTCATTAACACTTCTAACCGCACGAAAATTAGTGGTCACTTAAAACATAATAATGTGTCTCTTACTGAGTATTTACGTTTGAAAAGTTACTTTAACTACATTTAACTATGCAAATTTTGCCGCATTCAAAAGTATCAGGGCTATAGGTATGAAAATAATGATAAAAGAAAACATACTTGACATAAAATATATGATTCAAAAGTATAAAAAAAAAAAGAAGAAGAGAAACAAGCGATACTGATGGCTATATAAAATTGTATTTCTTGATAAAGCTTCCATTTGCGTGACATCTATTTTTTGTGCTTGCCTTTTGGTGCATGGCGAAGGAATAATAAATTGTATCGGGTCATTACACAAATTTCATCCTCAGTCTCGCTTGCAAGAAAATGCATTAAAACAGTAAATGCTATTATTTGTCGCGAAACTTGGTGAAAAACACTCCATGGACACCCCCGAGTCGTCTTTTATCACGAACATATTTTGACCCTAGAGATTGTGAATACCAACCTTTTAATGGCCTCTTCAATGTAAGGGATTCTTTTGAAATTTCTCTTCCGTTGAACAGTCGCAATAGAATGTAAACTTTCTGAACGCTTACCCACTGCGGTACTTTAATGACGTACTCATAATATGCGGATAACATGTACGTCAAACAAAATCGTTCCTCTTGCTGCTTCTTTTTTCTTTTTCGTCAAAAAGGTTGTGCCACTCTTTGACAAGTTGCAAATTGTTTGTCACAATTAATCTATCGTCACATTGTAATCATCAATATCCATCCATCTGTGACAAAAATATAGTAGATTTTTTTTTTAAACGCGACATCAAAAATATAAGAGACGCTCTATAATGCTTTTGAGTGGTGTGACACAAAAGATGCGTTCCGTGTGTTGACAAAAATAAGAAAAAGTTTTGCGGTCAAGTTGGATAATAAAATTGAAATAGTCGGGAACAATGGCTGAATGTTATCTGTCTTCGGTGCAGTGCAAACAAAGTTGTACGACTGTTTGAAGCCAGAATGAAAATTATAAACCCAAACTAATGCGCTTGCGACTAGTTTTCCAAATGAAACTTCTTTTTTTTTTTTCCTATTACAGTCCCTCCATTTGTGACGGCTGTTAAACAATTTTTAACACCAACACCAATAAAATGGAACAAAACAAAATTCTTCTATAGTTCGTGAAAGAATCATAAATCGAGCGTGCAACAGAATCCATTGTGTAAATACGTGACCTTTAGGCTGTAAATCATGAATTCAAAACAATTATATTAGTATCATCAGCCTTTTGTCGTTCGACAAATTTTATTTGTTCCGTAGAAAATTTTTCACAAAATCGTATAAAAAATATCAAGAATTCCTCTTGAACATTTTTTTTTTTTTTTCTATAACTTACCTTTGATGTTATAACACCTACTAAAATAAAACTTTCCGTTTTTATGTGTTTACAACCGGAACGACTGATTTGTTCAAATTTTATTGTCTTAGAATTAATAATTTTAAACTGACGATTATATTTTTTAGTTGATTCAATTATTTTTGTATCTCAATTTGTTTTTCTGTGACTTTGTGAATGAAATTTAAGACATTAAAAGGGGTCGCATAAACGTGTCTTTTATACTGTGGTTATCGATGTCAAATGAAAAAAAAGGAGAAAGAATAAATCTGCAAGTACTCGGCAGGAAAGTTTTCATGATGCGAGACACTTGAAAATGGCGTTGCAAGTCAAGACTTTATACCCGAACTTAACATAATATGATCGTGCCACTTGAAGGCTTTTTTTCTCCTCGCCCCCTCCTTTCTCCCATTGAAATACTATTATGCTATGTTCTTACAAATTGTGGCGTCGAGTGTATATAAGCATTGACCTTTAGATCGCGTATGAAAACGTTAGGGGTATTTTTTCAAGTGGTATTTCTTCTTAACCCGCAACAGGACCAAAAACGCCAAGTTCAACATTATATACGTTTCTTGCAAACCAAACGTCTTTTATCAAAATACCTTTGTACATTTTATACCTCCAAAATAATACAACCAATTTCTTTTTCTTTTTTTAATTTTACATCTTTTTCAAATTTACATTTTTTTTAATCCTACATTTTTAACAATTTATATTTAACAGTGAAAAATTTTATTATTATTAAAAAATGTCTATTGTTTTTTTTTTGTACACTGTTTTGAAATCATTTCATTCCAACTCTTATGTCTGACTGAAAAAAAAATTAATTTAAAAATGTTATAAAATTGTATTTATTCCGTCTTTGAAGCATTGTCACTTCCTCAATTATAACGAGAACGAAATAATACACAATGGCGGGACTGTTTGAGTCCACGTTGTCAATGAAAATGTTGATGAATAGAATAACTGGAAGTTTGCAATAGAAACAAAGGTACATTGAAAGTGCCTTTAATACTCCTGACTAAAAGGGAAACGAATTATCAACAGCGTCTTATGGATTGACTTTTATATACATTAGATGCTGGTGGTAAGAGTCGTCAAGCCCTTGAAACTTTCGTATACATTCAGCATGACTCACAGATCGTCACTTTTTGGGTTGTCAGATAAATTCAAATTTAATACCAACCTTTTGAACACTTTTGATAAATTGACACTTAAATGTTCATCACTAAATTTGGTACAATCAGTATGTTAAATGTACCGATTTATTTGTTAGCACCAATTAAAAAAAGGTGCCTCTCTCTCTCTCTGATCTTTACGTGTGATAAAATTTGCATCTCCATTAATTTAATTCATATAGAATCTCGAATTACTCATAAATACGATATAATTTTTTTCATTGGAAGATTAAACATGTATTGATATTGAAAATGGAGGTTGCAAATGTTCGTACCAACGACAATCGTTAAATAATAAAATGATATTCACACGGTGAACAATGCGTTGAAATGCGTGATCTTAAATTTTCTTACGTGACATTCGAAGCCACCTATCAAAAGCATCAATGTCAGGTTCTCGTCAAATGGCAGTCCGTTGAATTGAATCGTGAATTGAAATTTTAACCCCGGCCATATATTGATTCTTTATATTCTTCTGTATTATATAAGGCTGAGGTGACCACCCTTTATTTTTACCCTTTCTCAAATTTTTTGTTCATCTCCCATAACTCCCTCTTGAGCTAGTCCAAAAGCATTGCGTTTCACTATAACTACCCTCTGTTTAGAAGCCAATTGTATGGGCGCGGGACCTTTTTACACTTTTCACCCTGAGAAACCCCGCTGGTTCTGTTGCCTATTTCTTAACCATAGGATCATTGCTACACTAGGTACTTCGTACTTGTTCTGCATTTATCTCCCTTTCATTTTTAGCCTGTTCTTTATTCCCCGCGCGCTTTCAGCGTCTTTTCAATTATTTTGAGAGACATTAATACATTGCCTTAAAATTAGACTTTTCACACCATCAAAAGTCACCTGGGGCTTGCATTTCCGAGTTCACAATAATTTGTTTGTTTTGCTTTGTTTTTTTTTGGAACCTTTTCTCTTTGTCTCGTTTTTTTTCCGTCGTGTTTCCTTTCAATCTTTTTGTTCCGTTTAAACTGTCTAAAACTGTTAATCTTTCATTCAGACAATGAAAATCCTTTCTCACAGTTTCCAGAAAAAACAATCAACCAGCCAACTGAATTCGAAAATAGTTACAAGCGGATTATAACAAAGTTCGAAGAACTTATTGTCGCAAAAGAAAATATATGGAAAGCGTGTGCACAAAGTTGTATTTGTGTATTGAATTTTGAACAGTGAGCTGTAATCACTTTGCCAACCAGTTGAGAGAAAGTTATACACATTTCGATTCAGAAAACGACCCTAAAAATCCATTTTATATGGACATATATTATATCCCGTTAATGTGTTTCATTGAATCGTACCTACATATAATATCCATATGAACTATCGATATGGAATACCTATTAAATCCATTCAATACCACGGATATGTAATACATGATTGTTATGCAAATGCACTAAAGATTGGGAGTTACACGGTTCTGGTCACAATCGATTTTTGACAATTCTAAGATTACAATTGGATTGGCAAATTTCGTTTCACAATCTCACGCACGCGGATGGAATTTTTATGGGAGGTGAATAAATATATATCATATAAGAAAAAAAATGTAATATTTGTCATGTAAAATAAAAGAGACAAATATAACACCCTGTCGTATGTATATTAAATAAATTTTTTTCCCAAAATTTCGCACGTTAATGTATCAATACCTCGATCATATGTATCTGCGAAATTATAATGGTTTTGATTTTGTCCATTTTCATTCACATGTTCGCGTCAACAAAGTTAATTATACATTGAATAATGGTACAAATTAGTCAAACAGAATTTCATAACTTTACACGTTCGCCAAAGCCTGAAAGCGCTTGTTGGAATCGTACAACACTATATAGAATGTACTTTTGCCGTACACATTTAAACAGAACACTTATAATAATTCACAATGGCAAATTATTATTATTTAAACAACACTCAATTTGGAAACAAAAACACGTTTTCTATGACTGAAAAACCATTGACAAGTTTTCATTTAACTATTCACTTGATTAAATCTTCTCAGATGGCTATTTTGAATCAAGAATTTTAATTAGACATAATTTTGGAAATTTTATTTATTAAAAACTTTTTTTTGTAGAGATTGTTCAAAAATGAACATTACTTTCCAGATGATTTGAAATAACTCGTCTTATTAATTATTTAAAGGCTCAGGTTTGAGTCAATGAAAAAAATGAAATTTTCGAACTGATAAAACGTATATTTCGAATAATAACGATACGTAAGTAACAACATCAGACTTAATGCGTTGCAATTTTCATCTAGAGAGAGAGAAGTTTTCTAATTCTCGTTACATTTCAAATAAATTACATACAACAATTTCTTTACGAACGAAGCTTTTGCTAGGCATTTGCAATTACAAAAGAAAATTGAGTCTTACAAAAAATTATCCCACATACACGCAATATACACGCACATAACATTTGTAACTAAATAATTCTCTTTTGCTCTCATCAGGCATACAATTTTTGTCTCTCCAAGATTTGTAAGTACAATATACTTCGTTCGCATTCGGAAATAATACAGATGACTTTCACATCCTACATATATACACACTGATTATTTATAAAAAGAAATCAATCTACAAGCATACGAAAATTGTATCTCCATATGAATTCCAAACGTTTCACATGACTAAAGCCCCTCGATCGTACAACAAAATTTACATCGATTCGTTTTTCAACATCTTGTTTATCTCAAACAAAAATTTTGTTTTGTTTGTCTCATCATAATTGACAATAAATAATGCTAATACAATCACTTTCGTTGTGTTCGTGTAACCTGACAACAAACATTTCAGAAACATGAATAAAAACGAATACAAAGTGTCGCACATTTTGTTAAATTCTTTTTTTTACTAAAAAATAAAGTATATTTCTCAGATTGATTTGACAAATGTTTGATTAATTTACATGATAATAAACAAATGAACTAAGCGCTTAAAATGATGGATCCGCATATTTTGAATACGAATGGTTAAAGTTTACAAAGTTCACATTATGGCACAGAGGAGTCACATATTTAGTCAACTATAGATTCCGCAATGTGTTAGGAAACAAACGTGTGTGTCCTAAAAGAAAATCAAATTAGGGTCCTACACCATCGGTGCTACATCAGAGCCGGGTGTATCCCTAATAAGATTGCAATGCGAAGTGTGACATTTTTTTCTCAGCATAAATCATCTCGGTGAAGTGTAATAATTTCATGGCGTATCAGTGCCGAATGAATGTCACAGACAATCAACGTTACAACGTGGAAAGTTATGGAAATAAAACTTGTCTCTTTGAAGTTTTATTTCCACATTCAATATTGTAATGAAGATTTATTATCTCGCTAATAAAATAGACACAAGAGGTGTGCGATGAAAACGTGTCTGCATAATCAACGAAAATATGTTATGCTTCGATCTTGCTTTTTTGATATGTAAGCGAAATTTCGTGATAAATCAATTGAATTAAAATACAAAAACGGAACATAAATTCAAAAACAATACTGACACGTGGTTGAGAAATGTTTGCAAAGTAAATATGAATCTCGACGACACCAAAATTGAGCTATTTACACAAACTAGAAAAAAAAAAAAAAAAAAAAAAAAAAAAATGAAAATGTTGAAATTGTTGGTAATCGGGCATTGAGAATTATTTTCTCGCGACATATTTAATTTTCTAACCTCGTTTCGCGTATAGAATTGACGAACCATTATGTTGGACGATAGTAACAAAGAATAACTTAAAAGTTAAAATGAAAAATGATAACTTTCGCAGTTTGCATGGTCTCGACTGTTTGACTGTAAAAATAGAGTATCATTTATTTGTATCTCACCTCGTCCTATCAACTATATATTTATCCGACAACTAAAAACGTCTTTCCTAAACAATATAATCGCTCCGTTTAATTACAAATTAGTATAAAATCACAGATCATAATTTAATCATAGCGACTAAAATACTGGCAATAGCTGGCTGTGTGTACATTTAAGAGTCTCGGCGTGTTTTTATTTACCGAGCCAAGTAAATAAAGCCGACCGTGTTGCAGAGTCGTAAAAATGATTAAATTCACGGGGAGGATATTGACTGCGTCAATATCCTTTCGAAAACTCTCTTGGAAAATAAATAAGAGTTGAGAGAACGTGTCCGTGTGTGTATATATAAAATAAAATCGTCGCGATAAAAAAAAAAAAAAAAGAAAGAAAAGAAAAAAGTCGAAGAAGATGCTCGTACAATGAAAGGGGTAATGGCAATGGTCTGCAGCAACGTGTTTGGATAATTGGATCGGAAAGAGTGTCTTATCTAACAATATTTTCCATCACAATCCAGATGACCAATCGTACACAAGTTATGGCAAATGAAACGACCAAAATCTATTAATCTGAACAATCTGATCCTTGTGATTGTGGCAGGAAGTCTGTCCATGTTGGCAGTATCACAAAAGAACTAAAAAAACGTGTGTGTGGTGGATTACAGGTGGACCGGTACCGGCCTGCGTAACTGGTCCATGTCCGGCGGGATTGAGTTGTGCGCGGAGATGGACGCGGTGGAGCTGCCGGGGCTGCTGCTGGGGCTGACGCTGACGTTGGTGGACGGCGGGAAGAGGAGCGGCGGCGGCGGTGGCGCTGAGCCGGACGAGCTGGTCTGCATGGCCGGGTGGTGGTTGTTGAACAGCGGCGGCAGGCCCGAGTGCGGCTGCGAGTAGGCCTTCACGGCCGCGGCGACCGCGCTCTCCGAGGAGGACGCGCTCGGGTAGAAGCTCGAGTAGAAGCTGCTCACGGCCGCGGCGGTGGCGGCGTTGTTGTTGGCGACGTCGGCGGCGGCCGCCGAGCCGGCCTGGCCGCCCTGAGAGACCAGCTTGTTGAGGTGGACCGGGTCGAACGCCGAGTTGAAGTAACGCGGGATAGGCGTGTACTCGAGTGGGTGGTGCGCGCTGTGGTGATGCGCCACCGGCGCACTCGCACCCGGGTAGTATGCAGGCAGCGAGAAGCTCGGGAATACGCCCCCGGGGTTCATCGGGCCGGGTTTGCCGGACATCCCCGGGACCCCGGACACCGCCGGCATCTTCGGCTTCCGCCTGGGTCTGTACTTGTAGTCCGGGTGTTCCTTCATATGGTCCTCCCTGAGACGTTTGGCTTGATCGATGAAGGGCCTCTTCTCCGACTCGGAGAGCAGCTTCCACTCGGCGCCGAGCTGCTTCGAGATCTCGCTGTTGTGCATCTTGGGGTTCGCCTGGGCGATCTTTTTCCGTTTGATCCGTGACCAGACCATGAAGGCGTTCATCGGCCGCTTGATGTGCTCCTGCGACACCGCTCCGGAGCTGTGTTGCTGCTGTTGCTGCTGCTGTTGCTGCTGCTGCTGTTGCTGCTGATGGTGGTGGTGGTGCTGGTGCTGCGCCATCGACGGCGAGCCGAGCTCCGACGAGTTGATGTGCTGCTGCATGGAGTGGAGGTCCATGCCTGCGAGAAAGGGATACTGGTGAACGTTCATCATCGCGTTTGAAACTTATTGTCTGTTTGAGTCCAGCGAATCACTACTGGTGCTTCGCTACAGTGGTCCACAGCGCACCAACACACACACACGCCCGCGCGCGCGCTCTCTATCTCTCCCACATATACACACACTCACACATACACCCGCAACACTGTCAGGCTAATTTCATCGGGCGACGCACTGTCGACTGTGGTTACTGTTTTGAGAAGTGTATCTCGCCAGCAGCCGACAAAATCGTCCACTTGAAAAGGTTGAAGGTTGCCAGAGAAATCCCAGCAACTACTGACGAAAAAGCGCCTTGAAAGGAACTCATCCCTGCAACATTGCTCAAGTAGGCGTCTACCTCTGCCCCACCTCAGCCTCCCCAACAACGCCCAATCCCATCCCACTCTCACAATTGGTCGATCGCAATTCAACTCCCATCTCGGAGTTTCCCGCTTTTCTGTAATCATTGCTGCTGCGTATTGTTATCCGTCATTCTTATATTATTGTTGTTATTATTATTGCTATTATTACACTTGTGTTTGTTGTTGTTATATTGACTTTCTGCGTTATTGTGCGCTGTCGGGCCATTGTCGGCGAGCTCCGCATTTTCAAATGCGGCAGCATTGTTTATTTTATTAATTAGCATTACGGTTATCGGGGATTGATAGAAAATGACACTCCTCGATCTCGGGGGCAGAGGGACCTGACGGAGCGTTACTTTTAATTGTAAAATTAATTAAATTTCATTGTTGGGATTAGAAAGAGCATTGAAATAGTGTCGTCTATACTATACCTGACGAAAAGGAGAACAATGGCGCGACTAACAAAGGCCCCTTTAGAATCGACGAATTCTTTCAGTCCAACATTTTACAAGCTTGACCTTGTCGTTTTATTCATCTCGGACCGATACACAACACATTTACAATATAATATAAACTAGTATAAGATGAAAAACAGTTCCCCCTTCACACTTTATCTGCTTCCCCTCCCCCCCCCCCCCTCTCACTCGTCTCCAGGTGGGCATTATAATAAACAGATGCACAATCGACCACCAAAACACAAGTCAACAATTCAAGTTGCAATTAATTTTCCATTTACACTGCCGAAAGCAATGGCCTGTCAAAACTTGATCCTTTTCAATGAATTCAATGTTTCAACGTTTTGTACTACGGTTATCGACTTTGTAGTAGATGATGAAAGCAAATGAAAATTATATAAAAGAAAATTAACCGTCCGATTGGGATGACAGAGGACGTCTTGTATATTATAATGAACTTTTTATAACAAAAACAAAATGCAATGGTAAAGTCGACAAAACGGTTTTAGACAAATCAAAATTAATCAATGAAATGAAAAGATAAATTAAATCGAAATGTCATTGATTGGCAAGAATTGAAACACTCGTGTATGTAGATGTGCGTTTAGCTCTATACGTGCGTCTCTTCATATCCCGTCTTTTAACATGACTGGTATTTTATCGTAATTGAATTTCGCTCCATTTGTAGTGAAATAGCAAGTTTCATGGGAATTTATGTACATAAGGTTTTTATACTAAGTATAACAAAATGATCAATTGTAGCATACAAAAAATACATTAATTTTAGAACCGGATTTCTGATTCCGAAAAACAAAAAATGTTTTAAAAAAAGCATCAAATGATTTTATTGGTATTTTTTTGACTTAATAGAAACGTTTAGAAATTTCAAACATTTTTTTTTTGGTTTCAAGTTCAAGAACATTTTCAAGACCCGTAAAATTGAAACATTTGGAAAATAAAAGTCGTGAATTCGTTCCATTTTCAGGTAATTTACAGTGCCATTAATGGCGAAACAATAAATGTTTACCCTAGTTAAAGTAAGTCATCGTCATTTTAGAAAAGGTATACAGATTATCATAATTAAGGAAAACACCTAATTCAAATAGATATTCGAAGAAAAACAAAAGTTCTGAATAGATTGAAAAGGTAAATATTATACAATTTTAATTTCACATTGTGTTGCAGTTTTATTTAAGCTCTGATACCCAAAATATATTTGCTGAAACAAAAGATAAGTAGATAACTATATCATGGTCAAGAAAAAGTGCGGGTCCAAGGGCTTAATATCGGAATTTCTTTTGGGAATTTTGAATGGAAATGTTTTATTATGCAAATTGCATATTTTTTTTTCTTTTTGTTCCAAATAAAATAGTAGAGTCTTAACACAAAATTTTAGTCTAGGGGTTGATTTTGTTTCAAACAAACATTTTTATTAGCATACACGATATCTATTTAACAATTTGTTATCTCAAATTGCATGTGCATAAAAAATGACGAAATCTTAAATGAAATACGGGTATACGAAAAAAGTTGATTCTCAACTGTATATAAAGCATTTTTTCAATTATTCCAAAAACAGGTATGCATGTTTTGTATACTGAAAGAAGAACATTCGATGCAGATGCATGGTCTGTTCAAACTGTTACAAACATACAAACAATATTAGGACGTCAATTTTATATAGTACCATTTTTATGGTTTTCAATGAATGAACAACAAATGAAACTGAACGGTCAATTGGTCAACAAAACGAAAGGACGTTTGGTTCAAACTAAATTAGCCACAATTTCTCACTTCATTTGATCATAAAAGTAGATGAAAACTTTGATCCTGTGAAAGTTTTTCTGAGTGAAATATCATTCGAAAATACGAAAAATAAGGAGAAAAGATAAACATGAACATGTTGAAAGAGGAAAATTTTCAATGATGGGAATCGTAATTTCATTTGGCGTTGTAAAGTGTGAATTGTAGTTTAGAAAATGCTATTAAGACGACTGAAAGGATTGAGAGTTGAAATTAGTGGAATGAAGATTTTGAGGCGATAATTTAAAATGAGTTAGGAATACGTGTGCAATTAATATGTGGAAAAAGCATTGTGATCTCGAGGGATTGTCTAGCAGACACCTCACTCGCACCCGCTTTATTGCAAAAATAGCTGTGAGCGCGCAGATATAGGGAGCTTTATTAGGTAAATAAGTGTGATTCGAGTGCGTATATAAGCGCCCATCCATACTAAGCTGCCTCGTTTTATTCACTTCAATGCCTAATGGAATTGAGTTCTTGTAAGCGCCCGTCTACACAACCGATTCGACTCGTCGAGCGAAAGAAGAAAGGGCATGCGAAATAATTGGTATTTTGTCTCACTAAATCTTTTGTTAACGAATTTTAATTGACTATCGTACTTTTTCAGGCTTTTTTCACCATCCAGTAAATTATTATATTAAATCGCGAACCCAATTATTATTATTTATAAATAATGCTAAATCATTATGACAAATTACCCATTCGTAATTCAGTTTATTATTATTATTATTATACATTCTGTGAAGGAAAATTAATTATGAACGAACCGCAGTACCAACAGCTTATACAGGCAAACTTTATCTCCAAAGAAAGAACCACCCTTTGAGCCCGTCACTTGCTCATTTTTTTTATCGACGCGGTATTGATTCGTTGTTGGAAAACCTACAGTCGGCCTAACTATCAGACGACGAATAAATTAAGTTTTACCGCGCACTCATGCTCTTTTTATACAGTCGCTCCGATAGAGTGATTAATTAGAGAATTGAACGAAACGTGATGTCATTCATCGCTTCTTTTATTTTATTCCATAAAAATATTGTACAACCCCTTCAACACCATTCGACATTATTTTCCATAAACCTATCAATTGCATACATATTTCTTGAAAAATATTTAAAAAACCGAGATTATTATAACTTTTGTATATATTATTATTATAAAATAAAACTGTTCAAAGTTTCGCTTTGTTGGCGTCCAGTAATGATTTCAGTTTTTGTGTCAACATTATGTTTCCTTTAATTTTCAATTTGCCTTTCATGAATGCAACTTGAGGATTCAGTTTTCCCAGAGCCTTGAAAAAAGAAAACAATTTAATCACAATTTACGTAACTTGAACTAATTGAAATGAAAAGTGAACAATTTGGTATTTCCTTACCATCTCTATCATGTCTGCATCTTCGATTGTTAAATGTGTGTCCACTTTTTCAGACTTTGGTTCTCCTTCGTAAACTTTTGCATTCTTCAAATCGAGAGCTAAAAGAGTTTCAATAATTTAAAAACTAATCAATCATTATAAATATAGAACCCTTGTTTAAGAAAATAGCGACAGACTTACTCCATTGTTTCTTGACGGTTCCTTTCTGTAAAATGTTATACAAAAAGATTCCATTTATTTTCTTCACTTGGCCAGGATTATCGTTGACATAATCAGACATTTGTTTGAAAACGGCATCACTTTCCAAATTAACCTGGGCGGATACTAAATTCTTCATCGGTTTTACTGGCATCTGTACCTCTTTTAAATCAACGTATGCGCCTGTCATCAACCAACTCAGATTATTATTCTGATCAAATGGAAAACTGATCGAACCATTATATAATCAAATGTTATCATTATTGTTAACCTGTAATGACTGGAGTGTTAGTTTCCTCGACAATTGCTTCGAAATGGATTCGGTTCCCGTTGCGCCACATATCCGTTCTCAAAGTGTGACCTGGCAAAACTGGCTTGGCAAATCGTACCTGATTATAAAAACAAATTTTTTAAATATATTCTAAATGTTAAAGATATTTATTCACAACCAGGAAAATTGCTGTTTCATTCTTACCTTGATAGCTTTGAACTGTTCTGCATTACCGGCAGCATAAGTATTCAATACATGCCGAGCTGAAAATCCCAGGGAGCATAGTCCATGCAGAATTGGTCTTTGAAAACCAGCTATACTTGCAATACCAGCATCAATATGTAGCGGATTCAAATCTCCGCTCAATCTGTACACAGCAGCCTGAGAAAATTAAAAAGTAACTTCAATGATTCCTATTTTGCCATGACGAGATAAGTTTACTTTTTTTATCATACAAAATTTTGTTTCTTCGATTATTATTTCTTTTTTATAAAGAATAATAATGTTTTTTTATTAATGTTTAAATGTTTTGCTAACTTGATCTATGTTAGTGCGCTGTTTAACTGAAACATCGGGTTTCCTTTTCGGCGGTTCCACAGTCGGTATTAAATGCTGCGATGTTCTTGCACCTTTGAACCCTCCAGCACCTAATACAAATATAGACATTTGGCCTGTTGCAATTTTTTCATTCGTTTTATTGTCATACGTTTCACCTAAGGAAAATAAACTTGACGTTAATTATTAAAGACCTTTTGTTTTTGCAAACTTTCAGCGTTTGTAATTAGGACAGCAATTCTCTGTAAATAGATGAAAAATATTTACATTGAACGAGAATAACAGCTCCTTTGCCTTTGTCCATTACATCCTGGACTTTAAAAACATTTCTAACTTCGGTTTCTACTGGAATTGATTTATGGATTTCTAAATACTGTTCACCATGAAGTATCTAAAATGAAAAAAAAAATGTATCAATTGCGATCTAAAATTTGTCAAGATTGTTTCAAAATTGATTTACCCTTGTTGGGTCTATTTCCATTCCAGGAAAAGCATCTTGCAAAACGTTCGTTGACATACAACCTGCGGGTCCATATGTAACATAGTAAGTAGGAAATACTGAAAAATCTTCATGATTTTCATATAGGTAACGTAAATCCAAAGGTTCCTGAACTGTTGCACCAACTGAAATTAAAATTGTTATTAATGTTTTGCATTATAACTTTGTATTCTTTTTTAATTAGATTAGAAAAACGCATTTATAAACTTACCACCAATCGCATACAGAATAGCATCACGGAAAGTATAAGAATGGTAATGGTTCGCTTCCTGATAATAAATATTATACACTTTTAACATCTATATCACATCGAAAGTTCAAAAGAATTTGTTATGCAACATTTCTTACCTTTTCATTCATCTTATTCATACCATCGATGACAGACATCAGTTCACCTGTAACTTCCTGTAAATAAAATTATCCAATTAAAATAAGTTGTTAAAAAATTATGTGCTAAAGAAATGTGAATGCTATAAATAAAATATTTATATTGCCTCGATTGAATCATAGTGTTTTGCGTCAGACATATTGGTAATCTTGGACCAATTTTTTTGAACGGCCTCAGGGGTAACCAATTCCTCAGCACTGTTACGCAAAATAGCTCCAGAGGAACGAATTAGGTGACCTAAAAGTCGTAGAACCAATGTTTTATTAGCTCAATTAAAATAACATACAACATAATAGATTCTAAAATTGTATACAAACATTTTCCAGCCCAACCAATAGCTGATTCAATAATCGATCCATTTTCAGTACAATCTTCGTGGCACATCCAAACAACAACTGGAGCAATCAATTCCGGTTTCAGCTCGTTGAAAAGATCTAAGAAATATTAGCATGATTACAACATTGAACAATTACGTGCTGCAAAAAAAGTGAACAAATTTCTGTCAGATACTAATAATTATTATTTACCAGGAGGAAGAATATCTTCGGTTAATCTTGATGCTGCAGTTGGTACGATGACATTTACATGAATGTTACTTCTTCCACCTTCAATTGCAAGAGTATTTGCAAGACCTACCAAACATGCCTTAGCAGAGCTATAGTTCGCCTGACCAAAGTTTCCATACAATCCGCTATTACTGGAGGTGAATATCACTCGGCCATAATTTTGTTTTTTGAAATACGGCCATGCTGCTCTTGTAGTTTTCATTGCACCCTTAACGTGTACGTTTTGAATCATGTCTAAAAATGTATAAATTCAACATCAGTTTCAAATAAAACTGTTCAAATATCATTTCACTCTCATTGGAAGATAAAACTGCTTTTTACCCCAGTCTTCGTCCGTCATTTTGATGAATGATTTGTCTCTAAGAATCCCAGCATTATTGATCACAATGTCAATCCTGCCAAAGGCATCAATTGCAGTCTTAACGATGTTCTCTCCGTCCAGGACAGAATCATAATTAGCTACTGCTGTACCTCCTGAAAATAACAAAATAAATAAGCAATTTGGAATCATGAAATTAGAAAAATGTTTGATTTGCTATTTGATTAACCGTTTCTACGAATTTCATCCACGACAGAATCTGCAATCCTCGAGTTGCCACTACCATCTCCATGTCGCCCACCTCCTAAGTCATTGACAATCACTTTCGCTCCTCTAGATCCAAATAGCAATGCATATGCTCGTCCCAAACCTAAAAATGTAATAATCCATTGATTAATCACATGATTGTACACATCAAGCGATATGCAAAGATTTTGACTTAGTTATAATCTTTGAATATATTTTTTATTTTTTATTAATATAAAAAAATCACGCAAGTCATTGAAAGATCAACTTTTCAGTTGAAATAAACTCTTAAAGAAAATAACTCTCCTGCTTAATATGAGCGCAATTTATATTCTAATTACTGTTTTTATAAGTAAGTGCTTTTAAAACAATAACCTGAATTTTAAAAGCTTTTTATTGTCTACGTATTCTTTATCTTTACAGACTTTATTTAAAATTAAAAATAAAGTTTTTTCTAAACTACTTTATAATTTAATTGAACGTTATTTTTGGATTGTAAATAAACCAAAAGTTGAAGTCAAATATACAAAAAAAAGTTTTTTCAAAACAATCAAAACAGTCAAATTCAAAGGAAAATTTTGAAACCTCCTAATAAACAAACATTACATGTAAAATATTCATGCTAACCTGCTCCAGCACCAGTTACAATAACAACTTTTCCATCGAATCTCAACTGGTTTGGATCCCTCATGATCAGCAAATTGTATTTTTTTTTCCAAGTTTTAGTTGTTGGAAGAAGTGGCCTCCACGTTGATAAACTGGGCGAATGAAATCAAAAACTGAGTGTAAAAAGTTGGGTCGTCAAATGAAACTGCGATTCATGTATTCATGCTTGTACACACGCACAAACTGAATAACAGTAGTACTGATAGGTACCTCGACTTCGACCGTGCATTCTTGTTTGAACTTCGGACTTACGTGATCATACATCGTGGAAAATAAATGTCATTACAAAAAATCAGTCGTGCAAAATCATCATGTGAAAATTAATCAGCAATGATCGTTGAAAAAAAAAAACATTGATCTAATTGTATAATGTGTATTAACAATTTTCCTTCGCAAAAAATGCAGAGATAGTTACAAGTATATTTCTTCATTTCTACTATTTTGTAAACAATGTTCATCCAAAGATTAACCTTTATTGATCAATCTTGGCATAGACGATATAAATATTATTGAAAAAATGCATTATTAAAATATCCTTTCAATTGAATGGACAAATAAAGAAATGAAAATAATTATGCTTACCAGTTGGTGTATTTTTTAATAAAAATACACTTAGTTTTTTTCCATCTATATGTCTACTAACCAAAGTTGATGCTTGGAATTACTTAAACGTTGATCAATGGCGAACAAACGTCAAAAAAGTAGGATTTAAATGGCCCTCTGAGCCGATAGCAATTTAGTTGCGTAGTTCGCAAGATGTACACGTTTAACCTATATTATGTTATGTCAAAGAGGTTTATAATTTAACATTTAAATGAATCATGATTAAATATTTCCCTTTTTATTTGTTTACATCATTGTCAGAAAAGACAAATAATAATAAAATTATTTTGCATTGAAAACAAAAAACAAAACAAGTTGTGTTTACATGCAGTTTTATTTTTTGACACTTATCCGAGAGAGATGGAACGAACCTAACGTTATTTTCCATCGACTGGAATACTTTGATAACTCGAAGAGCTGCCACCAGGGAGCAGCTTTCATTTGACGAAAAAACGTGACGGTAACGGTGAGTCAATCCGTACTGTTTTGTCAATTATGACAATGTAATAGTACACGCGTAGTTAACCTTGAAAGAGTACTTCGTCTGAATAATTTCCCTCGCATATAATACTTGTTTGTTCCTACTTTTTGTTTGTGCTTGTTTGTTTTCGCAATTATCCAGGTTTGACGATTGACAACGTTCATAAATGAGTGAGATATGGCCAGCGACCTTTCGAGCAATTGTACGGACTCGCTGAGCAAGTTCGATGAAAGGGAGGAAGGCGAGATCTCGCTGGAGGACGTGAGTTCCTCGGAGGAGGACCAAGCCGCGAACTCGCTGTCGAGGTTAGGTGACCTGTACAGATGCGACCACTGCGCTTCCACAAACCAGTGCACACCTTGGTGCCCATACCATTCAAATTACTACAAATCCCATAACAAAAGAGGTAAATCATCAGCTAATTTTGTCCTTTGTTTTGAATCATTTAAACGTTTGTTTGTGTTCCTTGAATCAATTTCATTTGATCGAGATTTTTGTCCAACAGTATTTATGCAACTTTCAGCAAATCTTAAATCAGGTCAACGTGAAATATTTATCGTCCAATGAACTATAGCATGTTTACAGACATACAATTTTTATTATTTGGCACACAAACATATTACTCGTTTTTATCTCATTTTTAAACATATCTTAAAATATAATATTTTGTAAAAAATCGTATATTATGTAAATAAATATCAAATAATACAATTATTGTAAAAAAAAAATTGGATCTATAAATCATTATGTAATTCAAAGATATTTGTTCAGGACACAAATAGACGTTAAAATTTTTGGTAAAAGAACAGATTAATTTTTTTTTTCAGACAGGATAATACCAGGCAGTAAAACAAAAATGAATTTCTTTCTCTCCAAACAAGTTTTGTGAGAAAATGTCTCGAGATCTTTTTTTATTATCTCCTTGTTCTCTTGTTGATTTAGGAATAGTTTTTGATCTCTGCCAAAGAAAGAGAATCGTAATACCAAATGAGTTGTTATTCTGTAGTTGAATATTACATTCTTTTCAATGTAACTTGTTTGACATGTTTTGCTGACGAGTGTAATCCTTGAAGATGTACAATTTTTAAACATGAAAATGTAATATGACCAATTGTTAAAAAAATAGAAGTACATATTCTTTTCCAAGATATAGCATACGGGAAGGAGAATCGACAACTATCTAGGGAATCCGGAAACCTGGGAGGAAAGCATGCATCCTCGACGCTACAGGAGAAGAACGATGACCTGGTGCCGATCTCAAGCGACAGCGACCTGGAGATCATTGTCCATGACAACGGTACAGACGCGTACAAAAATTCGAAAAGGCCAAAAAAGAAAAAGAGAAAAAGAAAGGCATACAAGGATCTTGATCGGACCAACTCTATCATTTTTAACAATGATAGCACAGATGATATTGTAGAACCTGTTGAACCAAAATTAGTTGGTAAAAATGAGCCCTTGAGGTTGAGGAAAGTAGAGATTCGTCGATCGCGAGAAATCAGTCCAAGAAGGCACAAATCACCACTCTCGAAGGTGAGAAAGAAACGGCCGTCCTGTTCGAGCTCAAAGGTAGTTAGGAGAGTGCGACCCCGAGAATCGCGTACCAACCATCCGGGAATCCGTGAGACCGAGGCGAAGAATTACAACTACAAGCTGCTGAAGAAAGTGAAGAGGTTGGATAGCTCCAAGTCCCAAAAACCGATACCGCAGACTGAGAAACAAAGAGGATTGTCGCTGAAAGATAAACTTCATAATATGTTGAATAAAGACAACGATCACAACAAAGACAAAGACGACACGGATCTCAAGGGAAAGGTTGAGACGGACGATGAAGATGAGCTTCATCTGAGACAGCTGGCTCTGCAGACGAAGCCGCCCAGAGTCGAAGAAGAAGTTTCAAAGGCAGCGAGTAGCAATGAAGAGGAAGATGACGAGGACAGCGAGGCCTTAAAACTTCGGCTGATCGCTCTAAAATCAGCGATCCAGAAGAAATACCAGCGGAAGGATAAGAGACTGAAAAACAAAATTGACAACATTCGGCCGAACAGTCCCTTCGACAACTTACTCGCTCAGAGCGACTTGAATGCTCATGAGACCGAAGAAAAGTCAAACGCAAACCATGAGAAGAACTGTCTAGAGGACATGGACCTGGACACCGACATCGAAAGAGAAAAAGAGAAAGGCGAGGACGGCGACTCTCCCTATTCCCCGTCCGATAACCTGAACCGCCGATTGAGCTTAGAACGTGAGCTCCTTGGCATAGATCCATCAGACGTCTGCTACTTGGAGAACAAAAGTTCGAGTGCAAAGGAAAGCAGCATCTATTACGACGATCCCAACAGCTCCCCGTACTGTCCCTCCGAGCCCATCTCCAACAGCTGTGATTTTTCGCCCTCTTCTCCCACGTCTTCGTATCACCTGTCCAACGATCTCGATTCGGATCGAGATGTTCTATCGCCCACCGAATCCCTTATCAATTCCAATCCCTTCGAGGTTGAATCCACACTTTTTCAAGACTCCAGAAACCATTTGTCCTCTTTAAAAAAAGATGAGGCTCTCAGCCTGCCCCTGTCACCGCCGCCAGCGCCTCCTGAAATTTGCACTATTACCAATTTGCTGTGCGCTTCATTCGTGGACGATCTTGAGAAGGATTTGGATGGCAGCCCTTTGGTTCCAATCGATGAAATTAGCCCGTCCAGCAAAGTGGAGCAGACGAGTATGCTTTGTGATAATCATTCGAGTCTACCAATTCTGAATCTGATGACTGAACCTGTGATCATCGACACGGCTCAACAATTTACTGATCCACCAGTAGTACAGCCTAGCAATGGTTGTCGAAAATCGTTAAAAACATATCGTGCTTCCTTGTTAAAACCTGATAAAATGCGTGCGAACTTGAAGCCTGTTCCGTTGATTTCCATTCCACAGGCACCACCGGATATCAAAATTCCAGTCAAGCCGAGCACTAACAACAAGGCTGTTAATGAATCCACTGAGATTAGAAAAGATGAGGGGACAGAAACAGCCAGAAAGAGGGAAAGGAAAGGAGATGATGAGAATGAACCGTTGATCAAAGTTGCACGGAAGTTGGATAAGCAAAATCCACAAAGCAGTGTTCAACGTCCAACCAACGCTAATCCCCAGAGAAAAGTGAGTGCTGATGAGGATGAGTTGATGCTCAGAGAGATGCTTATAGCTTCGATGGGGAAACGTAAGACCGATCTCCAGCCGGGAAATTCCAAGGTGGTGCCTCCAGATGCAAAAACAAACGAGAAGAAAGCTCCCGAACAAACTAGTACAACAGTTTCGACTACTGCACCCATACTCAACAGGACGGCGCCGACACGCACGAGAACTGTCATTGTAACTAAAGAAGTGAAAAATCAAATTTCCAAACCCTCGTCCAATATAGTACTACCAGTTAAAGCGCCTATCAGTGCCATTGCAAAAAAACGAACCGACCTTGTCAATCCGAATAGATTTGTAACAAAAAAACCGGTCAGGTCCACAGCGTTCTCTTCTTCAGCTATGTCAAATGTTGTTAACAAGGTTAACAAAACAGTCGAACCTGGTCCTGCTAAGAAAGTCAATTTGCCGAAGGTGTCCGTGACCTTCATCCCCCAGAGTGCCGTCAACCCAGCTATGAGAAAAGTCAACATTAAAGACAATTCCAGCATGCTAAGTCCTCTGAACGATTTGTCTGAGTTTGTAATTAAAGTGAGCGAAGATTCTGCCAGCGATCTGAGTGAAGAAGAAGCTCCGGCCGTTGCTAATAAGATTGATAGGCCACCGTTGAAAATTCCCAAGTCAGAATTTGAAAAACGTATAGACACGTTTTTGAAGGAGGTGCGGATGAATTCGGAAAATAATAAAGCCAAAAAACCCGCGGTCACTCCAACCAAGCCAAAAAAAGTATCTGAAACTGCCATGTCCACTCCTGCTGTAAGTGAATTGAATATTTACTTTATTCGTTCGTGGGGGTGGAAATAATTATTTCGATCTATTTTTCAGGCTGTTCGACATTTATCTGCCTCTAAACAAGAAGAATATCGTCGTTTGAAGCAACAAATTTTCGAGAGAGAAAAGCAACTGCAGATGACTTCGAACACTCCAGCCCAAAGTGCCTCTAAAGCAAGCCCAAAATTAGTTCCAACAAAATCATCGACTCCGGTTTTGATGAACTTTGAGTCGGAAAAAACAGTTCCAAAGGTGAATCAATCAGAAGTAACAGCATGTTCGAAGGAAGTTGCTTCAGTGAATGCTACAATAGAATCCAAATCGGCAGAGGTCCTTGAAGAGCCAACAAAACTTACAGGTCCAAAAGAAAAGATGGCTAGTAGTGTTGAACTCGGTGAACTAGAAAAAGGAACCAAAGATGCAACTAGTTCGAAAGCATCCCTCCAGGATGCAAAGTTAATCGAGAAAACAAGTGCAAATGATACGAAAGTACACGAACATTCGGAAAATGATGGTATTTTAAACAACAAAGTTGATATTGCAGAAGCTTCAGGAGCTCAAGAAAAATTAGTAAACAGTGAGATTAATCAGTCAAATGAAAATGTACAAATTGTTATCAAAAAGGGTATTGAAGAGTTAAAGGAGAAGTCTTCGATAAATGTGCCTGATGAAGAAATGACCAATGTTGAAAGTACAACTGAATCTAAAATTGTTGATATTGAAATTAAGAATGGGTCAACTGTAGATGTTATTGATATGATTTCTGAGCAACCCTCGAGAGAATTAGAATGTACAGAAGTTTCAGAGGAAAAGAAGGAAGACGATAAGCGAGGGAGTGTATTAAAAGTTTTGTCAATTCCTGAGCTCAATTTAAGATTGGAGCACAATCAGTGCGATATCAGTCCTCCTTTGAGAATAGAACCTGAGGTCGACGATGACAAGTCGGAAAATGACAGTGTGATCATAGTTAAGGACTCTGAGAACACGGAATCTCGCGAGTCACCGCAAAATGACAATAGCGATGCGATGAATTTGACGAAATGCAAATCAGAAACTAACGTACCTCGCAACGACAGGAGAGAAATTCATCGCGAGTTGCAACAAATGGCAAATTTACCCTCAAAGGAACAGCAGGAACAGCTGCTAAACATGGAGAAGGATTTAGTGTCCACTCGGTGAGATTTTGGTTTTTATCTTACAAATTTGTGAACTAGTTTTTCACATTACTGTTTGTTTTTAATTTGTTTAATTAAAAGTTATCATTTTTTGTTTTCTTTTCAGGTATTCATTTCTTGATGACTTAACAAAGCTGGAACAGGTGTACAAACAGTGGGAACTCGAGAAAGAACAGCAACAAAATCTTAGCAAGGAGATAAAAGAACTTCGGTTGAAACTGAAATTAGCCGAAGAAAAGTTCCAAAAACAAAAAACACGCTTAGGTGAGATGAATGCATCAGCAGCGGCCTGCCACGACAAGGTCAACCATGGTCGAGAGGAGTACAACAAATTATCAAGGATTTGCAACGGTCTGGGACACCGGTTGCACGGCTCGAATTATAAGTACGATGTAACTTTTATTTAGTTTTACTTATATTTTAAATGTATTATTATTATTATGACTAATAATACACTGAATTTCACAGAATCCCAGCGGCAGGTGCCCCGCTTGTAAGCAACAAACTGAAAGTCGTTGCTGCGTACTCAGAAAAGTTTTACAGTTTAAAGGGTGAAAAACAGTTCAAAGAAAATACCGACAGGAAGCCGAGTAGTATGATCAATCCATATGCGAAAAAACAAGATGCAAATGAAACAGAGACAGCTAGAACATCAGATATAAAAAGTATGAGGTCATCAGAAAGTAATGAAAAGGATGACAGGTGTGCTGTGAATGAAAGCACGGAATCAAGACTGCAAAGTGAGAGGCAGAACTGCCAGGTTGATGAAACCGATTTGAATAATTTTTTATCCGGGAGCGATACTGATAGACTTCAAAAGGAACAAGTCAGAAAGCCGTCAAAAGAAAACGCAATTACGAACAATTCGCCTAGACCTTACGAGTCATGTTTATCGCATCTTAAAGATACGAGGTGGGTTGAAAGTAGAACAACATTTCTAATTATTTGTTTGTTATTGGACAAATTTATTAAATGGTAATGATTTATTCAACTGACAAGACTAATTGTTTTTAAAATGGTTACTTCTCCTATGTTTCTGACATTTCATATCTAGGAGTACCGCAGTTGATGGGATTCTCTGTCCGTTTGAACTAAGAGGGACCTGCAATGACACAGAGTGTCAGTTTGTCCATCACCCGAATAAATGCTGACTATAGATTTTTTGGCGCAAAGTCAACGTAAAATTCATATGTAAGGTGGTTCTTGTATTCATTTTCAATGGGTTGACTTTTTCTTCTTCTGTCTTTTCTGTTTTAAATTTTCATTCATTTGGCTTTTAACTGTTCTTTTGAATCAACAATAATAACTTTTATTTCCTTTTGTAAAAAAAATCATTTTAAATTGTTAGTATTGCTTTTTGTTAAAAAAAAAAAAAAAAAAAAAAATACATTCAAGATGACATATTGTTTAAAGTTTTTTTTTGTGTTACTTTTATGTAATTTTTTTTTATTTCTGTTTTATCATTTCTTATACAACATTTATAAATCCTTTTTCGACATTTACAGATGTGCCATTGCAAGTCAAAATATTATTTTATAAGTGCAACTGGACAGAGTACTTTAACCACTGGTAAGTTCAATTGAAAACCGAGCGCTTATTAAGAAAATTAACAGAAATTTGTTTTGTTTTGTATAGATTTGAAAAATAGTTTTCCTATATCGTTATTTTTCTTCGAAATATTGAATTCATTTTGTTTTTTAATCCTAAATTGTAGGCGCGTGTAAATACTACATTATTATTCTATCTACATAATTATTGTTTTTGTTCATCTTTATTTTCCAATTTCAATACAACTTTGTTTTTTCAAATAATAAGAACTCGTTTTTGATTATACAAATATTTATTTTATTGTATTTTTGTAACATAGCGAGCTTAATCTAACAACACACAATTACTTACCTCATGATACGATTATAAAAATGTAAAATAAATATTCTTTAAATTTGAAGATTATTGGTGTATTTATTCACTATCCCTTTCCTTTTTTTTCTTATTTACAAAGTTTATTATCAAAATGAAATTTAAATTTAATCAAATATTGATAACATTGTATATACAATTAGAAAATAATATTTTTATCAAATTTAATAGATTCATTCAATTGATTCTGTAATTAATTTAATAATTACATTATTAATCAGTCAATAATTTTTAACTTCTGAAAATTAAAAATAATTACTTCGATTATCCTATACAATAATATTTATCACTAAAATCATGATCAGACTAATCTCTCATTTTGAAACTGTTGCAAGCCTGCTCGTTGGTCTTTTTCACTAGATCTTGGAGATTTTGATAATCATTCAAGCGTGGCATTCATTAGATCGCATTTTGATTGGGAGCAATATAAGAAATTATATTATTTATAATAAACAAATCAATAAGTTTATTCACAAATCTGAATCATTTTGTTTGTTATTAAAATCCAACTGGTTGGTGATTTTGAATTTCCCGCTCAAGTTCAAGAAGACCCATCAATGGTAAAAGCTGCATTTACGGATCTTTTTTGTTCTAAAAATGAGACAATGATTTCTATAAAAACAATTATTTACATTGAATAATCTATAATTGTCACGTAATACAAATTAATCATGATTTAGACACTGTTTCTATACTTTAGGAACGCATAAAATACACACCATAAAAAAATGATTGTTAGAAGGGGGAAGGGGTGTGTGTGTGAGAGAGAGACAGTGAGGGGGATTGTTTTCCTTTTCCGTGAATGAAAATGAGAAAACTATTACGAGGTTGGCAACACCGTAGATGAGAGCTATTTGTTAGACGCATGAATATTGCACGGATTGCAAACTACGTTGTGTGTTCATTGCTACAACATATCTGCTGTAAATTCGCAAGTAGCCGCGCGCATCAGTAGCAATCATCCGCCATCCGGACTGCGAGTAAACGCGCGTCCGGAACAGTGCTGCTGAATGCACTTATCTGGTCGCGTGCCCGCGCCCACCTACTCACAGTTAGGCTTGTCTTTTGACTTGAAATTGTTTACCTTTTTTTTCTTATCAAAAAATGCGCGGCTTTTCAGTTTCGATTATCATGGCTGCGTCAACACAATGAACCTGTTCGGTGTTTTGTGCGCCAAAAACCGACTGATAGTTTGATGTGTAACAAGTGAGTGGGTGAACTTATACGGTGGACAAGATGGCGGAGTCCAACTATTATCAGGTGAGTCGCAGGTCTTTACACGGTCCCACTCGGCCACCATTTGACATGTTTTCGTTCACCTTGCCGCCAATTTGTTTGACTTGATTCGTTTATTATTTTTCGCTTACATCCGCATTCACGTTTCTTTCAGTGCAAGCAAAATAATGTCCTATGAAATTGTATGTTATTTTTTAATTCTACAAAATAAACACGATTCGTTAACAAAAAAACTATGACTAAGAGTTTGTTTCCAAATGTCGCTGAATTTAATACGACTGTATAAAATAACGTTTTAACTTTTTTTTTTTCATTTGGTTCGTACCAAGTTTGTAAGCTTTTCTCTTGTTTTGTTTTTAGAAACATCCAGTTTTATTTGAATTGTCAAATAAGTATGGCGTGGCTGGCAGCGACCAAATTCCTCTGCCTGCTCGGTTGGATGAACTCAGGGATCACATAAGACGTGAAATCAGAAAGGTGTGTGTTTATTATTGAATTGAATTAAAAAAAAAAAAAAAAAAAACTAACCAAAATACCCTCAACCATGAAAAATTATTGAGAAACATCTTTTTGATGGACATCACAAAAATGCCCATTTTTTAGGAACTAAAAATAAAAGCTGGCGCTGAAAAATTACGTGAGGTTGCAACAGATCGCAAGGCTCTGTCAGATGTTGCCATGATTGTAAAAAAAGCTAACAACAAGTTGCACGAGCTTCAAGCTGAACTTCAGCAATTGGAGAGTCAAATTATTTTGACCCAAGGACAGCTCCAGTCTCCGCAGCAGAACCACTCTAATGGCCAAGGTGAATGTGCTTATCAACTTGTACTTATTAACTTATGCTGATTATCGACCCAACAATCATGTTATTATCTTCCGCCGCTCATCATATAATCAAAAACGTTGATCAAACTGAATATTTGAATTTGTTCTTCAATATAAAAGGAAAAATTCAAATGTTTATTTAGGTGAAATGTAACAATAAAGTGAGAGATGATTAAAAATTCACATGTATTCTTTGATTTTTGCCCTATGCATTGGATGTTAATAAATTTGATTGTTTACGTTGTTTGTTTCAGATACCCCTTTATCACCTACAGGTCCATCTACTCCGAACCAAGAAAGCCATTTCACTGCAGACCTAAGACTATTATCACTACAGAAACAATTAAACATTGAAATGAAGGTAAAAATAAAAAAAATAGTGAACAGAATCATTGAACAGAATCAAACTTTTTGGGTACCTTGTGTTAATCGTATTGCTATGAGGCTTCTATCAGAATCTCATGCTTCTTGTTGCTTATTTTTGCAAACTCGTGTTTATGTATACTCTTGAACGTCACCACAAATCTAATCAATTTAAAAGTGTGCTGGCAGCGAATACCTACAAGGTTCTTGAATTCATGTTATGCTGAACAGAGATTCTTCGTACTTGTAGAGAGAACCTCGCAGAGAAAGGTGGGCGATGGTGAATATTTTTTTCGTCACAAAATCGATTTCATGCATTCATTCATAATCTTTGATAATGACGTAATCGGTGTTTGATTTAATCAAGATAATGTGGTAGCCTCTGTGAATATGATAGACAGAATGTACCGCGTAAGTGTTGAAACTGTGAATAAAAAATAGTCAACGCAGAACTGACGTTGGTATAACATTTGGTCATAGGTGAAACAGGGCGCGGAAAACATGATACAGAGTCTGACGAGTGGTCATCGAGACAAAAAATTGCTCCAAGAGGCGCAACAGATGTTGGACGACTCTCGTGCAAAAATCGAGTTCCTACGCATGCGAATCATGAAGATAAACCAAGCGCGTGATCAACAAAATGCTAGAGGTGAAAGTGCACCACCTAATGGGGAAGCAACTAGCAACAAAGGTTAATATTAATTTTAATTTCAGTCAACTAAAAGTGTAATACAAATTTAATCTTTATTTGAAAATTAATTTACTGAACTTTAATCTTTCTTCAGACAAATATGAACCAAGTCTCGAATTGGCTCTGGAGGAAAGAGTAGAGGAACTTCGACACAGACTGAGGATCGAAGCAGCGGTTGTTGAAGGAGCAAAAAATGTAATCCGTTTGCTTCAAAGTGCCAAAGTCGCTGATAAGAAGGCCTTGGCCGAGGTACGAACAATATTCAAATTGAACAAAATACTAACAACACATTTAGAAAAACAATTGATTGAAAAAGAAAAGAATCCATGTTGTTGTACTGGCATTTTCATCCTCTTGGTACGCCTTGGTATCAATTGTATTTCAGTTGATGAAAGGAAACGTTTGACATAAATAGATAGAACAAGAATATCACTGTTCCATTGTTTTGTGAGCAACGTACCATATCAAAAACTTTTATGATATTGAACATTGTTTGTATCATCAATAAATGCCAAACTCCTAGCGAAGGACTTATGTGCGATCTGTGCTTGGGGATAAATCTATTTATATGAAGTGTCATCTGTATTTCATTTATGGAATTAATTGAAAACAGTCGGAAATTCATGACTTTCAAAATGTGACGTGTCAAGCACACACTGATATTAATACCAGAGTTCTTTTTTCAAATAATATGTCTTTTTTCAACCGGTGGGTGTAAAGTCTACATATCATTGTATCAATTAAATGAGTAAGTAAGATTTTATTCCTTTAGCGAATGAATCATGAATGAGTTTGTCGCAATCAATACATCCCAATGCGTTGCTTTTGGAATTCGTTAAATTTTCCAGTGTGCCCGATCATAACACGCAGATATTGGCATGAGTTGTGGAGCAGCTATGACGACGTAGATATAGTCTTATCCGAAAATAGCTCGCGACCGTTTCCTCTCCCCAAAATGAGTTTTTCGGGTCGCTTCAGCGCTCTCCCCAGTCCTTTTCAGTAGCGCTGGATCGCAGCGCGGATCAATGTCTGCAATGTCAATCGACTAAACGATAATCCAATACGAATTTCGTCAAGCGTGAATCCCCGTTTAATCCAAACGCCGTGTGCATTGCTCGAGTCCCGTCTGCTATTTACATGAAAAATATGAAAATAGAATCGTGAGTGGCTTGCAGTCGAAACGAGACATTTTGAATCGAGCCATAATTAGAAACGGGAGTAAATAAAAAAGAACCGGTAAGGCGATCCGAACTGCGCGCAAAGATGATGACCAAAAAGCAAGAGTCACCTTGGTCGCTCAAGGCAGAGGTCACAATTCAACATACAAATAATCAACCAAACGTGGAGACTCGATTTACGCGTCCGAATGGGCAGCACGGGTTGCAAATGATCTGCAGGTTCGGTCCCGGCCAAGTGGCGGCATCCAACCAGACGAGGCCTCATTCGTTCAACTTTCAGCGTGGCAATATCTCGTTCACCTCGACGCCACCACCCAGGTCTCCCTCGTTGAGGTGGAACACGATCCCAAGGACGGGCTCGTCCGGTAACGAAGGCTCGAGTTCCTCGACCACTCCGGGTGTGGGTTTCTCTGACTCCGGTTACAACAGCGAGAGGTCCAAATTGTACACAGCTCCTGCTAATAATCATAGGTGTAAGAGCACGTGTAAGATAATTCTGTCCGCGAACACGGATAACAGGTTGAGGGGTCCGATTCGCGAGGAGGTCATGAGGTACAGGTTCAGTACAGTGCCCGAGGACTGTGAGGAGTGCACCTATTCCGGCAGCGCGACTTCTCACGTCTGCAGTAAGGACATCGCCAGGCTCACGATCAGTAAAGACGTGGCATCGCAGACAAGCGACACGGGCTCCAGATGCTCCTCGATCTCGCGGGCCAGCAGAAGTCGTAAAAAAAAGACTTCTGACGAGTCCACCGAGGACGACAGCAAGAAGAAGACAGTGCACATTGATGTCTACTGCACTGGGACCGAAGAGGACCAGAGCACCGATTCCTCGGTTGACACTGAAACAACAACACCACAAACTGTATTTGAGGATAAGAAGGTCAAGGTCACTCATGTCCGAGCAAGAAACAGGGATCTGCCACAGGGCTTTCGAGACAGGAAGGCCTTTTTAAAACGTGGACAGCAGAGGATGCCTTCCGTCGCTGCCTCGACGAGCTTTGAGAGCGACGGCTCTCTCTATCCCTCGCAATTCAGTTCATACAGTGGCATGCGCAACTGGTCCACAGCGTCTTCGACGAGTTTGCCTCTCGAGGAATGCGACTCCACCTCGTGGAAGGATACGGTTTCCGATTTCGAGTCCATCTTGAACACCGAGACTGTCACTCCGTGCGACAGTTTCGAGTATCTCAATCCGACAGATCGGTTGAGGATCAAAAATTTGGCGTTGGACAACCAACAAGCTCTGTCGTTTGTTAAGAAACAAAAAAACAACAGAGATGATGACAATATGTCAGATGATTCAAACAAAAGCGAGGATATCGGTTGGGGCTTTGTATTCAGCGATGAGGAACAGAAAAGTTGTCAATTGAAAAGAGATGCGACGGTGAAGAGGGGACCTGCAAGAAGTGTCCCTCTAGAGGAGATAGCGGCGAAACTGAAGCAGTTCAAGGGCCCCGGCGATGTCCCATCGAGGGCACAAAGTGCCATGACCTCTCCATTCGGTGAGAGAACGGACCACATCATGAGGGCTTCCAAGTTTGGTTCTGTGATAACTGCTAGCAGAAAACCCGGCCACCATGTTGGGCCGTCGAAAAATCCGTCATGCTCGTGCGAGCACTGCAGACAACACTTTGACGAAATCACGCGAAAACGATCGTTATCACTTAGCGAATTTGAGAGACGAATTATAAAACCCGAGAGAAGTAGATTCTACTGATGAATTCATGTTTGCGAATATTTATACGATGTCAAGCTGAACTAGATTATGAGAACGACCTTTCCTTATTACGTTTATAACTCAACAAACGAACAAATAGAACAAAGTAAATACGAAATGCACATTTTTCAGTTACTCTAAGTTTAGTTTGAAAATGAATAATGATGATCGATCTTTGTTTCAGGCTCAAGTAAGTCTCGCAGAATCAAGTCGAAAACTCGACCTACTGAGATTGTCCCTCGAGCTTAGAAGACAAGAATTACCCGCGAACAGTGCAATGGCAACTCAATTGAAACGTGAATTGGCTAGTGTGCAGTCTGCTAGTCCTGTTCCAGTAACTTACACTTCCTTACAACCATTCCGGGGACCTATCGAGGGACGTCCAACCGTTCCTGCGTCCGTTACCAGATGTGCAGCTGTTACCGGCCAATTAGAGGTTTATAGTTGTTTGAATCTTGGTTCATTTCGTACTTTGCAAATTTGTTAAACGTGCACTATTGCAGGTAAGATTAATGGGATGCCAAGATTTGGCAGAAGAAGTACCTGGACGTACTAGAAGGGAGCATCCTGCAAGTCCAGATTTACGCAGCTTTGTAAAAGGAGTTACTGGTCGCAGCTCTAGTAAATCTTACAGTGTCAAAGATGAAACGAGTAGTAAGTGGATTTATAATATTTGTTCGCATATTTCCTTTAAAATTGTTAAGTTACCAGACTGACATTATTTCATTCTTTCAGACGATATCATGGCAGTTATTAAGTTAGATAACCAGACTGTGGGCCAAACAAGTTGGCGACCATGTTCTCAGCAAGCTTGGGATCAAAGGTAAAGGTGGATGAAATGGGCAGTTTTTTGTGCAAAAAAAGGGATTTTTGATTGAAAGACTATTTTTTTAATTCACTCTCAGGTTTTCAATCGAGCTTGACAAGTCCCGGGAACTTGAAATCGGGATTTATTGGAGAGATTGGAGATCATTATGCGCGGTAAAGTTTCTACGTTTGGAAGAGTTCATCGATGATGTTAGACACGGCATGGCTCTGCAATTGGAACCTCAAGGACTGTTGTTCGCTGAAATCAAATTTTTAAACCCAATGATCTCGAGAAAACCGAAACTCCAGCGTCAAAGAAAAATATTTAAGCAACAAGTTAAGAATTTACCTCGAGCCAAACAGATGAACATTAACATTGCTACTTGGGGTAGACTCATCAAACGATCAATGCCTTCTGTTCATAATTCAAGGACTTCCGAAAACTTGCCTTCTAGTGAGTTTTTTTGTGTTCATTTTATTTATTTCATTATTTTCGTTGAACCTCTAAAGTCAAATGAATTTTTAAATTTGCAAATTTCAGATTCACAATCGTCGCAAAATATATATGATGCTAATGTTGAAGACAAAGCAGAAACTCCTGGTGAAACTCCGGATCCAGAAAAGGGTGGTCTAGGGGGAGCTCGACCACTAGGTGTCAATGTAACGAATGAAAATGCAACTTTGCCAAGTCCACCGAGTTCTCCACCTCCCCCTCCTCCGCCGGTGCCTGTCACAAAGAAACCGTCAATGCAAGCACCGCCGCCGCCTCCGCCAAAAATTGATCAAGAGGTAAACCTTCTCTTTCGTTTTATCATGCACAAGAATATAATTTATTATTTATTATATACTTGAACACAGTTTGATTGTACACAAGGTTTTAATCTTTTTGTTTGGCTTAAAACAGTTAAGCCAAAATTACAATTGTCTCTGCGAAATTACACAATTAAAAACAATTACATCCGCATATAACAAGAAAATGTTTTAAACTGAAAAATTCAAAGAAAAAAAAACATATATATAGTCTAGAAACAAGTTAACGCTTTTGCGAATCGCATAAATTGTTCAGTTCTAAGCAGAGTAGCAATATAGTTGCAGAGCGCATTAAAGGAGTTTGATTTCCTGCATATTGAAGAATATGAGGGGTCTCAGGGAGCGATCTTGAGGCCTCTCATTACGGAGCCTCGACCTGTGTTGATTGCACCACCCTCTCCACGCACTCCTTCGCCCCAACCCATCGTCGAGTTTCCCGAGGATGAGGTACTTGCCTCTAAAATAAGCAGTTGCATGCCACTTTGAGAGGACATTTTTTTATGTATATCATTATACCATTGATTCAAAAATAAGATTCATTAAAATTCATTATGTTTTTTTGGTTTTGAACAAATGCAAAGGCTTGTTTTTACTGTTGTTCAAGTATCTCCTGATGATAACTTCCCTGAATGTGATTAACAAAAATATTGGGCTCTCACGAGCATTGCAGGAACAGCTGTTGGCTTCGGACAAAATTTCGTGTGATTAACAATTGTTTGCAAATTGTCTGTTATTTGCTTGTAAAAAGTGTATTGAAAATCGTGGAGAGTTGGAATTATCCATCAACGAAGTGAGTGTTGCTTTCAGATTGTTTACGAGATGCCTTCACGACCGTTGCAGTACCGAGACAGTGCCTATGAATCAAGAAGACACTCACAGCAAACAGGAATGACTCTCGAGAATTTCAGACTGTTATCAGTACTAGGACGGGGACATTTTGGCAAAGTGATCTTGTCGCAATACAGAAACACCGGCGAGTATTTTGCAATCAAGGCGCTAAAAAAAGGAGACATCATTGCCCGTGACGAGGTCGAATCTTTGTTATCAGAAAAGAGAATATTTGAAGTGGCTAACGCAACCCGGCATCCATTCCTCGTTAATCTCTTTGCGTGCTTTCAAACAGATGTAAGTATATCAAATGTATAAATAAATAATAAACACAAAGCCTCTGAACATACACCAGTTTCGTTTGTTAATACTTTATGATTGAAATTTGATGTTTTACAGGCACACGTTTGCTTTGTAATGGAATATGCTGCTGGCGGTGATTTAATGATGCATATACACGCGGATGTCTTTGGCGAACCACGAGCGGTTTTTTATTCAGCTTGCGTAGTTCTGGGCTTACAATATCTTCACGAGAGTCGAATCATTTACAGGTTTCTTGAATTTTGTCATTTCAAAAAATTCTATACATACAAAAAATTTTATACAGATGTTGAAATAACAATATGATTTTGCAGAGATTTGAAACTTGACAATCTATTACTGGACACTGAGGGCTATGTTAAAATAGCTGATTTTGGATTGTGCAAAGAAGGAATGGGTTTCGGGGATCGCACAGGAACATTTTGTGGTACTCCTGAATTTTTAGCTCCAGAAGTGCTCACTGAAACATCGTACACTAGGGCAGTTGATTGGTGGGGACTTGGTGTTCTTATTTTTGAAATGCTCGTCGGCGAGGTTAACTCAGTTTTTTTTCATTCTCACATTCTTATTTTTGGAAATATCATCTTACATTAAACCATTTCTTTTTTTAGTCTCCATTCCCTGGCGATGATGAGGAAGAAGTTTTTGATTCAATAGTAAATGAAGAAGTTCGCTATCCACGATTTTTATCCTTAGAAGCAATTGCTATTATGAGAAGGGTGAAGACCTTATTAATATATGTACAAATAAAAATAAAAGCTTGTTCTTAAATTTTGTCAATATTCTTTCAGTTATTACGAAAAAATCCAGACAGAAGATTGGGCAGTAGTGAACGAGATGCTGAAGATGTCAAACAGCAGGCATTCTTTAGACATATAGCTTGGGATGATTTATTGCAAAGGCGTGTCAAACCACCATTTGTACCTGTTATTGTAAGTTCGAACATTTCAATAGAAATACAATATTGGTGCTTCTTAGTCAGTAACATATTTTTTTTGTTTTAATTAGCATTCAGTTGAAGATGTGAGTAATTTTGATGAAGAATTTACGTCGGAAAAACCTCAATTGACTCCGGCAAAGGATCCCAGGCCACTGAATGATTTGGAACAGGGTTTATTCCGGGACTTTACATACATGGCCGACTGGTGCTAGACATGCTAAATCAATGCAATGATAATTTAACATTTACAAACTTTTTTTCATTAATCAGCTCTATTACAAATTATACATAGTAATCTAAGGTGAAAAAAAAGCTGCTCATAAACGAATCAAGTGTTTGATCATCAGGTATTTAATTATAAAAACTTTTTTTATTATGTTCAGAAAAACATTAACATTTTAAGTATTTTTGCAAAATGAAATGATATTGAGCAAAACGTTGATTTGTCTGTTGAATAATATTCGTTTTCGAGTCCGATCTTAAAACTAGGACGTTTGACATTGTATAAGATATTCATGTCACATTTTAAAGACTTGCATTTTTACTTGCAATTTTTTTGTAGCAGATGGATGAGAATTAACTTATTTTTTAAAATTTACGCATTTGTAATATGTAAAATATATTTACATAAAATGAATCAAGAAGGGGTCAGATTTGATGTATTTTAATAAGAATTTTTTTTAATTATAATAAATATTACACGAACAAAGTTTGAGAAGAAAACTCGTTATCCCTTTTACAAAGGAATCAGTAATAAATATTTCTTATAAGATGAAATTGTCTCCACACTTTTTTATTGTTGTGGACCAAACGTACAGTGGAATAACTTCATCATAGTATACATTTTTCAAGCAAAATGTAGCAAAATTGAAAAACTTTATTAAAGCAAGAAACAAAAAATAAATAAAAATAAAAAAAGAAAAAAAAAGAAAAAAATTCTCAATTTGTATAACTTTTTAGATTTCATGAACCCGTGAGTACCTCAATTCTCGAAGTTAACATGCATCAATTGAATTTTAAAATAAAAAACAAGCAAACAAACAAATTTTACCAATTAAATTTTTTGGTATCTTCTTGATTCTATAATGGTCATCAGAAGCTGTTCTAAGTTTTACGATGATTACGGATTTTATGTGAAATTTTCGTCTAATAAGATACAAAATAAATTTGATTCGATTCAATTAGGCCGAACACAAATCAAAATTAAATTTAAAAGATGCAAAAATGTTTGACACATGAAATTTTTTTGTGGAACACTTCTGTAGAATCAAATTTATTTTCTGTCTTTATTGATTTATCAAAATGTCGTTTTCCATGATAAATGATAATGAATGTTTGATGTTATTATTGTTAAAATTGTAGGAAATGTAATTTTATCAGAAACATTCTTTATATTCTATATACATTTTACAAAAGAAAAAAAATCAGATTTTGGGAAAGGTTGATTATAATCATAACTTTTATATGAAATATACATGTATTTGTTATATAACAAAATTTGTGTATACATATATATTTTATCACTAGCTCAGAAGTCATGTCAGAAATTCAATCATTACCGATATTTTGTGACACGGATAGAATCTCATGTGTGATTAATTTTTATAATTTCCTCAAATTTTATTGTAATAGTTGAAACAAACATTTTAATAGATAATTATTATAAAATCCATATGAATGAATAAAAAACAAAACTTGCAATAAGTAACAATTATTATTATTGTTATTATTTGCGTTTTTAACTCAAGACTAATGGAGATTAGGAGACAACTTGTGGAACATGACGTAAGTATAAGAAAAACAAAGCAAATTTAATTTGTACCTTTGAGTTTATTTTCACAAATGAAAAGTATTTGTTACAAACAATTATCAGCTTAGTGTTGTACATGTTATAATTTACAGTACATGTAACGCATGACGCAATTTGTAATATCTATATAAACTTTTTTTCAGTTTGTCATCATCAGAAATGTTTGTGTATTTCCGTTTGTAAGATAAACTTATTTTTTACTTTTTCTCTCTTTCTCACTCGCTCTTTCACTCGATCTCGCACAAACACACGCGTACAATAATTGTATCTCTCTTATATATTTTCTCTCAATACATTTATGATGAATGTAATAATGCACGTGATTCGGAGTTTCTATAGTTTTTTGCCTTGGCCAAACAAAAAATACAAAACGAAACAAAACAAAATTGAAATAAATAATTCACAAGATTCTAAAAATTCTAAAATCTTTTAGAATTTTCAGAATTTTAGTTTCTAAAAATTGTCTGCTAATATATTTTGGTCTCAAATGTTTCACTACACAAACATTTGCAACTGGTAAAAATTTATCGAATAAAATTACGTTACTTTGACACACTGGAAGAACATAACAAAACCATAATCAAATGCATTTGGATAACAGAATGAAAAATGCCCGTTCGTAATTACCCTGAGGTTGATTTCGCGAACCAGTTGAACGAATCATATCCGAGGGTAGTGGGGGAGGGGGGAGGTGTATAAAAAAATGCTATTTGAGCAGACGGAAAGAGTACAAAAAATTAAAATAGCAATGTACGTACTGGTATAAAAAGTTTGTCCATCAAGATGTGGAAACATTTGTTTATCAAGTTGGTTCTTTTGAATTGGCTTTATGTTATTTATATTAAATTCTTGATGTTACATAAAGATAATCACGGTAGCAATTAACACTTCCGATCAAAAAATTCATTGTCGTTGTAAAGCTGATAAAAAATGATTCGAATCTTTGTTTCCGATTTACAAACAAATGAAACAACTTGTTTACCAAAAACAATGGATTCAAATTAATTTTACAATTCTTTTTGTTTCAATCGTTCTAATTGACACTTTTAATTCAATGATGTTTAGCAGAATTATAGCCTGTATAACAGAAGAAGCAAATCAAAGTACAAATATAATAAACGCGCAATAATGAAACCGAAGATACAAAAGGATAAAAACCGAGATGATTAGTCGTTGAAAGAAAATCTACACATAGCTCCGAGTATAAACTACCAGTGAGGTTTTTCTTCCTGTCGAACTCATCCTTCATATATTCATAGACTTTTATATAATAATATATCTTTGCGTTGTGACAAGTTGAATAAGTGTAAAAAATCTTAACGTTCATTTTCGTCTAATTAAAAACAAGAGGGGGCGTTTTCAATAATATGCTTAAATTTAACGTAATTGTAATTAAAATGATAATCATCCCATTAATAGTATAGATATTAATGTTAATAATGCTTTCTACAGAAGTGCAGCTTTTCCGCTAGAAAATCAAACGGAAAGTAGGAGCGTTATCTCTTTTTCTCTATCTCTATCTCTATCTCTATCTCTATCTCTATCTCTATCTCTATCTCTCTCTCACTCTCTCTCTTGCATTTCATTGATCTCAACTGTATTTACATGTTTCATTTTAAAAATCTGTCATCTTCTTAGTGCGTTCGTTATTTTCAATCAAAAGCATGATAATGATACGTTTCTTTTATCTCGCCACAACCGAACAATCACAACTGGTCGATTGCTGTGAAATGAACTATGATTTAATTTTGTCATGTACAAAATATGACTCTTTGCGTTGAATGTATCGTAAAAAACTTCGTTTATATAGCTGTTATTTTATTTCACTGGTCAAATAGTTCTTTATCGTAGTTGCATAATATCGATACGCCTATATCAATATATGATAAGAATTTCGTCGTTAGTTACTTTGAAAAAAAGAACAAAAATCATTGTAATAGATCGCTTCTTAAAAATTGGAATAAAACCTTCCGCACTTTATAACAAGCCCTACTGTCGCGCATGAAGGAAAAGGCAATGCGTAAGTCACTATTTTTCTTATCGATATAACTACGAATTCTACAAAAATCTCTTTATTTGATTATTATATAACTATATTTGACAAACGAACAAGAAAAATAGTACTTTTCAATATAACAATATATTTTATCGATCGAATCACATTTTCATTTTCCTGTTATGCACGAGCTCAATCCAAGATTCTTAAGAACCAAGTTATCGAGTTGTTAAAAAAAACTTAATTCAATGATATCAATTTATCATGATATAACTTATTATCAATTTATTCAGCGCGTGGCAAAATAAAATTGACGAACTTGTTGTCGAAATTTGTACATACAAATGTATAAAAGAATGCCCCTTAATCAAAATCGATGAGTAGCAAATAGAAGCTGTTAATCGAATGAGATGAAAATTGTTGAGTTAAATGTTTGGTTTTTAAAATTTGGATCGAGCTTAGGGACAGAACGATAATAAATGCATGACTCTAAGTAAACCTATTGTTCTGTGTGCAAAACGGTTTGTTGGATAGCAATGGCGAATCTGTTGGGTATTTAGATATAAGAATATATAATATATATTATAGAAGAATCTCCACGCATTTCTTCTGTTTTGCTTTGTCGCGTTAGCTATTTAACTCTTATTAGTTTATTTGTGTTTATTTTTGTGGACCGCATATCAATAATGGCCAATTTTCTATAATTCCGTGCACTTTACTCGCTCGCCATTTTTTATTTTGATAACGCTTTTCTTTTTATTCACTTCCGCGAAATAATCCTAAAAACTGTTAGAACGCATCTTTGGCTCCTCTTCTGCTAGTTTCCGCTCTGCGCTTCGCCGGATCACTAATTTGTTGATCTGCGTTTAATTTAGTAGCGGCCGGAATTCTCGCGAACACTGAAACAAAAGCAAACAGTTGAATATAGAAATTCATTGAAACTACTACTACGTCACTAATTTAATCTAGTTTTTGAAATTTCTCTGTTATCAATATTTTCTTAATTTCGTAGATTAGAAATGTTTTATTTACAAACAAATTTCAAACGCTTACTCTGAAACAGATACCATTTGACTGATTTCATTTGCGTATATATAACAAAAATAAATATTTTGCCATTTATGGATGAAAACTCGTTGGCCTTACATTAATCTTTTTTGTAAAGTAAAATCTCGATGACAAACGCATATATTTACATTCACTTAATTGATGAGTAATTCCAAACATTAATGACAGCTCAACAATCGAACACAATTGTGATAAATAAAAATAATTAAGTAATTGAAAACCTGTCAGATGACAGTTTTAATATCTTTCGCCAAATTTCTATAGACGCCTAAATTGATAGAAAAAAAAGAATTAATGCTATTAGTAAGAGTGCTCTTGTATACATTTATTTGATGAAAGCGGAGTGCAAGAGCACTAATTATGATACGACGATCAATGAGATTGAAAAATTGTTAATGTACAAAAAAAAAGAACAAAAAACCAAAAACTAAGAGTTAGATGTGATGAGCGTTGAATCAGGCGATGATCGAGTTAGACAGCGGGTTTAATGTTAGTTCCAAAGCGGATTGTGGAGTTTGACGATGGAAGGTGCCTTTGTAGGATGATTAGTGATTCCTTGTTACATTAATAGTAGAACAACAAAATCACTAGTCTTCCACACAACGGGACCTCGAGCAATGCCTCTACTCGCGATTTCCTTCGTCCATAAAACACTTCCTCCTTCACCCTTGCATGGATCGTTAGTTGTTTGATTTTTCAAATGCTGGTTAGTTTTTTTACACGCATACATAATCTATTGACTCGATTACATTCTTCTTTATTAACAAACTTTACATATCAATAATCACAAATAAAAGGAAACGCAATTACTAAAATTGTATTAGTAATTTCTATCCATGTCTTCCTTGTATTTGCGGCACAATGTTAATTTTTTGAATTATTTTGATTCTTAAATTATATTATAAAATAATTAGTTAATAATAATATTTTTGACGCAATGAAAAAGACATGAATTTTTATGTGCAGTTTATGTTTTTACTGGACACCAACGTGAATTAATCAAAACGGTTGTTAAATTAGTAGTGATAGAAAAATGTGAACTTGAAAATCACCTTTCTTGTAACAGGTACTGGGCCATTTGTATTTGATTAGGCATGCCGGAAATCGTGATAATCCGGTCGTTGCTTCCTGGCAGTGGCTCGTCGATGGTGATGCCTGCCCCACTGTCTGATCTTATTTTACGGATCCTCGCTCCGCCTTTGCCGATGATTGCTCCAGCCAACTGTAAAGAATTATATACATCATTTCCGGATTTCACTTCATTTACGTTTTTTCTTTTGTTCTTCTGCTTTTGTTTTAGAAATATTTTTATTTCATCAAATTAGTAGTTCAAAAATTTTGCCATTTAAATAGTTTGTGAATCGACCGTTGTTTTTTAACTTGGAAAGCTCTCCTCCACTTCTAACTTTGTAACTTACGTCTTTTGGAATGGTAACTTGAGTGCTTGTCTTGTTTCCTCCTTGATTGCCTTGGTTTCCGCCGAGGCCACCCATTCCTGAATTTCCGCCTCCCATGCCATTAGGAGCACCTCCTTGCATGCCCCAACCATTATCTGCAACATACGAAAAATAAGAATCAATATTTCTCCAGTTCTTATATAAAAGAATCGTGACTTTCAATTTTGCATTTCTGACAAACTCAATTCCCCTTGGCACCACGAGTGTAATGAAATGTAAAAAAAGGAGCAAAACAATTCAACATCAATCTTCACAGAAAATGTCGATACCATTTGGTAATTGTAATTTCAATTTATAGTTCAGAGTGGACACAATTTATTTTATTTTTTAGTTGCAAAATGCACGTAATAATTTAGCGAATAATGTTATTATGTTGATGAACGTCATGCAGAACAACGCTAATAGCGCTACCATTGGATTATCATATGGTTTTCAGTTTTTCCAATGAATGATGCCCGGTTCTATTTCTATTAAATAATTCTATTATACGTGAACTTCTTGCCGAGTTGAATCATACTGAATTTAATGGTAATTTCAATTCTATTTTTATTGCCTCCTTCATGGAAAAAATTTACATACCATTGTTCCTTGAGAATTTAGTTTATAGTTCTGTGAGTTTTGATTTTGAATAATTCGCATTGGAATTCATAAAATAATCGGTGAATTTTAACAGATTCCCTCTCGACTCACCGTATAATCCTGTAAGTGTTGAGGGACTGTCTTTTAAAATGCATGTATAATTTGAGTAGATTTCAACGATAGAAAAATGTATGCAAAGAAAAATAGTACAAACATTTTTTCCATGCTTCAATCTTATCAGATACAAAAAGAAAACCAGATTTTAACAATGAATTCCTATTGTAAAGCTCAACTAACTTAATTTTGAATGATTTAATTTTAGAAATTGGCCCTCGAAAGAAACTAAGCAGTACCTCCTCGTCCGTTGAAGTTGCCTCCAGAAAACGGTGGACCACCAGGTCCTCCACCGCGGTTGCCATTAAAACCACCGCCGCCACCGCCGCCGCCGCCGCCGCCGCCACCACCGCCCCCTCGGCCGCCATCGAAATTGCCTGCAGAATTATTGCGTGTATTGGTGCCGTATCCACGTTCAGGGGGTCCGCTCATCGTTCCACGAGGTCCACCCCGCGGACCGTTGTGTGGCCCGCCAAATCCTCGGTTCATCTCGAGTCCTCCACGATTATCGCGACGGGACATGCCTCCGCCACCGCCTGCGTTACCGCGTCCGCCACCAAATCCTTTGCCTTGGCCGTTATCCCCACCACCATAACCGCCATACTCTTCGGCGTAGAAATCATCGTAATTGTGTGGGTCGTAGGGTTTATTCACGCCTTTCAACGGAGACTACACAAATTAAATGTTTTGTTATGTTCACGTTCTGTTTTTGTTCCATTCGAAATGATGCAAAAAATGCAATGAAACAGGAAAAAAAAAACAATTATTTTGTTTAAATAATTGATTGTCACAAAGACCCGTACTGTCTCTAAACATTTTTGAATTTTGAACCAAATTGATTGATTGATAAACGTCGTTGAGACAGACATTTGATTGTAATATATATTTGAGATCAAAGTATTGGATGTTGATGTTCAATTCAATTATAATGAACGTGAGGCGACATCGATCCACACGAGCTCAGCGAGTTGAAATTCATTATGTGACCCGTTGCATTGAAAAACATGAGCAAAAAATAATTTAGCGGTTAATTAGCGTGCGAAATCAAACGGCTTTTTCTCTTTAGCGGGAGCACGATTTATTTCATCGTTGGTCCGTCTGGACTCACCGTTTTAATGGTCGCCATGAGTTCGCGGATGCATTTCATGCACGTATCGGCTTTTCCCTGCACGCTAATGAGACGATCCGTGCTATGTGGACAGCAGTTTGAATAGATCTTGATTTTGACACCAGTTTTCTGTAACAAGAAGAAGCAATTAATAAGTCGTTTCAGTCAAAATGGATTAATTAAACAAATCTGTCATCTCACATGAACAAGTTACAAAAAATTAATGAAAAAAAGTGTCAAATGAAAGTATTAAAGAGAAAAATGTGAAATTATTTGAAATTATTTGAATCAGAAATGAAAAACAATTGAAAAGGACTATGACAAAGCTTTCTTTCAGCGATTGAACAACACGACATAATTTAAGCAAAATAGAATTTCAGGCGCTGCTCGTACTAAACAATGAAACAGTTCTCTTTTCTTAGCCCTGTCTCACTCCGATCGGGTGAGTGTTCATTTTTATTTCTGGTTTTCCAGCTGCGTGGAAAGTAGAAAAATCCAATCAACAACAAAATTCTAACTTTATATATTTATTTGCCTTCTGTTTTACTTAGGAGCTTGCTGTGCCACTGTGCAGCTTAATATAATTAGACTTCTACTCAACAGCCTTTCACAATTGCCTTCAAGATAATTCATTCAGAATCAACAGGCCGTTCCAGGGTTAAATTGTTTAAAAAGTGTTAATTCATCATTTGATTGTTTATTCCAATATTTGTTACAAGGAGATTTATCGAAATATTTTCATTTACACTTGGAGTAATGTTATAAACCAATGTTTAAACTCAATGTAAATCAACCAAACTAGAACAATTCTTGAAATTTTTTTGTTCTTGATTTATATATATATATATAACGACATTGAAAGAGGTTGAAAAAACGTAAGTCATTGAAATGGACTCAATACGCTTACAAGTTTGACATCGCGACGAATAAATTTTCGCGGAAGTCGACTTTGAATTTGATCCATTCTGTGCAAATCTAATAGTGGGTTTATTAGCATCTGCTTAGCATTTGGGAGCCGATCAAAGTCTTCGCCAGTCAGTTATACACGTTGAAGCTGAGCGAAAGTGGGAAAAGTTAGTGAGCCTGCAAAAACGGAAACGAACTTTCGCTTAGAGCGATCTGCCAGTTTGCAAGTTGATCTTATCAAACAGTTTTTCGCAAGTCTAGTGTAATTTCCGTTGTGTGCGGTGCAATCGAGTGGACCCGCTAGATCATAGTTTACGATTGTAAGTGAAATCAACATTTGATCCCTTATCAATCAGTGTAATTTTATTTTCATTCGCTCAAACTGAATGAATGAAATCTTCAATGAATGTATTAAATTGTGTGAAAATGTTGTAAGATTTCAATGGAAAATTTTCCATTGTATTTCATTCAATAACTGGATCTAAGTAAATTCAATGAGAAATGAAATAAATATTATTTGTACTTTTTCTTTCTAATTACAGCGTTCTTCGTTTTTTTTCAATTAAAAATTCAAAAATTAAAATACAAACAGAAAAAGAGTTAACCCAATTGAACAAAATCCCTTATCTTACATATTTCGTAAAATTTCCAGTTGAAAACTTTAAAATGAGTGTAATTAGCGAATATACGTGGAATCGCGCGACGTTAATTGCTGTCCGCGCTCGGTTGCGCACACGGCCTGAGACTGTATCATAACACGCGACAAAGTCAAGGGCTCGAAAACACATTCGGCACATAGTTTTATTTCGTCCCTCGGTTTTGCACTTTTCTTTGGAAAACAAGCAGTGCATAATTTTGCACGCCCAAAGCGCCATCTGTCAAAGGGTTCAATGGCAATTCGAGTTGCATCCAAGAGAGAGAGAGAGAGAGAGAGAGAAAAAAACGCATATCATATTTTCGTATCAAACATCTGGCCAAAGTGAAAGTTGCGAGCTTATAATTTTCATCGCTTTGTTTAATTTGTTATTTTCGAAGGGCTTCCTGTTATGCAATAGTGATTATTGAAAATTCGCTCATGAGCTATACTCCAACCCTTTAATTCAACTAATCTTGTTCTAAGTTCCGCACTCCCTTGTAGGATTCGTGCATTTACAAATATATTTGAAATTAGTTTTATCATTGACTATTGTTACAAATGAACTGTTTGCTAATCAACATTTTAAAATGGCACATTGTTCAACATTTAAATTCTGACTGTTAATTTGTGCACAGTGGTATTGTTGTTTGTTAATAAAATTTTTCTTACTGTTGTAATGTTACTAACTCATTCTGTGTTCTTTTTTCTAGAGAAATAAATTGCAAAAAGATGTCGAACATTGAGTATACTCCAGAAGACGTTGCAAGTCACAACAATGCAAAGGATCTGTGGATAACAATCCACGGACATGCTTATGATTTGACAAAATTTTTGAAAGAGCACCCGGGTGGTGAGGAGGTGCTGATGAATCTCGCGGGTCAAGATGGAACTGTGTGCTTTGACGACATAGGCCACTCGCAAGAGGCGATCCAGCTCAGGGACACATTTCGGGTTGGCCGCGTGAAGGGGGAGGATGCCTCATTGGTTGCCGGTCAAACTTCCGCCACTTCGGGCACGATCGATGACGACAATTGGGAATATGAGGAACCCAAAAAAGAGAGCTCTGGACTGCTGCCTGTCTTTATCGGCTTTGGCATTGCGGTTTACGCCATTCTTATTTATTATATTTTCTGGTGACCAGCGGGGGGTCAAAAACTACAAATCTTAATTGATTGTGAGTTAAAAACATATTTTTCCATTTAAATTTTGAAATCGTTGTTTTTAAAAAAGATGGCGACAAAAGGAGTGACAAAAAAAAAGGAAAGGAAATTGCATTTTCAGCATAATTCTGTTTATGAAACTTCGCGTTTATGAATTCGCAATTTGCAAATTCATTATTAATTTATTTTTTTAATTACATAATTCCATTGGGTCTTAAAGGTTACCCAGTGTGAATATTATTCAAAGTCTTGAAATTAAAATACGATCACATGAATAAGAGACAATTTATTGTAATTATTATCTGAAATGGAGCGCGACTAATGAGATTCAAAGTTCGCGATGAAACACAAATAAAGAAATATTTTTTATATATTTTGTTTCGAATTGATATATTCAAAGGTCTAAAAAAAATCTTTCTACGTTGGAACGGAAAGTGCGCGCACAAATGTTATTCTTTTTATTCCTTTGTTTTCCACCTGGTCCATTTAACTTCAATTGATCATTGTATGGCTTTTTTACGGTTATATGAACGTGCGATTCGTCCACGATTGTTCCTTGAAATGAAAAAAAAAGAAAAAAAATGCAAAAAATAATACTCCTTCGCTATAGTTACTTGTTTTCCAACATTACAAGACAATTTATAATATTCTACTATATTTGTTAATATCTGTTAAATTAAAAATTGTATACATTTAATAATTTTCCTCTTTTATAGAAATTCTAGAAACCAGAGACAATGTTAAACACAAATTTATAACAAAATCAATTGATGTATTCGTTGCCCACGAGTGCCATTAAATAAAATATAAGAAAACCGTTGTCGGGCTTTTGCGTATATTCAACAAGCCCACATAAACCGTCCGAACGCCCGAGCACGAGGTAAATAATGTTATCTATTTGCTTGTTGCAGGAAGATCGTTGCGTCAGCGTGACTTGGCGTTTGCATTTGCTGCATTTTTCTATGTGCAAAAATTAAACTCGATCCAGTGTCTGACTTGATACCATGAACCCCGTCATACGAGTTGCAACTATACGAGACTCAGATCTGTACATATACTTCCATCCTACCGCCTAAGATAACAAATGTAAATTAAAGCATGAAATAAAAATAAGAAATGTATGTAATAACACACCAGTGACAAATCTAATGTTGTTTAATAAACGGCAATTGTTCAAACGGATTGATCGTTTACGTCATTGCAATTTTTAGAGCATCTTCGAGTCACGCTTTTCATCGCAGATGAGATAGTAATAAATAGCAAGAAGAAGGGGGGGAAGATGAGTCGGTCTAGGGCCCCCAAAGTGGGGATGTGTTATCTACGTGGCTGATGGCTCGTGATGTCGCTGGTTGTTCGCAGTGCGTGTCCGCGACTCGACACACGAGCCGAAGTTACCAAGACCGAGTGTCCTTGCTCCAGAGGTGGGTAAACGAGATCCAGAACTTTCATCCATGGGGGCGCCACCACCGCGGCTAATTGTGGGATCGGCCTTGCACACGACTTTTCCCAGGAGAAGTCAAGTTTAATTGTTCATTAGAGCGGTTAGATAGCCCCGCTAAATTTTTACCTATCGGAGTGTAACTGCGGAGATAAATTGCAAACTGACCTTCAAGTGATTGATGGCTCAGAGTGACTCTCCTGAAAATGATTAATCGATGTCGCTTGGTTGTTTAATTGAATATTATTTAACGTCAAAAACAAAAAGGAAAAAAAAAGATTTTGTTTCGACATTGATCAAGAGTTTGCGAATCAGTTGTTCTTCGCGGTTGATTGAGCCTTTAATTTTAAGTGGTTCCGCCGTCTGTTGTTGGAGCCACTCAACTCGTTCGTGTCGCCCTTTTCGTGCTTTCTTTTGTTTCCTGGCTTCTATTTTTTACTCTTATTCTCTTCGACTATCGCGTGCGTTCAGCCTATTTGGTTCCGTCGTGTCGCATATGGCGCCACCACACTTCGACCAACCCGCTGAGCTCATTCAAATTTAACTCTAATTGTATCATTTTTATTCCCACATAAATGATTTCTTTTCGTTTCAACAACAATGATTTAGCATTCTAAAACAACAATTTCTTGTCATTACAAATATAAAGGAAAATCTCTTTTCATCGTTTACAAATTTATTATTGCTATTTATATGACAAATCATTCATATTCATTTCGTTAGATTAAAATATCATAACATAAATTACGTTGAACTCGGAACATTAATATCAACTTATTACTTCATGGAGGAATGATATGTCATTATGTTCGTGCAAAGTTATCTTCGAAAAAAATAAAAAAATCTCATTACAAATATGTTCAGACTTTGTTAATAAATGGTAATTAAATCTTAAATAGTTTTTTTCTTGAACTATCCCAAAGAATTATATAATAGAAAAACAAATCCACGAAATGTGCCAGTCTAAACAAAAATGATACAATCAGAATTAAGAGAATCACAAAAAATTGTTTAAAAAAGATGATTGAGAAGAAAGAAAAAACATCAAGGCAAAAAATGACAAATTGCTTTGAGGATGCGTAATATGTTATTAATCAAAAATGCGTTTTTCTTTTCACAGACAATAGCAATGTCGTTGAAGTTGTACACACGCAAAGAAGTGCAGAATGAGTCAACGAAGAAACTGATTATTATTCACGACCACGTGTACGATGTATCTGTTTTTCTGAACGAGCACCCTGGCGGAGAGGAGGTGTTACTTGAACACGCGGGCAAGGAATCGTCGGAGGACTTTGATGACGTAGGCCACTCCCAAGATGCGTTGGAGCTCATGACCAAATACAGGATCGGACAGCTCGTCGAGTCCGAGCGCATGAATAAGCAACCGAAGAAAGGTTGGGTTGCTGGGCAGAATACCAAAGAGAATAAGCCATCCCGACCCGGCATGCCCGTCACCCTGCTAATCGGCGCCATCGTCGCTCTCAATCTGGGCATCTACTATTTCATCAGCCGTTCATGAACCACCTTTTCACAACTTTTATATCTTCGCAAATCAGAATTTGTTATCCAAAAAAGCAAAACTTGATTAATGTTCATGAGACAGCGTTAAATGTTGAAATGTTTGTTTTAACTTTTTATATTAAAAACTTGTTGTTCATTTGTGATTAATATCAAATTTGTGCGAACAAATTTCGTTTCTAGTTTGTAATGACAAACAATTAGCTAATGTTTATTACCAAGTGTTAGACAAAACTAAACTCTCTGACCGATTTGTTTCGCAATTTTGTAAAGGAAGAGGGGGGCATTGATTAAACCGATTACGTCGCAAATCACCGACGAAAGTTTATCTGCGTTAATTCTCACCGACATGTCTGTCCAATAAACAACAAACTCTCAGAGTCCGCTCATACATAAACGAACATGTGTATTTGCCAACGAGACAAGAACAAAAGAATAACAATTGGTTTACCAAAAGGAAAAAAAAATTAATCCGAAAGCAAAGAGTTGTTCATGTTTTCTTTGATGGAAAATAAAATTGTAAATACCTGGAGGTTTTCTTGTTTTTTGAATTAAAAAGATTGTGTGATCCTTGGAATGTCTTCTGGTATTATGAAAGGGCACCATCGTTTGTGAAGCGTGCACGATCGCGGACCGAGACGAACTGTGCGCACAAAAATTTTTGAGCGTTCGCTTGGGCCACGCGCGCGTGCATTACGAAAAAATACAGTAGGTGTACCGCAAGGCTTGCACGCACGCACATTGACATTGAGTGTCATTAAATTTGCGCGACTGCCAATTACCGCTCACGGCTTGTTGGCCAAACGAGCGGCACAACTCATAATTGCAGTTCCTTTTGTATCCTCACCCGAGCTCGAAATTCAAATCGACTTTTCAAGGCACGATTAGTTTCTCTGATTGCTGACCGTTTCATTAACAATATTAACTTCAATGACAATTAAAAAGTACAATGTTTGAATTGTTGAACAAAAAAAGAAAGTCAATGGAAATGATTTTCCTTGTGAGAAAGAACAAATGCAAGATCTTTTGGGGATCTTTAAAAAAGTCTGGGCTAAGAGTTTTGAGCGCGCGCATGTCGCGACACCTGGCGTGGCAGCTGTTCCGGGGCGTCCGTTACTTGGCAAACAGAGCACCTGTTTGCGTTGCGTGCCATGCGGGCGAACCCCCGTAGCAACGCACATGTTGGCCCGAAAGATACTCGCGTGACGCAAACACCACGCGCACTCTTACGCGCACGTTATACTGCTACCTTTGTCCCTATATTATTTTTATTTGTCAATCCCCGTTTGTGACATTTGACACAAAACATTCTTAAATTGACGCATTTTAGTCTAGTTTATTTAAAATTATCTAAGGTAAGTATATTTCGTACAATTTTCAGGTCTACTTTCGTGCAGTAGATAAGACAGACTATCACTTCATGAACGAGCTTGGTTCAGTACTTAGTTATTGAGAACTAAATTTGTTTGTCACGGCCAAATAGTTAAAGAAAGATAAGGCTTGGTTTTACGCGGACATTCTTATATTTTAATTTCATGTTGTATTTTCAATTCTCGTTATGTTTTGTTTGAACAATCGCTGTATTACGGCTATTTTTTAGACTGAAAGTGGTATTTATTCAAACGGAAAAGGAGTTTGGTATGACATAACTATGCCAATCACTTACCTCTCGAAGCTCCTTGATCTTCAGGCCTCCCTTTCCAATGATACAGCCAGCCTGGCTTTGGTGCACCAGCATCCTTAAATCAATTTCGTCAGAGGAGTGTTTTGCAATGCTCTGAAAGCAAAGAATCAATGGAGTTATGAGATCAGAACAGATCAAAGCTTATATCGCAACTTATCAGTATCGAGAAAAAAAATTTATTGGAAAAATCTGTCAAAAAATTGAAAAGAAAATAAAGAACAAATCGTAAATTTGTTTCTTTCGATGTTTAGATTGTTTTAATTACCTCTTCCAAATTAGGGATCATGTCATGTAACACCTGAAGCACAGTCTCCAAATCCGAGCTGATCGTCAGGACTCTGTAATCAGAAAGAACTTGTTTCAAATTTTTTTGATCCCTTTGAAAATTCGCCCACGGATTTAAATTAACATAATATCCAGTATCTCTGAACAAAATTTCATCTTCCATTTCTAATTGCAACGGCGGTCTTTCTTTTTTTAATATTTTATTCAAACAATCTCACACATTTTTCGTTTTTGAATAGGAGGGGGGGGAGGGAGAATTGTGAAATTTTGTTTTGAACCATTAGACATTGGTTTTGTGATAATTTGTACAGTGACGTGACATGATTTGACGAGTTCCCTTTCCCGTCAAAAGACAGGGCTCGTAGTTTCATTAATAATCAATATTGTCAATACCACTTGGACCACGTGAGACATGGTTGGGTGCCTGGTAAATTCGGCCACCTGTTTGACCGAAATTCAAATTCTCGCGAAAGCCCAACTTTATCATCATTGTCATCATCAACATTATTATCATTATTATTTTCAACCATTTAACAGACCCAGGGTGTCGTCTTCTACATCAAGTGCCGGTGCTGTTTTACTAACCACATTGTTTTACTGCAAACTTGAAAAACATTTGATTTTCAGGTGTTCGACTGGATCTAAATCCTAAGTGCATGGATGCAGAGTGTCAAAATATCGCCATCTGTTGGCGGAGGAAGGGGGGAGTGGTTGTCATCTGAGTTGAGCTTTTAATTGAACCCAAAAACAAATCGACAGTGATCGTCTAAAAATGCCATTCGGAGATTTCAAATTCAACCGACAGCAAATTGCAATTAATCCTCGATGGGGTCGAGGTGAGGGCACCTCACCTTTTTTTTCTCACGCAAACCGTGCAGAAGATAAGGTCTTCGCGGAGCAACATCGTTAGCGGGCCTTGTTTTCTTCTTGTCGCAAAGTGCCGCGCTTGGCTCATGAAATATTGAGATTCGTGTCTCCTGATCTCATCAGCTCAGTTATTTAGTTGGAGAATTTTATTTTGTTTGTGTTTTTCTCAGAGATGAATTTTTTTGTAATCGTCTCTCCCCTCTTTGTTGATTATTCACATTAATTAAATTCGGTTGTGACAAACAGTGAGAAAATACACAGCAGTGCTGGAAAATACACAGTCTTGCAGGAAATAACGAACATAGGTGAATTTCAGATTTGATGTGACTAAAAAAAAACATTTGACAATGACAGTTATACACGGTCAGCTTGAGATGCGAACGAATTAAAAATTCGATCCTTGCCCATCTCGCGTCTTTGGACGGGTTTTATTCTGATGATACGTTTTGGATCGATCTATCGGGGTTAATAACATGTTCATCGGGTAAATGCGATTCGAGGCTCGCACATATCGCGTGTCGTTGGCTGGCAATCGATCAACGGGGAGACGGTCGTTCAAAACACACTTTCGTATGTACACGTGAGTGCTCGTGTGCTAGTGTGCGCGTCACATACATTGAAACGAAAAAAAATGCAAAAATTAAAAAAAAAAAAGAGTAAAAAAAATAAGAGATAGTTGCAAAAAAGAGAGGACGAGTTGCGTGTCCTGCTGGAACATCTCTCTGTCCTTGTCTACGATGACCCGACAAGTGGAATGATAAGAATGTCATAAGACCCTCGTAGAGGGTAGAACGGAGGGGGGAGGGGTTGAATAAAAAAAATGGGAACAAAACTTAAATAACGTCGCGGCTTATTGATTGCAGTTATGTCCGCCCTGCATGTTAATATTAAATGGAACTGGTCGATTATTTCAAAGAATTACGCTTTTATCTAGAGGCCGAGTGTACTGTGCAATGTGGAACATAAGTTGATGTATTATTAAGGGCCATCGATCGAGGCCCCCAAGATGCGACAATTATTCTAATTGTATCTTCTGATATCGTTGTGTTTTTCTGCTTTTTTTTTCGGTTTTGCTTTATTGTACTTGTAAATTTAATAACTGAAAATAACATCTACATACTTGGAATTTCAAAAATGACAAACTTGAATAAGTTTGATTGATAAAATGATATCATTCATATTAATTCAACGCTAATATTATTAAGAATATTACGGATAAATTTTCAACACTTATAACAACTAAATTGAAGCACAAAAGTTATGGCAAGCATATGAAATTAATGAATCTGCCGAGGCGATATCTACAGTTGAAAGGGCGCAACGAGGCGTGGCGCCACCTGATGGGAACTTTACGGACAGAGAGAAAAGACCAGAAAGCAATTTGGCTATTGGCCTCTGGGCACTGCTATATTCCTCTAAACAACGCCTGTGGTGGAAAACTAATAAGTGTTTATAAAAAGTAATAACAAATTAATTGTTAACACAAAACGCTTGTATAACGTTAAGACGTGTTTAGACGTGATTATATTAAATAAACAAAATAATAGGTCTTAAAAAAACGAAGTTAAAAGAATTAGGATGAAATGAAGAAAAAAAATGGAATAAAAAGAGGATGGTGAGTGTAACTGTTGAGCAATTGGCACATAAACACAGTGATAAGAAGAATAAAATAGAAAGAAGTAGAAGATAGATTAGAGAGAATAGAGAGAGAGAGAGAGAGAGAGAGAGAGAGAGAGAGAGAGAGAGAGAGAGAGAGAGAAAAGATGGATGAATGAATGGTGTGATGTGTAGTGAGAGAATAATTGTAATAATGGCACCGTAAGAACGCAGAATCGAATAATTAGAGACAAAGAATTAGACATTAAGTATTTGGTGTTGGCATTACCGTTCGGGTCCGGGGCAATCGGGTACAGTGATTGAGGCTTTGTACTGTCGGGCCGTGGTTGGTGGTTGGTTCATTGGTGATGGTTGATAGTAGTTGTCGATTGTTGGAGGGTTGGTCCATTTGCCGATCGAGTTTGGGTCCGTCGAAATCCGGGCAGGGCACAGGGCAACGGCACAGGGCAACACCAGGGGGGCAACGCCGAGGGGTCAGGGCCAGGGCACAAATCATCAACCAAAGTTAGACCTATGCTTACTTCTTCCACTAACTATCGCGCCCCGCTTAACGCGTCTTATTCTTTTATTATTATTAACTTTTATATTTTCTTACAAGTCTTAATTTCACTATCATAAGCTCCTATCGTTTACTCGTATCATGCACAGATTCGCGAAGGTTTCTTGATAACTTTTAGGGCGGCCAATTGAGTGACTGTTTTTATCACTACAAAGCATGACATTTTTTCTTTATCTTTTTTAATTCTGTTTTTATTACGAAAATTTTACAAGTGCAGTTCAAGTTAGTCGATGGAGAAAAGCTCAACTCCTTTTGGTTATTGCAAATTGCAAAAACCACCTTGAACAAACCTAGGGCTAAGTGCAAGAGTTATTTGAATTGCAGCGACATCTGAACCACTAGCACAGCCTGCCTACAGTGCTCAGTGAATGAGGACTAGTCCTAAATCTCAATTTAATCAAATTCAAAAAAACAAAATAATAATTGTGTAATTTAACAGATGACACATTTTTCAAAAAATTAATGAAACGATTCAAGATGATGTTCCAAATTCAAACAAAAATTTGATTGACAAAAAGTAAACCAGGTACGCTTTCATTAGATGAATCATGCTTGGGCTGTTAAGTGCAATCGGCAGCAGAGCCATTGTGAAGCTTTGTCTGACGAAATCGCAAATGAATGCGCGTGTCACGGGCGATAATGACAATGGCGAATCGATAAACCCGCGTCTTTCGTAATTGCTCGACAATCGTGGCGGCGTCGCAAGTGGAAATGTCAAAACGGATACACTCGAAGCCGTTCGCGCTCACCAAGAAACCTTCTAAGCGGTGCGTTGAGCCTCACATCATTTTTTTGAACAAAAGATGTCGCTGATCGCCTAAGAGTTCTAACGATAGTCGGAGCTTATTTGGGTGACTTTTCTTTCTCTGCGAGAATTCATCGAGTTGAAACTTAGTGTTATATTTAATTTGTCATTATCTCACCTGACTTCGCAGCTTGGCTATGTTGTGTCCACCTTTCCCAATTATGGAACCTGCCACCTAAAATGAAAAAAAAAGAACACCTTATTCTCATTTCTTATTTCACTATTTAATTGAACAAAAAATGAAGAAGAAACAAACTGTTTGTAAACTTTTTTTTCCGAGCAATGATTTAACCGCTTTGATTACTTTTGTTTTCAACTACCATTTAAAGTCGTATTTAGCCAAAGAAATTTCTCATGAGAATTAATGTACTGAGTTATTTGCCTGCAATTTAGACATTGATTGTAAAATATTAATACACTGAGTTATGAGTTTTCGTAGAAAAAGAAGGTGATAAAGGCCGATGAAGCCATATGAATTGACATCGTAAAATAATGAGCGCGTATTCTAATTAGGCGTGTGAAAAGTGAACGAACTCACTTTCGCCTTGGTTACGAAAGCACATAAATATTTTGTCTTATGTCAATATCGTGGTGCATTCGACTTACGCATCTGTTGGCGTTTATATTTAGATTAATGTTTGATTAGTGAAAACCTGGGGTGTCGACAAGAGAACTGGGTTACACGAGAAACGTGAAAATTAAATTGCATCCTTATGTACATGGGCTCGGAATATCGCTAGCTTTATTAAAGTCTTAAATTAATTTTCGTTTCTATTTCAATTTACTCTGAGAAATCATATTTGTTGAAATCAAAATTTAGAAGAAAATTGGTCGTCATGTTATGTCAATTAAAAATAACCATTAATATTACCAATTACAGTTTTATCATCCAACAATTAGAGTTTAAAATATTGATTGAAAATAAAATAGATAATAAATTGAAAAAAGCCCATGTACTGCTTTTAAGTTTTCCAATGTTTCAATTAAGTTTTGCAAACGTGAGGTTCAGTTTTAATAATGTTATTAAGCCTATCTGCTGCCAGACTGAGCTTGTTATCAAACTATGTTAGTTCGAACTATTTGAGAAAAAATTTAGATACTAAGATACTTTAAGTTGATTATGTCTGCACATGTTACCAATACGGAAATATAAATATATATATATACTTATATATATACTTATATATATACTTATATATATATTTATATCACTTTAATCTCATCAGGTCTAAATTATCCACAAACAATTTTACACAGTCAATTAATTTCTACACGTTGACGTGCTTCTTTCAATTAAAATAAATTATCCTAATTGAAACGGGTTAAGTGCACTTTGAGATATTGCTCCAGAAAAATAGCTGTGAAAACATTTAACTTCTACATAGACAGTGATTTCGATCAAATAGATCACTTTTATAATTGAATTCTTTTAAAAATTGTTAATTGTTTTTTTTTTTTTTTGTATCTTGAGAGATTTAGTATTCTGAAAATCGTATGAGAAAAGTAAGTGTGAAATTTCCGGGATTATTAATCCAAGCGTAAAAACAATACAAAAAGCAGTTCCCAAGCAGTAGAGAGCTATTAGGTTTTGTCGCTACCTTGCTGGGAATAAGAAGACGGAGTTCATCGTCTCCGTGTCTGTATCGTTTGTTAGGATTTGTTGGGCCACCACCGCCCATCGCACTTCCGTCTGCTTCTCTCTTCATTTCGTCTGTAACATAAATTGCAGCGACGCCAAATTAAATTCACTTCTTTCATGTGTGTCAAGTTACATTAATTGCTGTAAGATAAGTTGGAAAAGGTGTTAAATTGATTTATCAAGAAAAATAAAAAATAAAAAAGCCTGTCCCCTTTGACAAGTCGGAAGAAAAAACACAGTTGCAAGAAAACAAGGAAAAATGGATCTGACATAGCGGGTCATGTCATAAATATGCAAATTGAGTATCATCCTTTGGGTTCGGTTGCAAGGTCGAACTGAGAATCCAATCGTGATAAAGTTATCGAGTGAAAAATTTGTTTAAACAAACAAAGCAAGATTTTCCATTTGCAACTAAATACAAATCAAAACTCAAATCACAGATTGAACTTTATTATCTTTGAAATAATAATAAAACAATAATCTTGATATTATATTTTTTTAATTAAAAACAATGGTTTAGGATTGCTTGTTAGAGGTACTTTTTCGGAATTAATCATTAATCAATGCAAACCGTATAATTTTTAGTTTAGCGAAGTGGCAATAAAATTAAGTGTTGGCACCGAAACGAAAGGTAAAAAAAATACGAATAGGAAGTTACAACAAAAAATATATAAAGAGCTAACGGAATTGTCTGTCTAAATAATATAGTTCATCAAGGATGACTCATTTATACCGTTCGGTAACTTTTGAATAAGTGTACCGTTGGTTATTCATGAAGACAAATTTTTTGGCAACCTCGGAGGGACCCGATTTCAACCGGTAGGGTGAAAAAATTTAATCGCCTTCTTTCAACAGAGATGATTTTTCATGTCTTGACACGAGGAGCAACTCGTTAAACAATAAAGATAAATTTTAAAGGATGGGCAATCCATTCAGACGAGGTTGGAGGAACAATAAAAGCCGTGAAACTTAATCGGGAACTTCCTTCGATTAAAACTCGATTGCAAAATACACAAATCTTAAGAGGTGCAAGATGGCCCTTTGGAGCCCAAGTTTCAGGCAAAAAGTTGGAACTCGATTTCCGAGAGCAATTATGAAAAGTCTTTTTGATGGTAAAAAAGTGGCTTGAGGACAACGATTGGTGCCAATATTGGTGGCGGTGATAAACTATAAGATTACTTTGGAGCTTCGTGAGACTGACGTCCTGTTACATCAGTCGAGCGCAGTTCTTTTATCGAGCGAGCCAGACTGTAATCTCAATTTCATTGACTCAGACAACGAGAATAAGCTTGCGACATAACATTCTTGTCAAACGGGTTTTCCAAGTCGGACGACGCCTGCCAAAACGCACGCAAGTATACAACGGAAAGAAAAGAGACAAGAATCGAAATTATTCATCTGATTTTTTTTATATAATGGCAATTGTTTCAGAAAGTATCATCTTTCGCGGTTTCCGTAATTAGATACACACCTTCGTGCAAAAATTTAGAAATAATGTTCAAGCAGTATAATATAATCAACCGGTGATTATTTATTATTACATAATTGTCGGTGTTTTTCATTCGAATAAGATGCAAATTGAGAGGAAACTTTAATTAGAATTATTAAGTAAGATTAAGGCTCTACGGTAATGGCCAAGCTTAATTTACAACTCGATTATCGAATACACATTATTATTTTACAACAATCTCCTCCCAAAAAATATCCGCAAACTTTTCTTTTCGAACATTTAGTTCCCTTGATTATAAAACAGTTCGATTATCCATATTATACATAATCGGATATCCGGCAATAAATTTTGTCAGGAGAACTTTCTTACTTTAGTTTGATTCTCTTTAATACTTTGATTAAATCTATCTTCTATCTTGAAATCACTCGACTTCGCAATAACGAACCACGGCGGATGTTTATTGGACACGTTTTTCTTTTATGAAAGCACTCAGTTGCTTTTTTTCAACATCCCGCCGGACGCATCGATTAATGACTGCAAGAGACCTGTCGACGTTGAAACTCTCGCTGCTCCGAAAAGGAAAACTCGTGTAATCGGAGAGATGTTTTGCAACGTGCTCGCTCGCTTAGACAAACTGTCGCTTGACTTTAATGTTTCCAGGCTAATAAGTTTATCCTCTTAGAAATGTGCAAATCTCGTTATATTTATTGTTGCGGCAAGTTGTTAACTGATGAAAAAAAGAAAAGATATTCGAGGAATGATTTCTCCAGATCAAAATCAAAGTTCACGGAATGTCAGATTCTTAACACCGACAAGGCTGTTTTATCCAAAATCTACTAAAGTTTGATTGTTCACGTTTTTTACATCTCTCTTGACTTTCATTTTTACATCTGTACTGTATATCTGTGGTGAATCGCAATAACCAGTTAACGTCATAGGGATTGCATATATATTTAACTTATTGCAATTTACCACAGATATTTTCAGTGTTCAAAACATTGGTGTTTTGATCATTACAAAAAGTTGTCCACTTTTGGACTTTATTTTTCCTTAGAAAAGAGGGATGAAAAAATATTGTCTTTTATTTTTTTATCCATTCTGTTGGCATAACAGGTTCTGTTTGTTCAACAGATATAACTGAAATTAGTGTGAACTTTGTGTTCCTTAAATTTCCTTTTTATCAGTCAGAAGAACGTTGGGTCAAGTGAGAACCGTTGTTTAAATCTATATTGAGGTGGTCGAGAACCACTTTTTTCATTCTCTTCCAAAAAAGTTCCTTAAATTTAGTTGTTGACTTATTCTGTAATCTTTTATTGATATTGACCTGGTGTATTGACTGACAGAGAGAAATCCTCCGGGTTGAGTATCCTTCAGTAATCCTGTAACAAAAAATGTATCTTTTAGTTTCTCGCATTTCAATCATACCACAAATTAATTTGAATTCTTCATAAAAGTATGATAAGGGCAAATGAAAAAAGGAAGAAAAAAAGAAGTAAACAATAATAATAGTAATAATAAGGATAGAATTCCAAGAAAAGTAATAAAAGAAAAAGGTACGGGAAACATAAGTAAAGTCATCGGCTAATCTCGCAGCAGAAAGCTGTTTGCAAGGAAAAAAAAAAGTCCCACTTGGAGGGAGTCTGAGTAATCAGCGAGTGGAGCTTGAATAGCAGGTCGATATCCTCGAGCAAACGAAAACAAAGCCACAAAGATACGCAGGTTTTGTTTATCGCAAGACGCTGTTTCTTTCCCCCGCACACAATTAATCACCGTGACTTATTGTATAATTCCCTTCATAAAATCATAATTTCAGCTGTTACAATTTTGTCTTTCCCAATTTACCCATAATTGACAATCAATTCGACTGACTTATCTTGAATCTAAATTTTCAGATGTATGATTTTCTATGAAACTAAACATATTACTTTGAATCTGAAATTAAATTTGAGCGAATTAGAAATTGGTGGTAAAACGTTGGATAAACAAACGTTTGTTGTAATGCCAAGCTGACATTTGAGTTTAAAGTAAAACGCTCCTAAGATTCCACGGGCGGATAAATCGGACGAGGCACACGCCAAGATTTTGTTGTTAAATGAACGAATCGATATATTAGTCGGGGAACAATTTATTATGCAACAATCGATTGTATAATGGGCAAACCAAAATATTTCATCAATTAGAATTTATGTAACGCGCATTGTGAGACTTTCTAGTGAATCAAATGCAGACTATATTTTATATGAATAAAAAAAAAAAAAAAAATGAATGAAGAACAAAAGACAAAAAAATCATCAATCACTTTGACGCTATAATGGCGCCTAGCGAGCAGGTTTTCCAAAAAAGTATCCCCCTTTGGGAAAATTCAATCGATAAGCAACACAGCGCGCGTCGCCTATGAAACACGCCACGCGCGTGCATAACAAACGCCATACACCACGCTACCCCGCACAGTTTTTAGGTTATAAAAGCACCCATTAGAGGTTATGTCGGTCACGAAACTGCCCCTACGAAGATCAAAAAAATAATGAAAATATCCACTGTTAATTCCTTTTTTACACTTAAAAACGTTCACTGCACTTTGTTTGTCCTAACCTCAAAACTGAAGGGTTGTAGAAGGTCGGAAAAATTAGAATAGTGTTTGTTGTTTTGGACTTACTGGAAGACGAGCGTAAACAAGGGCGAGAGATGTTTGAGAGGGAAGCCGGGAATCCGAATGCGCGCCGAAGCGAGAAGGAGCAGTTGCGACGCTCGTAGCGACTCGGCCGAGATTGAATTGAAGTAGTAAACGCACGAGTTTTGCGCGGGATCCCGATTCCCAAGCAGTGTTCCTTCTCTAGCGTCCGCAACACAGAATACACGATTATAAGTCACGCCGCCGGAGAGAGGGAGCGTGGAGGTACGCACATACCTACATGTCCTGTCTTGCCGGTCTTGCCCTACCTCACTCCCCTCCCATGACCGCGTTCCTCGGCCGAGAAAACGCGCGCGCGCAACTTCTTCAGCGTCACGAGAAGACGTGTGCCCAACGATTTTCAAACTAACGCTTCACCGAGCTTTGTTTAAAGTGAATTTCATCTCCCTTTCTTATTTTGTTTACATTTTGTACAATGTTGTAACAATGATTGTATCCAAAAATTAACAGTCAACAATGTTTCAACTTTAGAGATCAGTCGAGTGATGGCGCTGACTCAATTTTGACTGTGGGGTTAAGATGTTGAGAACATGCGAAACCTGCGTAATGACGCGAGTATACAGCTACAAGAAACTCGACACTCGCCCATTAATCATGAATCACGCTCTCCCTTATTCCGTACAGTTTATATTTCGCGGATAGGAGAGGGGTTGAAAAACAACATAGGAGAGGCGGCGGCGTCGAATTCAAAACGAAAAGGGATTCTTTCGCGATTCACCGCGCCAATTAAAAGGAACTTGATGAAACTGAAATCAAGGTGAGCTGCAATTTATAGGCTTTTGATTTTTCAACTGTTTTAATTACCGGTAACGTGTTCTTCGATATTGATTGTTTGTTTGTTTGTTTCTTCTTCTTCTTCTTATTTCAGGACAGTTTATATAAAGTCTCGGTTGTCATTTGGGAACGACTTCATTGCAGGCGAATGAGATTTCTGGGACTGATTTGACTATGTGAAATTTGTTAGCCGGAATGTAAAAATCTGTGGCGCATCGCGATAACGATTGTTTGCATATGAATGGTAGAGGGGCGTCCGTTCGAAGTATTGCTTTTTGACGAGTGCTGAATTGTTTTGCAGATATACGTAAAGATACGTCTTTGTGCCATTTGAAAGTCAAGATTTATCTCGACACGAAAACTATTGCCCCTTGCGTCTTGAGGTTTGTTTGCGGTCACGTAATGACGGACAAAAAAAACGTAAGAAAGGAATAAATAAAAAAAAAAAAAAAAAAAAAAGAACGGTAAAACGTTGCCTACAACTGCGGCAATAAAGTTGTGTTTCAAATGAAACACGACGATTCGCGCGGCTTTACTCTTTTTTTCTATAAACATCAAGAAGTTCACGAACTGCTTGGAGATACCGCGCGGATAAAATACGGCCCGCCTGATGGCAAATAATATTATAATAATATAAATGAAGAACCTGGCATGGATCATTATGTATTCCATGTTTTATTTTTGAAACATCGAAACTCGTGCTTTTTGGCTATTCGGTTGTGTAACGAGACTATTCGACGTGCCTGGACAACGTCCAAGTTTGGAGAGATGATGTACTACCACCAGCTGACTGATGTATTTTTATTTTGCCAAAAGAAAAATACATATCCCGGAAGGAAAACATCGCATTCTTGGGATACCTACTGGGTTTTGTGAGTTATAAAAATCAGTTTTTATTTTAATCATATTATTGTTTTATTTTAATTGCTTTATATCAAGTTCCTTTTCGTTGTTGCAGAATGTTTTGTCAGTTGCAAGGCAAATATGTTAAGCTTTTGATCTCTTTTTCAAGTTTTTCAACAAACAAATTACAAATTTGCGTCATTCCTCTTTCGTCCGATATTAATAATAAAAGTGTGTTTTTGCTACGTTCACGAAAATAAAAGCAGATGGCTGCTCTTTTCTAGTCAAACATGTCCACTGGCATACGTGACATAATTATCTCCATCGCGATGAGGAGGAGGAGAAGGACCATGCATAGGGAGAATGTTCATCGCGGACTGATTGAATCTCATCGATCCGGTTTCAATAGCGAAATATAGAATCAGAGCTCAGTTTCGATGTAAACTGATGTATATGTTTTCATCTGATTTTTGAAACCGTTCGGTTTTGTCATTCAGTTGTCTATCACTTCGCGTGGCAAGGAGATGAATAATTGAACACAAAAAATAATGTTCGCCAGTGCGGCCAATTTAGTTGCTCCATACATAATGCAGGTCTCAGGCAAAAGCTCATGCTTGTGCTTTGCGCCGCGTGACACGCGCGTATTACGTGACACACGGAAATGGGTTGTACACGCAAAACGCATATTGATTAGGCGATCGCTAGTCTGGATACTACACTAATTTCCAATTCTTTGAAAATGAAAACACCAAACATTTCGAAATCATTTAAAATGTATATCCATTCACAAACTTTTGTTTGAAAATGTTAAATTTCATACTATACTGTTCAAAATTAGAAACCAAATTGTGTGGTTGCATTGAAGTAAAAACGATCAATCTTGTAAGGTCATTTTGTGGTAAAATTGTACAAAAATGGTCGTCAAAAATGAATGTCTGTCGCGAACCGCCGGTGATCTCATTGAGACTTTCTTCTCCGGGGCGAGGTTCTATACATGCGCGTGTTACGTAATTTGCGGTGACTCTTTGCTCATGCACGCGCGTGCTTGACAAATAGACTTTGCATCACGCGCTCATTAAACAGAACACTTTATAAAAAATGCCCGCGTCGTTGGTCTTAATTGACTGTTAAAATTCAAACCTCGAATTAAAGAAAAAATGTTGCTAAGCTTTTCTGATTACGTATAGCATACCATTCCAGGTGTGTTAATTGCGTCTGTTTTGCGCCCACGAGGTTCAACTTATCGCGCTTATTAGAACATTGTCACCGGCTGTGAAACTATGTCGAGTTCTTACACTTTAGCATATTCTTTTCACGAGAAAAGAAAAATCTTTCTGCACAGAAGATAAATTGTGTAACACAAAAAAAAGATATTTAAATTTGATGGTCCAAATCGAATCCAATCTTGTTGATTTATTATTACATTTGTTATTATTATTATTTTTTTTTTCGATTTTCTTGAATATTTGTCGTTATTGTATTATTTTGCAGTTTGTCACGGCAGAGGAAGCTGCTTGTAATTGGCTTGAGACAGATATATTTATGAAAGGAATCTAGAAGACACTTGGAGGGACGATTCCGGTCACGTAAAGTGGAGTAATTTTAGAAGCGTAAAAGAATTAGCGGCGTTTCTGACGAACTGGCTTTCACAAGGTTCTGGAGGAGCGCGCGTGGTACGTGATACGAGTACCTGTGCATGCTGACGCAAAGAGAAGATCCCCGGCGGGTACTTGGCATGGCAATGCCCGATCTTATCGGGCCCTGTGTGCGACGCTCGATTCGCGAAAGCGAGAAGAGATTGCAAAAGCTGATATCACGATCGTAAGTGAATGGAAAAAGATGAGCTCGGCGGGCAACCTCGATTCCACATCGAGATGGAAATCAATCGTCCACCTGATTAGGAGAGACAAAGAACGGATAATTGGGACTTATGAAATTTATGTATTCTCAATTTACGCACGGCTCCAACTTTTTTTTATTTCCTACCAGATCCAATCTTCGTTTAACTAATGGCATGTATCCCATCAATTTCATTTTAATTTTTAAATTCTCATCTCAATTATACATTCAATCGATCGAGTTAATTTTAAGAGCTTGAAAATAACGATGTCAATCCAAATTCATTTGATCTTAGATGTGCCAAAGATATTAGCGGTCACTTGTTGCTGCCCTCCTATCGATTTGCACTATTTCTTATGGATCGGGTGTTTTACATCATCTGCGTTTAAACCGTGTGAATGTTCTATGCGATCTAAAATATAATCCCACAGTATTGATTTATCAATCCGTCTATTTGAATTTCATATAAATTTGCATTTGATTAAAAGTTTTTTGCAATCTGTTTTTTTTTCTCTTTCTTTCTTTCAAGGACGCAATTTTCTGAGTGGACAAGAACAACATCTCCTCTGGTCTCAATTTCGCAGCTGACTGTGCTGATTTACGAACACCGCAAAAGCGTATACCTACGGGTGTACATAAAAAAGGGTCGGACTGATTTAATGAAACGGACTCCTAGAATGTGTGGAAAAGCGAGAGGGTAGCATATTGCGGTCGCGACGAATCGATTACAACGAGTTCTTGCATATGCGTGCGCGAATGTCATCCACTGCACCGTTCTAAGACGCGAGCCTCGCTTTGACCTTCGCAATGCTAAAACGCGCGATCAAAAGGACGGCCGGCTTGCGCGCACCGTTTCGCGTTGTATCTCTTGCGACAGACACACGTTCCAGTTGAATTTTATTGCGGTTAATTGCAACGTGCCACAAATCGGTGGTTAAACAAAAGTTGTGCACAATTTCATGACAAAATTATCCCGTAAATTCAATCCCCGAGCATTTATGTCACTTCTTCTTGATACAAAATTATAATAACGAAACTTGATCGAACGTGACATTACATTTCTTTCAAAGTTCATATTTTTATTTGTTTGTTAATTTGGTTGCGCAAGCATCTGCTTACCAAACATTGCGAAACTTTTTTTGCATGCAGCATGTACAGCTACGAAATAGTGTGCATGAGTTACAAGGGGAAGAAAAAAAAATATAACAGAAAGACAAAACAAGACGGCAGAAGATAAACGAACGATTTCAGCTTTCGATTTTGTTCATGCCAGCTCCTATGAACGGTTATTGTTTTTATTCAGATAAGCGAATTAATTTTATTGATTAGCAAAGATAAATGAGTTTAACTCGCGTATACAAGAGTATCGTTTCGTCTGAAAGCGGCAGTAATTGTCCAAACATTGTTGGAACATTTTCATTAAAAAAAAATAATAAAACAAAAAAAAAGGAACGTCGATGTTTTCTCCCGCGAGTGAATCAGCTTTACGTAATTCGATTCGTGGGTGGGCGTTAGAATGAAATTCAAAAAAGAAAATAAAAAGGTTTTGTTATGTCCTACACTGCCAATTACAAGCGATTGCGTTAGTTCGATTTGACTTCCTAAAACTTTGTTCAGCCTTTTTACCGACGCATGCATTAATTATACCGGCTGTCCAGTCATTCCTTAATTTCGCCATTAAAATGTTAATGCTTGAATGTGGGACGTGATCATCATTTCCGACGTTTTTCCACTTGACAATTTTTGATTCCGTTTTCTTTCTTCCACGTAAAATTGAAACGACTTGAAAAAACTACGTACAAATTGATTTAATTTCAATATTTTTAAAAGTTAAAAACAATAAAAGATAACTTTTTCATGGATCATTGTAATATGACGTATTAAATAAAATGATTCAAATTGAAAGTGGAAACTTTTTTTCATCGTGTTCTTCAAAGTAAATACGAAAAAACTTGAAGTGAAACCGAACATTTCGTGAAGATTGCAAGGACAATACGAAACAAAGGTACCATAACCGGGACTTTCGACAAAAAGCCCGTCGTCATAAACAAACGCATTATATTCTCATAAACGGAATTCGCTGTAGCGAAATGGAACCCACTCCAAGCCAACCGTCCCGAAACATGAAATGACATTTAAAAAAAAAACAAACGCTCATTGAAAGTCTTATTAAGTTATTTTCGTCAGGAACAAATGATAAATGCTCTACGCTCCCGAAAGTGCACTCAACTCTCGAGCACTTTTTAAATACCTCTTTTTCAACTTCGGAAACAATTTAACACGAGAGTGTAATCGTTATTTGCACTCCTCGCTATGAAAACCAAACGAACGCGCGGGAGATGCAAAGTACACCTACACTTTGCCAATCAAACTTTCAACTGTTCAATGCTAATGTTGAAGTTTTGTTTTCTGCAAATTTCAAACACTGATAATATACCAAGTGGGTAGATTAATCTTTGTTTCAATGACCAAGGGGTCACACTTTTAACTTGATAATCTAACTAATACAATCTATTTATTTATATATTACAAACAACAGACAAGTTTGCAAATTGTTGTCAAATGTTGTAAAATGTTTTCTTTTTTTTTTTTGTTTCCTTTAATGTTTGTTTCCTTTAACAGTAAAGGATAAATGGAAATTGTAAGGTTGAAATAGAATGGATATGTAAGAGAAGAAAGAAGTTAAAGTTAAAGTGCTGGGAACAGTGCAAGTAGAGAAGCTCAAAGTGCGATCAAGTGAGGAAGCGTTGGTCTCTTACGTTGTCCAAGGCCGGAACCCCGGGGTGATTGAGGCGGAACGCGCGAGATCGGTATGCCGGCGAACTTGACGCTCGGAGTGTAGCGCGGGCGTTGTCCACTTAGTGCGTGCGCGTTTGCTTCTGAAGCATCGTGGCCTCGAACTGGTCTCTTATCCCCGATACCACCCAATCAAAAAAACCGGCAGACTGAGGCGCGAGGATTGGCCGGCTACGGCCACCGTGTGGACTACAATTGGCCAAGCCTGCCGAGTATCCCTTGGTTACCATTCGCATCAACAATAACCACCGGGGTCGATATCGCATTTAACTTGCCGCCTCGCCGCTTATGCGTTACGTCATTGCCGAATTCGTCCAGGTCCCGATGAATGAACGCAATGTGAACAATATCACGTGGACCACACGACCGAGGCCCATGATCAAACAAAAATGTAACAAATTTTTCAAAAAGACTAAGTTTCAGAACCGGCCAAGTCCACTTTTGTTAGTCGCAACCAATACAACAAATGCTCTATTCGATGATGTTATACTTCAAGAAATGAAAAATTGTACGTATTGGTACTGAGCATTAAATTAAATTTTTCAAGTATTAGGATTTTTGTACATGATAAAGTTGGAACTCAACTGTTTTTTTTTTTTTAATTGAAATATAAATGAACTCAGTCAATTCTGAACTGAAAATCAATATTTCGTGTCATTTTGTGTTGTACTGAGACGTTTTTGAAACTCAGCACTTGATATAACGAAAATAACAAAATGTTTTTTAAATCTAGGCATCTGTAAATCTGATCAAAATTATTGTCCAACTGTGAAATATGATTGTTATTGTGTTAGAGCGATAACTGAAACGCTGTGGCACAAATAACAAATCGTCATTTTCACAACTGATTCACGCGCCCAGTTTATCAGGCTGGCGATAAAAAATATTATTGATTAACTAGGTCGCACTATGCGTCTCGCACTATTGTTCAAACAACAATACTTGGACAACGAAGTGAATTAAAACTGTCGGAGTTAGTGAACTTCCAATTTGGGAGATCCAAATGTTGCAAATTTTTTAATTTCTTCAAGTTCTGATTCATAATTGCATATTAAGACTTTGAATTATAAATTGTTTTAGGATAGCTGGATAAATAAGCGTGGCGAGATACCCCACATGAAGAAGCGTCTTCGTCTAGAATGTGCGCTCGAAAGCAGATGGTAGTAGAATGTAAGGCCACGGAGCCAAAGCCAAGGTGGGTGATGACCGGAAAGGGTGAACGAACGAAAGTGAGCGACGAAGTGGCGTGAGACTCCTCTAGCAGCACCGACGCAGATCCAGAGAGCGGATGCAATATGCTGCAAAGCCGCCACAAAAGATGATTCTTCTTCAAAGAGAGGATACAACGCTAGTTACGCTAGCGACTTTGTTTTGTCGCACGGTAACAATCGAGTTAGTTTCATTTCACCTTTCGGGGGAATGAAACAAAAAGAAAAGAACAAAACAAATAACACTACCAAATGTTATAAAATAATGATGAAAAAAAGAAAAAAAAAAAAAACACGGTAAAACTCACCAAGCGAAAGGGAAAAAGAGGTAAGAAGCAAATTGGCGGTTGTAATTGAATCGAGCCGATAATAATGGTCCAAAAATATGGTAGATAGATATCGCACTCTATGCAAAACACAATAGAAACAGTATCATGTGGCGCGTCCTCTGTAATTACGGGCCCGGGAGGGGGCGAGTGGTCGTACAAGTGGATGGACACACCGGTGGGTTTGCAAGACACACGCCGGTGAGGCGGGACGAGACAGGGCAAAGAAAAACGCTCGGGCAAGAATTGCAAACTACTGTGGGACAACGCATCTGCCTGAGCATATTTTATACGCAGCAAACTTCGCTGATTCCTTGCCAGACGCGCTCTATAGCTTTTGTTTCGCTTCTATATCGACGTCATCTTCAATTCTGAAATCATTTTATGGTAACCGTGCATTCTTTATGAAACGCTCGGCTGCTGATGATGACAATCGATAATGCCAACATTTTACCTCCAACCATGTCAATTAAACTTTATTTTTAAACATTATTTTCAAAACTTTACTCTTTACATTGTCACAATCGAAATTTAATGCCCCGAAAGCATTGCGTCAAAATTTTCTCTTCCAACGAGCTGAACAAGTATTTTGAGACTCTGGTCCAGCTGCTTTTCATTGGGTGTCTATTTTGCCTCAAAACTAAAATTTAATTCATCGAATCAACATTTTTTAGAGCAAGCCCAGAGAGGTCGTTACAGTATCCAATGTCTTTTTATTTTAACTGAGCCAATGTGTTTAATGAGAAATAAGTGGCCAATATGATGATACCGCGATGAGTCTTGTGCTTTTGCACGTGCATGTAGAATGTTTTTGATCGTGTAATAACATATAGCGGGAAGTATAAAAAACTTGAAGCATACGCTTTGTAAATGAATTATTGATCCACTCAAATAATGAATCATGAATAAGAAGAAAATCTTGTAAATTATTTTGTATATCAAGCTGCACGTTGAGACCGCAGACTCGTGCATTATTTACACAAGCGCGCACAAGTTTTAAAGAATTTCATTTCACGTGTAATATATATCGGATAAATTATTCTGCCTGCAGTTGCATCCAAAGGGGGAGAGGAGGAGGAAGTTTTCCTTTGTCATTATATCATTATAAAGTTTAAATGATTTGTAATTGCAAAAAAATGTGCACCGACCGTTGTGTAATAATTTAAAAAGAAGAAACAACAAATAAGCAAGCAAAAGTTTTGCGGGACGATCCAATGTTGATGTTTGAACCGCGACGAGTTCAATGATCCAAGAGACTGACTTGACAGAAAGTGCGACGTCAAAAAAGTATTTCATAATACTGAAATGAAGTCATCTATTCGTGCGATTCAGTTTACTTGTTCGCAAATTTTAAAGATCCAAAACGTGACGTGAAAGTTGGCTTAATGGTGACTCAGATTGAGCTAAAAGTCAGTCGCTCCTGAATGCCGGGACTCTTTTTCCGCGTCAATTTATGGCCTATTGGGCGAACCTGCTCTGACAATTGATTGCACATTAAATTCAAAGCTTCGCACAAATGCAACTGCTCAAAATTACTTGAAAATGAGGGCAAAATGATCCTATCTATATTTCACGCTATACATTTCAGTTCTTCAATTCCTTTTTTTATTTTTTTTCATCCGATGTTCAAAATTCCTTTTCATTTTTTTTTCTTATTTCAAGATAAAAAAAAAATGTTTGATGTTTTGTCGTAATGCGTTATTGTTTTCGTCCGATATCCCACTATTTTTATTCCTTCTCTAATTTCAATTGCAGTTATCGTTCCCTTCTTGTAGTTTCTTTGTTGGTCGTAACTCGCACGCTATCTTTAATAATTCACTTCGGGACCATCTTCGATCGTCCGCGACGCAGCCATCGAACCTTCCCCATAAAGGTCCGTTCAGAATGACGCTAATGGACGCTTGCGTTCAGATGGCAAAAATGCATGCTTATTCTGAACGACCCTTTAACTAGCTATCAGCCAACTTGCTACCGAACGTGTGTGGCTCGATATAATTTATTGAGTGGTATTTTCTTCTCATTTATCGACAACATCCAGTTTTACGTAATTTTTCACAATTACAACTACTTAAATCAAATCTGAAAGTTTTTTTTTTATTTATTTAGCATTTTTATGATAATCAAAACAATTTTTTCGGCACGGAGAATAAAATGATCTTTTTCACTCAAAACTATACTGATTCGTATGAAGAAATATTTATATGATCCAGCTTATGATATGAAAATAATAATAAATAATAATAAAACTTGTTTTTCTTCATTGATGTCGACGTCAAATATGCATATTTTATTTTGAAGACAGAATGATTGACTAATTACTCAAAAAAATTATAAGCGAATTGAAAAAACGGTTTTTACTGATTTTTCTATTTATTTTAATTTAAGAAGTTTGCCTCTAATTAAGAACGATATAAATTCCAACAAGAGTCCTTGATTCTAAAAGCAATTCATTCATTAATATTTTATAATTAGTGCACAAATATAAAGTAATGGTATGTTTTTATTTTTTTTAATTATGTCAATATGATTTGTTCAGAAACTTATTTAATTCAAAAAAGAATGTTGAAAATGAACAGATTCAAAACTTTCAACCTCATTAGTTCTAGTGTTAATAATAAGATAAGAAAATAATAATGAAAGAATTGAAAAAGTGTTGAAGATTATTATAATTTGCGGTTCGGATTAGAACTTCAAAGTTTGAGCAATGAGAAAGAAATAAAATCAGTCGAAGAAAATGTTATGCTGCGTATGTCGAAATGTATGGCAGTAATCAATACATGTATTTTCCACGTATACATTAGTATATATCGTGTGCGCTAATCCTGTGACCGCGGAGATACTACGTCAGATACGTGTTACAACGTAAGATGCTGTCGCGTGAGAACACATAGTGAGACTGACATACGCGGTATTTACGAAGGCTCTCTCTCTTTCTCTCTTTCTCTCTCTTGTCGTGGATATCAATTATAAATCCGCGATTTATCATGCATGCAAGCGCAATAGGTTACCAAATAAAATCTCATTATTTTCACGCGGATTCCCATCCGCCGTGTAGTTAGCATTCGACGAATGCAACTTGGCCAATCGCTGATTAATTATTATTTGATAGAACAGTTCGTTATAATCAGTGATTAACTTCTTTCACCGACAATTATCTATTGTTTTGTTCGCTGATTGAAAGGTCTTGTTTAAACTTTGACGCTCGCTTGTAAGTGTAAACAATTTCTGTTTTTATTGTTCGATTTGTTTCCTTTTGATTTATGACTTGAAAAAAGTGACAGTTCATTCGAGCTTTATTTTATAGAGAAATTCATCAGTGGTACACACACCTTATAATCCTTTTTTAATTAATGTTTTATTTTTCATCTATATAATAATAATTATTATTGTAAAAATAAATAAAATTATAGTGCACCAGATGTATTTAAATTGTATGTTTAGAAAAGGAAGGTTGTTCAACAAAAGTTAAAAAAAAGTGCCGATTTGCAATGCAAAAATCGTTTTAGATATCCTTAAAGTGTTTTGCATAAAGACAAAATTATTTAGTGTGTTTTGTGGGAAAGCAATAACCATTTTGCAAAGATTTCAAAGTTTTAGTATGTTTGAATGCGTAAAACAAGTTAAAAATTGCTTTAATGTTTTTTTTTATACGAGCTAAAATTACTTAAACGTTTACTGTATGGCTTATGCATTTTACGAACATTCCAAGCCAACGATGAACGACGTAAAAGTTCAATAAAACATGATTACAGGATTTGGACTCTCAAATTGAATATATTTATCCGTGACAATGCACCGTTTCATTGAAGCAAGCAACTTCCCACCAGTGTGGGAGTTGGCGTGAAAAAAGAAAATATCACCCAATAATAATCTCTCCTCGATACATGTATAAATATTTTGTGTGTGTGTGTATGATAACCAGAGCATGATCAATCAAAATTCAACTGAGCGTACAGTGTATGCAAATCGTGTACAATTCACGTGGGCGATATTGGTATCGCAGAAAAGACGTTTGGCTACTCAATCGCAAGCGGGAAACTAACGTTTCTTATCCGACGGAAACCGACATTGTGTTTCGCGTCAATTAACAAATTCTGCACATACACAATTTTCAAAGCAGCTCTTTCCTTTATGTACGACTTCACAATGACGCTCAGCTTTCTCCAAACATAAAAGCTCCCCGTTTCTTTATTATTTGCAAACTGGCTGTTGCGATAACCGAACATCCGGAAACACATGTCGTATTGTTGCGGGCACAAGCCAATAATTTGCGGCCAAATCGACTCGTTCGCATTTGAATAATCTCGCGAGCGCAGACGGTCTTTCGCCCTTGCGCAACTTTTTTTTTAATTCACAAATGTTTGCCAATTGAAAAAAAGGAAAAAGGAACAAAACAAAAAAAAAAAACGCGGGCAGTAGTTGGAGCATGTCGGCTGCGTGGGACTTGTTTAGCTGGCACGTGTTTACGCGTGACATAACACGCGCCACCCAAGTGAAAGCAAAAGTTTCGTGACGCCCCCCGCGAAAGGATGTGTCCGGAGCAAGGTCGAGTCAAGTTTGAGGTCATCTAACCCGTTCGCTCGTACTTTTTTGTTTTCGCCGAGGTATTTGCATATACGGTTCCTCGCGGTAACAGGTGCTGAATCGAGTCCCGCCCACCATCCGAAATCTAGCTCTCGGCCAAACTTCAGTGGATCAACTTACATTATGCGTACCATGTACGCTTTCATGCACTACCACTCTCTGTTGATTTTGCATTCTTGATTGCAATTTCAGCTGATCGATAGATCTTGCTAATCAGCAGAAGCTCTGTATGCGATTGCTACTGCGGAACAAAATTTATGAATGAATTGCGAATTTAACCAAGTTGCAAAGTTTTACTAAATGATAAGTAAATTAATCAAATTGATCAGTTTTGAATTCGCCGATGGTATAAATGTCAATGTGAAAACAAAAGCATGTACATTTGTTATGGTAAGCAATTTTTGATCGACGTGTAAAGAGGTGTGCGCAATTAAAAAATCGTGTAGTCTAAAGCCTGAGATCGCAATCCGAGAATCGAAAGTGTACGGCGAACGGTATATCCAACATAAATACGAGCATACGAGCCATTATGTGCGTAAATTTGATACTTATGTAAAACGGCCGCTAGTAAAAAACTCGACAATTTAAAATACATCGTCGACTCTCGTGAATTTGAATAGTTTTTAGAAAACCTATATTTGGTTCTATATGCTTACATTTGTAATTGGGAGACATTTCGCAAACCTGAAGACTTTGAAATTATATTTTCAATATTTGTATTTCTACCATTGTGTGGTTTGAATAGTTTTTTTTCGGTCATTTGGCACTTATTTTTGGTAACTCGAAACGTTTCACGTCATCACCGCGGCAAATTAACCATTGTTATAAAACAATATGGTTCTCATGCCCAGATTTCTGTCCACGTTATATATAACGCCAACTGAAACAATAAAAACTTTTGAGTTCGACACGAATATAAAGCAACGATAATAATTAAATCGTTGATATGCATAATTGGAGATGCAAGAAGCGTGATGTAAATTAAAAAAATCGCTTGCGTATGTTGCCTTGTTTTCTTCAACTCCAAGTATACTTTTTAAAACGCGATTTTAAGTTACAAAAAAATTTCTACTTTTCCCCACACGTTTTCTAGGTCAGCGGCGATACGTTTAAAGCTCTCGTATTCTCAGTTTGAAGACATAAATGTAAGCAAAAAAAAAAAAAAAAAGAAAAAAAAAGTTTTACATGCACATACAAAATTCCAACTTTTCTACTTAAATAAAAAAAATACAAGCAAACATTATTAAAGTGATATTAAATTTGGCAATAATGATGAAGAGAAAAAAAATCTAACAAAATACTTGACAAACTGAACAATTTGTTGAAAGTTGATTGAATTTTGTTTGTTGCGTTTAAGTGAAGCAATGATTTAAAAAAAAACACGTGAAACTTTTCGTAACACATTTCCTAAAGAAGAGATGTGAAAATTGAAGAAGAGGTTCGAATGTAAAAAAAGGTAGTTGCAGTGACGGTGCGCGCATTTTGAAACTCGTTTTTCCAAGTAAGGCTTCGTGCGGCAGCCTGCGTCTCACTGAAATGCACGTACGCATGAAGGAAGAATCCGACCGGGATTGCGTAATTCCGTAGCATTTATTTGTGCGGCTCAATGCCGACGAAATAATAACATTTGTAATCGATTTCTCTACACGTGTCAGCGTCAAACATAATTTCAATTATTTGCGCGCGCGCGTTTCGATTCTGTTTCCCTTGTTGTCAAATTGTCACAATAGCTTTGCGAGCTATTCATTTGATGAAATTCATTTAGCTTCCACCTTCCATGATCTACAGTCACATTCGTATTGCTCGAATTAATTTAAACCTTCAATTACAATCATAACAGATATATAGTTGCCAAAATTAAACAAACAATCAACTTCAAATCTTTTGAAAAAGAAATAAATTAATAAAATCCTTTTGTTCTTATACATCATGTACTTTTTCAAGTTTCCCTTTAAAAAAAAATACAAATTCATACTTCATTACTGAAATACCGTTTCGCTCGATGAAATCTGGATTAACATCCTTCTGTTTTTGTTTACAATCTCAAGTCCCTGTTAACATGAATTCAAAGCACCTTTTAACTGCAAACTAACTTAGACGTGGTGTATTATAAAAGTTATCATGGTTGTAACGGCGCTGAGAAAAGTTAAACCGTCTTCTTTGCATAAATTTAAAAAACATGAACATTCAAGCCTCAAGGATGATTTGATACCGAAAAGAAAAATATAGTAAAACATTAAACCATGATGACCTGCGCGTATTTGATTTGAAAACGCAAGTCTTGGTTTTAAATCTTAATTTTAATATTGTAATCTTGCGCCTTGAAATTCCATCAAAGATTTTCTTTTCAACATACATAAACGCGGGGAACTAAAAATAAACATCTTTCATCTCCCACGTGGGATCAACAATAGTCATCAATATCAATAAGAAATTAAAGCAGCGGCATTGAAATTACAGAATGAATTAATTGATAACGGTCTAACGAGAAATAGTTGCGCAATTGTACGCGGCCGGGCATTGTTGCATTGAATTACAATTTGTCAAGTGGTATATCTCGCACTTGGATGGCTTTTTAGTTAAACGATCAATCAGAGTCTCGTCTATAAATCTCCTCGCATCTTCTCTCTGGAATTGTAAATTTATGATCCGATAAAAATTTTCATCCTCACCTAAATATATATAAAAAAAAAAAAAAAAAACAAACAAACGTAAAGATATTGCAAAAGTAATGCAATTGTTCAGTGTAATGTCCCCTCGTTTGAGTTGTATTTGAAAAATAAAAATAATACTACAAGTATAAAAGTTTCGTTGACACTGCTATTGATTAGACATCGACGGAACATATATCCATACCGTATAAGTGCGACGATTTAAAGGCAAAACCTCATCAGTCACTTTTTACCATATCAATAAATTAATATCCAAGTAAGGACTCGGCGGTATAAAGTTACGCGGCTGATTGTAACGTATCTGACAACTCTGATTCTTTATTATTTACTCAAAATGACACACGGTGATTTTATAATTCGGATAATCGTTCAAATTATAATTCAATCTGAAAGAGACCAGGTTATTCAGAACAAAAAGTTTCCGCCGAAACGTTTGGTTAAATATTGTTTTCACACAAATGTGTCTTTTCTCATGGGAACGAACAGTTTCTTTCTGTCTTTCATTTGTTGTATAATTACATCCTAATTTTATTGTTTGTTTTGAATGTTTCTAATGAAACTTTGAAATGAAATGAAACAATAATGAACTAATTCTAATACTGGATTTCGTGGGTGTGCGTTTTTTTTATAAGTTGTAAAATAAAAAATAAAACGAGTTGAGCAACGTTGGTGGCTGCTCTGAGACATTTGTGATGGCAACGCGAAAGCGCGCGTTTCCGCGGCAACGATTTGTTGTGGCGCACTGTGTCGAACGGGGCCGAAGTCCGAGCCACCCTTTGCTGTCTAGCCCTCCCACATAGGGAGCGCGGCTGACCTAACATCTTCTTTTTTCTCGTACCGCATGTAATGAGCGTAATACGCCTACACAATTATGCGCACACGCAATTACAACTGTATCGATAGCTTTGTCGATTCCTAGTTTAGACTTGCTCCGGTTCCTTTTTGCATTCTACTTTTGTAATTTGCTACTTTTCCGAATCTGACATTATAGCCGTTAGATTGTGTTTTCTTTTTAGACTGAAAATTAAAAAAAATATATATAATTAAAAAAACAACGAGTAAACAAGTTGAAATTGCAGAAAAATTTCCAAGTTGATTGAAAGAAAAAAGAAAAATGTATTGTGCTGTAATACATACTTCCTACTCAGTGGCCATTTCAAGATGTAGGCTAGGTCAGTTTTGTCGTCCCTGAGAGACCTCGCCAATTATGACTAAACCTTTTTTTTATCTTGGAGAGAAAAAAAAACATAACGTGGGAATGAAAATGAGCCGAATAAATAGATCCGACAGCTATTAGTCAATCTGTTTTGAAATTCATTGGTTATGCAGCTTTCGGCGACATCTAATCAATGTAACGCGTTACTGACAAAACTGAACATAATGATAACAAGCTCGCAGCATTATTTGTCTGTGTACTTTTCAAACTTGAATAACTTTTCAACCTTTAATTGATCAACTTGTATAATCTCCTCTCTTCATAATATTTTAATTTTATTTCATAAGTCTTCATCAGTCCTTGATACAATTTTTTATAAATTAAAGAAAATTAATTTTATGTTTAATCGAAAAATAAATTAAAACGCATCATAATTATAAGGGGAAAAAGATTGAAAAAGAAACAAAAAAAAGTATAGAAATGTTGAACACATAGGGAATGAATTAAAAGTTGATATGCGCAGTCTTAATGGGAAGTTGCAGTTTGTTTTGAAATTAAGTCTGGTATTGCATCAAAAGCGGCTTAATGGAAGTTTAAATTGAGACTGCTCGGGTGAACGTGATGAATGAAAATAAATTCCAAAACTTAGAAGGTATATGAATACGAATATATACGAATATAATTTTGTGTGTGCAAGTGCCATATATAGGGAAGAGCCGGCACGTTGCACGCCCACAAGTCGCAGCTATTTCTAAACGCGCATGATAAATAATTTATTAAATTCGTGGCCCAAATTCAACGACGTTTCATTAATTGTCTGATGCACATCCCATAAATATTTATTATTAATTTATTAATCTAAAGGCGATTCGATTGTCCTGTCAAATTCTTCAACATCATCAACGGAATACATTATTTATGAAACCTACAAAATATATTATTATATTATCATTCAATGCAAGAAATAGAAAAGAAACATTCAAAGTTTAATAAAAAACATTGTTCCTGTTTCAAAAACTTTCGCATCAATTGTTCATTGTTTACAAACATCTTGTTGTAAACAATTATAACAATTATAACAATTAATAAGCATTAAAAAGCATCCAATAGGCATCCACGAAATTACACGCTGGGTAAGATCGATAGAAACACGGGCGGTTTCTCTTACCTTATTCAACAAGCTAGACGATCGTGGACGGAATTTCGCTTCCTTTTTCGATTACTATTCATTACCAATTTCTGTTTACATTAAGACACTTCTCACGTTACTTTGCCCCTCGCGCAATTCTCATCACCTCTCGGTATCGATCAAGGTCGTGCCACAATGTTTTCCGTGTCAAATTTCGACTCCTCCCCCACCCCACCCTCTCTCTCTCTCCCTCTTTTTTTTCTCTCTCTTTTTCATCCTTTAAATCTTACTTCTAACGCTGATCGAAAACACCGCAATTAAATTACAAAATAGTGGAAACGACAAATAAACAAACAAAGGACGCAACAAACTTTGTTGTTTACAAAAAGTTCGTGTGAATTTGATGAGCTTGTTTTTGTTTTCGAGATGATGGGGGGGGGGGAGGTTTTTCTTTTTCCTTGTATGATGGACTTTATGCAAACTAACCCCTAAGGGCTTTTTCGGTTTTGTTTAGGGGCGCAGGGACTGAGGTTGGGCGGGAAAGGGGTCCGCGCAAACGAAACATTGCTCGACTTACCGTTGATGCGCCGCGACCCTGGGGATTTTTGCCAAGCCGGATGAATTTCTGTTTCACTGTCAAAAGCACTTATTACATCCACAATTACTGCACACAATCAGCCCACAATGGCGCAGTCCTGCCGTCGAGTTGGGGAATGCGTAGTAGAGTGTTGCGGACGTTGCGGCGCCAATCGCGACCTGCCGAATTGATAACGTTGCTCCATCTCACGGACGCCCACGAATCATTCTTGCCAATTTTTGTCCTCTGTCTTTCTCTTAAGCGCGCGCATTTGATTCCGTGATTTTACCACCATGACAAATTGGTTTTGAATTTAGAGGTTAGGTGGGAGATTCAAATTTTAAATTGTGCAACAATAGAGGGGAGAAGGGTCAAACGTTACAGAGGGCGTTGTGGATATTTTTAATTGTTGTTTGTTTGGTTTATATTTTAATGTCAGAATATGGAAAGCAATGAGTTTTCGAGTTTCAATTCAACTGAATATTTATGTAAAGTTTTTTGTCCAAGGAAGTTTAGAAATTAAATAATAATTTTGTTGTTAGTAAATAAGTACGACTTTTTTTCAGTTTTAGTTGCTACGAAGAATGTAGAGCATCTGACTTCACTGCTAAAAAGCAGTTCGAAAAAATTGGAAAAACAAAAATTGGAAGAGATTGAACTAGAAGGAAAATTGGCACGCGTTAAGTTGTTGCAACAAAAAGCTGCCATCATTGCGAATGAAAAGAAATCAAGGCTGCAAGAAATGGAGCAAATTTTGAATAAATGTCATGGAAATTTTGTTCAAATTTTAAAGCCACATTTAGAGGCGACTTTGAACAAAGATATTGATAAGGAAGTTTTGAACAGAGAAAAAATATTAAGCCAGGAGATTGAAAAGTTGAAAGAAACTTTGTCAAAGAAGGAGAACAGAGAAAATAAGTACAAAGAGGAGCTGGCTAAATTGCAGTCACAAATTGTATTACAAAAGGTAAATATTTACAATAGTCGATGGTCAATTTGTGTGAAAAAATGACAAAAATACAAATTAATATAATTTTTCCCTCACAGAGGAAACGAAATGTTTTGCACTTGCAACTACAAAAAAATCTCAATGATTCGAGTCGCTGTTTGATGGAAGCTGAAAATTTGTTAAGCAGGATAAAAAACGGCTAGTCTGGAAAGTCCAGTGCAAAAATTAAATAATTTCAATTAATAAAATTCCAACAATTGTTATAAATAATTACAATTAATGCTGATAATATAAATGTTAAACTGAACTGATACTTAAGTTAAATTCAATTCAAATGTGTCAATCAATGAGAAGCTCTTAAGACTATGAATTGCAAATAAGCTTGTTCAGTGTCATAACGAAAAAGAATCTCCTGAGCTCGTTTGCGAACAGCAATCGTTCCAAAATTGTTCAGCCAAATTGTTAATTTCTGTAAATTGGCTTATGCTGGCCGCGCTTTCTCGCATAAACTCGTTCAAACTATTTTCGATGACTCGAAATTTTTTCTTCTTCTCCTCAATCTGTTCACATAAAATTTTGTTTTGCTGTTTCATCTCGGCCAGTTTTAATTTGAGCTGTTCGTTGTCTCGGTTATATAAATCTATGTACAAAGACCTCATATGATCTTTCACGTTCCCCGGTGGACGCCTGAAAAAAAATGTATCAATTAAACTTGATTAAATTGATCAAATTGTAAACAAAAATTGAAAACACGTATTTTTAAATGATTAAATAACATACCATGCTTTACCCTGAACCTTTTTTCCATTTCTCCTGATTTCACAGCACGTCTCATACACTGCTTTCAACTCTTCATCGTTAAAGATTGCGTTAATCTTCTTTTTAGAGTCTTCTTTAATTTTGTCGCTTAATGTTTCGTGCAACGTTTCAATCACTTCTTGGGGGAAATTTAAATCCTCAAATTTTTCTGCAAATTGTTCTTTGCTAAAATTGTGATTGTTTTGAATTACAAAACTTTCAAAAACAAAACCAAATCATAAACAATGTATAAACAACACATTATGATGAAATCTGTCGATACTTACAATCTCAGTCAGGCCGGGAAGGGTGCAATATGAAATACAAAATACACAGAATTGCAACCATCTCAGCCGGACCGAAATCGCCATCAGAAAACGAACTGCAAAAACAATATTGTTTAAACTACAAGGTGATAAAAAATTACATCAATGTAAACAATGACAATTTTGACCGTTACGCTCACCTCACGCATTTGGCAATTTCCGTAATCTCTGTTTGTAACGTCTCAATGAACGCCACAGGATTCATCACTTCATTGTTGTTTATTTGTGACATTGCACGTGAATTATTTAAATTAATTGTCGTAATTGCGATCCCAGACAACAATGGAGCACCGGCGACCGTTCAATTTCAAGTCTTTTGTGTGTTAGTTAGCCATGGACAATGTCAACACTCAAGATGGCACCAATAGTAGTTCCGTAAAGATCCAACTAGTAGCGCTGCTCTCACCAATATCGGCTATGCGCGCCAAAGTTCACATCTCAATTCCAAACATTGCTCATGCTCAAATTGACAGCAACAAAAAATGAAACAACTTTATATCATAAACTTCTGTCGTAGGGTTAGCAAACTATAGCCGACCTCCATAAACTACCAAAAAAAAAACAACTCTATATTTGTGGTAAAAACAAAAAGTCTCTCTAAACAAAAACAATGTCCTCTGATATGTTTTGACGTTGAGGTTAGTTCAAACATATGACGTTTGTAATTTGACTATTTAAATGAACCTATGTATATTGTTTTTTTTTATTTTTAAAAATGTAATAATAAACAAAACTTTTGTTTATAACAGTTGAGAGTTGCAAGATGCTTATGAACTTCAGTGAGCCCTGTTTGCTCTCAAAAGTGCACTGCAATACTGCCAGCAATGAAGGGAATGAAATTGTAAATCTGATTAACGGCAGTGATAAAGGATTTATTGCTTACTACGCTGTGAGACCGCCGGTGCACATCGACTTCAAATTCGTCTGTAAAGTGCAGCTCAGTCACATTGTAATCTGGCCAAGCGTAGGAGCTCAAAAGTCGTCTGGTCTCAAACTGTTGGTCAGACCATCGTACCAGAAACACTCGTCCGAGTATAAAGACGTTGTGAGCGTTTTCTTGAAACCAGAAGACCAGAGTGTCTTTCTCTATCGAAATTATTTCGATTATTCACAAATTAAAATACCTCCAAATGCTGTCAAGAGGTATATCCAATTGTCAAAATTCCCAAACATTAATGCCGTGGAGGAATTTCGAATAAGCATTTTAAAAACAGACAATTCTGTGCCTGCACTAAGAAGGGTTGAGATTTGGGGTCGAGTGTCGCCTGTTTGCGATGCGACAACCAAGTTGACTTTGGAATCCCTGTGGACAAAACGATTTGACAAACTAGCAATTGTTGATTGTCCCTCGAAATACGTGGAAAACAAAGAGAAACATAAAAATGACAATGAAGAGATGTAATTTTCGAAAACTGCTTTGCATTTTAATATTTGAGTGGTATAATTTTCATCCATTTGTATTGAATCTTCTGACGTTTTTAGGGAACCAGGAAAGGATCTGCTTGACGTTCCGGAAGAGTTTCTGGATCCGATAACTTATGAAATTATGACCAGACCGATCGTTTTACCAAGTGGAAAAATCATCGATCACTCAACTTTGGAAAAGCACGAGAGAAGTGAGACCGCTCGGGGCAGAAAATTTTCTGATCCTTTTACAGGGCTTGCTTTTGATGAGAAGCGAGTTGCAATTCCTGCTTTGGCACTGAAGGAACGGATAGACAAATTTCTACTGGCACACAGCAACAATGAGGAGATCAAAAAGATGCCTCGAGTCTTGGGCTCGAAGCAAAAGAGACCAGCCTTTTCTTCAGAGATTGTAATGAGGAACAAGGGAAGGATCACGATGCCCACTGAAGACGATCTGAAGAAAAGAAAAGTCGTGGTTGATGAGAGGCCGCAGAAAACTCACAGGCTTCCGTTTCATCCTTTGACAAAACAAAGTAGTTTAGTTCCTAAAGGTGTTGATAAGAAAGTTAATAAAAAGAGCAACGAGTGTGACGATTTGCTTGTTATTACAAAAACAAAAAAGGATGCCGAAGATATGATTATTGAATGCGACTGTTGTACTGATAGGATTTCGTACAGACTGCCTTGTAGACATGTTATTTGTAGGAAAACTTTGTTAGACGGTGGAGAAATGTGTAAAATTTGTGATATTATTTATAAAAGTAGCGATCCTGTAAGAATTTATGTCTAATAGGATTTTGATCCAAATAGCATAGATGACTTCCATTATAAAATTTTTTATATTCTAAAATAAATAAAATAAGAATGAATAGTTACATTTTTTCTTGTATGAAAAGTTGGATTGCTATTTTATTTTAATTTAGCTTTTGAGAAATTGTTTTACCGATCGATAGAGAGTGTACAAATAGCTAACTTCACTCTGCGAGACTGTGGTTTATAGAGATGAAAGTTTGCGGTAGTTTCCGGCAGCTGATTTGTATATAAACACCGAGAAGCATGGAAGACAACAATTTTCTTGACACTTGAGGGAAATATTTTCAAACGGCAAATTGAATTTATGAGACAAATCGTAATATTAATGCAAGATGTCAATCAAAGAAGGTAAAAGTGAAAAAAAAATCAGATTTATGTACTTTACTCGATATTTTCAACAATTAAAAAATTTTGTTTATTTGAATCTATTCAGATAAAGAACAAATCATGATCGAATACCACGATTTGAATTCTATAAAAACGATAACACTCAGTGAATTTCAAATAAAAAAACAAGAACTTGTGGATGCAATAATCAATTTAATACAAAATGAAAATAATAACAACTTATCTAAATACATAGCCATTGACTTTGATACTGAACAATATTTCATACCAATAATAATTACAGGGTAAGACAATTCATTTTTCAAATTTATCATAGAATAGTAAATTAATTAATTTATTATTATTATTTTTGTTTTCAGAATAATTGATTCAAAAAAATTTTCTTTTGTTTTCAATGCAAAGGGAAAAGATTTATTTTCCCAGTTAACGATAAACCTTATATTTTCTCATCAACTCCGAGCAAATCATGATTCAATTTTTGAATTCAAAATTGGTACAAAAACCATTCACTTACTGAAAAGCAGAATTCAGAAGGTGAAAGGCGAATATTCAGTGAAGAGCCTGTCCTCTTCACCTCTTCGCTTTTACTACGCCATTGCCACCTCAGGAACGACTGGAGCTCCAAAAATTGTTCAAGTTACAGAAGACTGTATAACCAGCAACATCTTAGATTTCTCTCAATTGCTTAACGTGTCATCTGAAGACAAAATAGCTCAACTTACTCCGTTAACGTTTGATCCTAGCATGGTCGAGATATTTCTCTCCCTGAAGCACAGTTGTACCTTATTTATGGTTTCGAACAAGGTGAAAAACAATCCACAATTGCTGCTTGAAAAGATGAAACAAAATCAAGTTACTATTTTCCAAACGACGCCTTCCCTATTGTTAAACAGGTGGTCGAGACAAAATTTAAAACTTCTATTTTCAAGCGACTCAAAGCTGAGGGTTCTTCTGTTGGGAGGAGAACCTTTTTTGAAACCAGAACTCATTTCTGAAATTAGAGAAAAAGGAAATCCAACGAGATTTTTTAATGTTTACGGAATAACTGAGGTTTCTTGTTGGGCCAGTTTGTATGAATTTTCTGGAGATTCGAGGATGACAGATTTTATTGGGGAACCCTTATCTGACACCCTTTTTGAAGTCAAAAGTGGTGAAAATGATGATATTATTCAACATGGAGAGGGAATTTTGCACATTGGTGAGATTATGATTTTTAAAAAAAGTTTCATCTTAATTAAACATAATCATTTAAATTAAATTATACTTTTCAGGGAGTTCTAAAAGAATAACTCAGATAGACAATGAAACAATATCATTAAAAAATTTGCCTATTTATAGGAGCACAGGAGATATCGTTAAGGTGAAAAACTGACGATCTGATTGATATTACAATCACAAACATTAGATCACTTTATCCATGATTTTTCAGATTGAATCATCGAAAATTTATTATAAAGGCAGATCAGATTCAACGATAAAACGTCTAGGTCAAAGGGTGAATTTATCAAAGTTGGAAAGTCACGCAGAAAGTAGTGAGGTGATAGCAAAATGTGCGACCATCTGGGATGAACGATTCAACAAATTACACCTCATTGTAAGCCCTGTTTCCACTATCTATGATCCTGCAGATTTGAAATCGGAGCTGAGAAGGCACTTGAGGAGCTTAGAAGATTGTTATCAGCCTGACGAGATTCATTGTCTGAATACATTTCCTCTAACGGAGCACGGGAAAATTTGCAAGTTTACCCTCAAAAAAATAGCTGGTCAACGACTAAAACCTCTAGATAATTTGGATCACTTGTTGCGCACAATTTGGGAAGATCAGCTGGGCTCTGAGATTGACGATGGATTTTTGAACCTCGGTGGCAATTCCATCAGTGCTTTCCAGATGTCAAACGAGATTTCTGATCTTTACAATTTGGACGTCTCAAAATTGATCAATATTTTTCTGAGCAATGCTAAGTTTTCGGATATTTTAAACATGATCAAAACGGAATTGGATCGGAGAAAAAAAGGAGAAACTAAAAACTTGAACGAAATTGACAAGGAACAAATATTTCAGAAACAAGAGTTTTCGCAACAGAGGGCCTTAGATTTGGATGGAAATATTGATGAACAGTTTAAAAATTTAAAATGCCTTTGGCAGAAAAATCGCGGAGACGATTCTGCATCAAGATTTGATTGTCAGATCGAAGGAATTGTCGTGGACAAGACGCACGACTTGAAGAAGTGCGTCGATGCCTCTCCTACGATCTTTGAATGCTCCAAGTAAATTTTATTCATGTTAAATATTGTTAACAAAATTATTGTCAGGATTAATGTTTTCAATTTCTGTTTGACAATTTTTAGTGGAAAAAAATTTGTTACCGTGGGATCTCATAGCGGAATCATTTGCACAATTTCCCTCAACCTCGATTCAACGGAGTGCTATGAAATTAAGTTACCGGATCGAATAGAAGCATCCGTTTTGGTACTCGATAATTTTCGAGGGGTTGTTGGTAAATTAGAAAATGAAATAAACAAATAAAACAAACGTTGATAAAAAAACAAAATCAATCCTTAAATCATTATTCACAAAATCAAAAGTATGTCCAGAAAATGTATAAAATTGTTTCCAGGTTGTTACGATGGAAATATCTACTGTCTTCAATTAAACACAGGAGATATTGTGTGGAAATTCCAAACTGATAACACGGTAAAATGCACTGCTGTAGGATGTCAGTCGCAGGAATGTATATTTGTTGGGTCCTACGACACTCACATGTACTGTTTAAATATGAAGGCAAGAAAACAAATTTTCAAGTAAAAAAGGAATGAAAAATCCAAATCTGATGAATTAATCATCTCAAACTAATTGCTTTATAGGATGGCGTAATGAGATGGAGAACAAAAGTCAGCTCTGGTAGTTTAACAGCTAAGCCTCGGATGAATCTCAGTAACAAATTATTGTTAGTTGCTTCACTGGATGGAACTTGTGCTGCGTTAGACATCATCTCAGGCCAAATTAAATGGACCAAAAAATTCGACCATCCTATTTTTTCTTCCCCAGCTCTGCTCCAGTCTGGAAATGTCATTGTCTGTACAGTGACAGGAGATATTATCTGCATTAACATTCATCTCAATTCAGAGGTGCAAAAATTTATACATAAAAAATTGATACAACAATTTTAATATAAAAAAAGGAATGTTAATAATAAATTTAATCTTTTTCAGTTATGGACTTATTCAACTAGACTCAACATCTTTTCATATCCCATAATTCATCTTGACCCTACAAGTGGTTGTGAGAATATACTTGTGACTGCCCAAGATACACTTTTCTGTCTGCAGTGTACCGATGGGAGCGAAACAGCTGCCCCTTCGTTGCGCTATAAAATCAAACTGCGTGGCACAACGTTCTGCACGCCCTGGTGCGAGGGAAACATCGTCGTTCTAGCCGACTCGACTGGTATCGTACAAATACTCAACTTCCACGATGGTATCTCATTGGCAGAGATCAAGTTAAACGGTGAGATATTTTCATCTCCGGTTTTATGCAATGATAAAATCGTAATTGGGTGTCGAGATGATTTGCTCTACCAGCTGAAAATATTGCACGACTAATAAAAAAATGCTGTACAAAGTAGTCGCAATAGGATGACTTTTTTCTTTCTTTCTCATCTGGCTTTTGAAACGAGTTAATCTTCGTATTATATACGCTTACGTACTTTGTAAAATGGGTGGAATATGAAATGCAGGAAAAGTGATTACGTTTTATCTCAACCGGGTATATATTCTTTTACACGAACGGATAAGAGAATGATGATTATAAAACACGCATAATCATAATCTCTAACGTGACGGAAATAACTAATCAGGTATTTTTGGTGTATAATGAAAACTGCACAGATTACAGTAATTGTTTTGTTTCCTTGATTTTTATTTAAATTCTAAATAATCGTATTGTGAAAGTGTATACATTTGCCATAAAGGGAGTAATAGACACTTGACGAATAATTTAGCGATATGCAAACAAATCGTGGTGTAAATGACTTTTTTTGTTTTTGGGGATTCCATGATTTTGGGTTGTGATGAAACAGAAACGGTCCTTCGCAAGTACATCGGTTGGAACGGTTACACGTTGAAAGAAGGACGAATCGTTCTTGCACGACATTGATAATTCTGCTGTCATTTTTATCTAGACCTCCCCCGAGTTTATAATAGAAAATAAAAATGATTCAAGAAAACTTGATATTAAAAAAGGTTGCCTCTAATCCATTACAAGATAAAGCGTACAAAAATCAACCTTATACACAACGCTGTGGAACACAAAACAGGCAATGAGACAAGTTCTATCTTCACTTTGGGTTAAAATTTACCACTAAACGGCATCGCTTGATTTTCTAATTACCATTGAATCATTCGTAGTTTTGTTTTTCTCTCTATCTAAACTCGCGTTCGTAACAACAAGTTAACAAGCAATGACGAATTGCACTTCCACAAACTTAATCCAAAATGGGATTGGATATGAATTTGCAATTTTTCTCTAAACATCCTTTTTTGAGTTAACTACACTTTGTCACAATTCAAGTAAATGATATCATTCAACAATGTATATTTATTATGCGATACATTTGGGGGAGAGGAATAGTTTACCGCTAAAAAATAAAATTACTAATTACGATCATACGTGTTCTGTTGTTTTGTGAAAATTGCGTTTCGCGTAAGGTAATCAATTCGATGGGACCAAATCCGACCGAGTTGTTTAACTTAACTCATTTTTGAAAAGAAAATGGTCTCAACTTGTGTTAAGAAAAACATAAACGACGCGACGTTTGAACGCTCTTGCCTCGCTTGAAAGACGTGTGAAATCTAATTGACGCTGCTGTGAATGGCGAGGCTCTCCCAACTGATGACAAGAGCGTTCACAGTAACTCGCTCGGCAAATATCGCACTCGTTGCACATTCATTGAAATTGTTCATCGTCTAAATTTGTAGCAGATCATTCCCTGCGAAAAGAGTTGCGAACTCACAAACTTGATTTCAGATTCAGTCCGAGCCTGATCAACAAACGATAGCCAGCTAGCTTGCAAGACACAGCCAGAGCACCAATGCTATTACGAAAATTGATTTACTACCTATTATTCGCAACCTCGTTCGCAACCCTCGAGAAACTCGATTTGTGGAATCACTTAAAATATCCTCCTAAGTATGCTTTCTGTTTTAATTTCTCCTTTTCTATCTCCCCCTGGAAGGTAACCACGTTTAGGCATGTCTTAAAATATTCATTTCGTCGCGTCGCAACACCAATGTTTGCACCTGTTCAGGCAACATGTTTCCATCACATTCATCCAGAGCAAATTACTGCTCTTCCTCGTTTAGCTTGACCTTCGAAAAATCAAAATCCTCGCCGGTTGCTCGTTTGTAGATGTCCAACACATCCAAACAAGTGGTCTCGAAGTGCGTTGTCGCGTCGTAACTTGTGGAGATGAAAATTTGACTCTCAAGACCGTTATCAGTTGCTTCCATGTAATCGGATACCTGCAAGAACTTTTGCTTGATCGGTCCGAGCAGATCCAAGCCTGGCTTGATCTCCATCTCGGGGTTGCTAGTCTCAACTGTTGTTGATACCATGGCAATGAACCAGCCCTTGGCAGCGACCTGGTGCGTGTGCGAAACCAAGGACACATAAATGTCAGAATTGCGATTCACCTAAAAATAAAAAACAATTTTTTATTTATTTCATTAGTACAATTCATTTTTTAATGTTTTATAAATTGTTCGATTCTTCTGTTAATACCTGCTTCTGAGGGATAATAATCTGAGTTGACAAAGCATCGTTGGTATTGGGTATGGGATGATCCAAAAGACAGATGCACCTAATGACTTTGCTCACTTTCTTAACTCGATCAGGTACATATGAGGGATCACAAAATACTTGAGAGCATTTGGCGGTTTGATTTCCCGAACGCACACCGACCACCTGAAATTTTAGAAAGAAAAAAAATGTGTCAAATTTCTTGAAAATATCTGATGTAATAAAAAATGCATCTTTAAAAGAAAAAAATGCTTTTAGGAAATCTTTTTAAAAACATCTAAGAAAGGGAGTTTAATACGAGTATATTATTACATTTATTCAAGTTTGCGTCCGGCATTGATATCGATTGTAATCGCAAACAAAATCTACCCGACGGAAAATAACGAGCATACGATAGATTGCTATTTAAACAACGTTATGTCTACATTGTTTCAGTATAACCAAATGAGAATATTTGCGATACCTTTCCATCCTTCAGGACGATTTCGTCGATAGGTGTGTCGAGCATGTACGTGCCGCCAAAAATGGCGCTCAGTCGGGCAAAGCCCTGCGGAAGCTCTCCCAAACCGTACATCGGATAAAGGTACGGCGACTTGCCATAAGCTGCTAGACTGTCGCTGTACAATTTGATTCTACGTATCGTCCCAACTGCTGGCTGCGTTATATAGTCATCATTCCTGAAACAAAATTCAACAATTCATCATCTTCAACTAAAGATGTGTGAATAATATGATTGAATAAGATGAAGAAATGTACCTGTGCAAAGCCAGTGCATGACCAGTGAAATCCTGGGTATTTTTATCCAAATTGAATTTGCTATAGAGGGCGCTCATTGGATTTTTGAAAGGGTCAAAGTTGTCCCACGATTTGGGGTCGTTCTCCTGGAAGTTTTGCACCCAGATGAGGAAGTTACGGAATCGGCGCTTCTCGAAGAGGCCCATGAGGTCGCTTGAGAGTGCTTCCTGCTGGTCGATCGGTACTTTGGAAATTTTTCCAGACTTATATACATAGGAACCCTCGACCGACTTGAATTCCAGGTAACGCGTAACTCCGGTGTGGATCAAAAGCTTCACCAGCAATCCATTGGCCATCAGAAACTTTGGAATCAGGTCCACATTCCAGTCTCGACCACGGCCATACGACTCGTCTGGTTTCGGTGCTCCGAACTTTCTGTAACCAACAATTTCACATAACGAGGAATTCATTCATTTTTTAACCAGGACGCTGATTATTTTAACTAAGTAATACAAAACTGACCATCTCCTTTATTTTTCTCATACTTTTCTTCGCTACTAACAAACTCTCATATTAAATAATATTCGAGTTCAATATATTTTCAGGCTTTAGATAGTTTTATTATTTTTTTATTTTAAGAAAAAAAAAAACTAAAATATAATTATTTTGTTTGTTTTTCAAGAAGAAACGTTCACGCTCGAAAGTATCTTTTAATTAAGATTTGGAATCAGTTGTTGTTTTTAACATAGATAAATGTTCAATTAAATTTAACGAACTTGTAGAAATTCTTCGATTTCATTATTTACACTTTCTAATCAATCTTTTTTTAATGCCACTCATCACTGGAATTTTTATTAACATTTTGTACTTTTTTCCAATATCTCGAATGTTTCAAACAACTTTCAAAGCAATTTGACCATCTGGGTCAAATTCGAAAATTCGTTTCCCTCTTTAGAGACTTCAGAGACAGACAACAACAGAACGATGCAACAATTTGCCGCATAATTTGCTCCCCCAGTGAGCTATAATCACTTTAGTACGAGTGCGCGATGACGCTTGCAATTCTTTCACTCGAGTTAATTAAACTTCGGTTTCTAAAAACGATCGCTTTTAATTACACCCTGGTAACAAGCTCTGCACTAGTGATGATTAAAAGATTTTTCGATCCGCTTCTTCGTCGCCTTTTAATTCCGCACAACTCTTCAATTAACCCGCGAAATGAAAACAAATAAACAGAAACTAATAAACAAACAGAGAAATTGCAAACAATAATTTTGTATTCAACAAAATTATATCACAAAATTAGAAAGCAGAGTTTTTTATCAATCTTTTTATTTGCACAATCAAAATATAATTTTATCATTAATTGACGGTATCATTGTAACAACTAGTGACGTCACACGTCCAATCAAAAACAATATACTTATTTATTATATCCTCTGATTGTTTAATTGTTGAGAAAATAAAATAAAACATGATTTTTATTTAAAAAAATATCAAATAAATAATTTTGTGTTTTGATTCAGAATGAAAATTGAAGAAAAACAAAACACTTGAGTTTAATCCGAAAATTACTGTCTCAAATTGTCAAAAAAGTGACATAAATGACTGATCATTTTTCAGAGAATAGAATCGAGGAATGATTTTGCCACGTTCTACCGCGTTAGCAGGGCGGGCCCCTCCCCCAATCCGCTCGATACAGGCAAGTGTCTGTTATTGAAACGAAAAATAACAATAATAATAAAGGATAAAAAAAGAAGTTGCAACAATGCAACTGCGGAGAGACGTGAATGGAGAAGAGTTGTTCAACTTTGATGGAAGAGAGAGAGAGAGAGGGGGGAGGGGGAGGGAGGGAAGAATGTAACTTTAGCTTACATGGAAAAACTGGGTCTGGAAAATGACAACCATAAAGAACTGTCATCAAGTTTTGATGTATAATTTGATCTATGGGAAAGAAGAATTGAAAATGACCGCTTGGTGTCGAGAGTAATATGATGTTTCTGGAGTGGTGAGCTGGTCACGCTCCAAAAATCTCTCTCGAACAGGTGGAATGAAAAAAAAAAAAAAAAAAAAAAAAAAAAAGAAAAAAAGAGTGAAACGTGTAACAAAGATTTATGGAAGAAAACGATTAAGTAAGAATTGTGATTGTTGAATAAATGAACGGTAGAGAAAACGAGGGTTGGTTTTGGGATGAAAAGATTTTGAAAAGGATGGAGGACGCACCTAAATAGGTCTTCCAGAGGTGTCATGGAAGCAGACTCGCCGCCGTAATACTCGTTGCGGTCAATGTGCAGGACACGCTTGCCGCTGACGGACAGCATGCCCGAGAGGATGCACTCCTTGAGGCCGGTGCCGAGCACGATCGCGTCGTATTCCTCATCCATCGTGGGAGCTGCGTCGCACAGATGTCACGGTCACAACAACGGGCTGTTTTTTGTGCTCCGAAGCTCGCGTCACTGCCAAATCTTCGGCTGTTATGCCGGAACGCAACCAGATGGGAGGAGGGGGTACACGTCTTCTCGCCACCGTCGACTTTTCCGTTACCACCGCGATGCGAGGCTCCTCACACTACACGACCTCCTTTTTTTCTCTCTCTTCCTCCTAGCCTCTGACGTCACCACTTCCCTTTCGGCTAACTTCACGGCAATGCGCGCCAAAATTCAAACACCATCAGACAAATCAAAATTATTTTAACATCTTGCAAAATACACGTGATTCTTATTTCTGCTTACAGCAAGAACAAAGTGATAATTTTATTTGTTTACTTTTGTTTACAACTTGGTTATTTTTTGTTGTCAGTTTAGTATTTGTGTTGGCTTTGCTCGTATGGTGGCGCTGCTTGTTACATTAAGTAAGTGTTGTGCGAGACTTGTTTGGTGTTGGTGTTTCTCTGAATACTGATTATAGGTTAGAAAATTACGTTTCACATTAAACAAGTTATTACAATAAACAATATCTGAAAAAATATTCTAATTTAAGAACATAAAAACCGTAAGGGTTTTCATTTTGATATAAAAATATTTCCCATCAAGTTTTCATAACAATAACAACTGTTTATTTTGTTTAGTTTGTGACAAAACTCGGTATTTGCTGAGTACTAACATTTTCATAACACTGAATTATCTTAAAGAGATCGGTTCACTTAAGAAATCAAGGTTTATTTACTGTTTCCATCAAAAAACTTGATTCTGAAATGATGTTCATTAATTACTAAATTATTTTTATTTTCAGAGTTAAATTGTTTGACTGACAACTGAAAGCCAAAACATGGCACTTCGTACGTACGGTGACAAGCCAATAAGTTTTCAAGTGGAGGAAAATGGGGAGTACTATTGTATTGGGTCCGAGGTGGGAAACTACCTGCGCCTTTTTCGAGGATCGCTGTACAAAAGGTACCCCGGCATGTACAGGAGGTCCATCACAAACGATGAGCGCAAAAAGTTGGTTGAACTTGGATTGAGTCAGCATGTTCTGGCCTCGAGTGTGTCACTATTGAGAGCCAGTGAGGTCGAGGATATCATCGAAGGTAATGATGACAAGTACAAAGCAGTCTCGGTGCACTCGACGGAACCACCTGCTCCCAGGGAAGGCAAAGCCAAAAAGTCCATGGCCTGGGTACCGAGCTTACCGAACAGCTCCCATCTGGATGCTGTGCCACAAGCCACCCCCATCAACCGGAACAGAGTACACAATAAAAAAATCCGAACCTTCCCCTTGTGGTGTGTACACATTAAAAAATGAATTTTAAAAAATTAATGAGTGTATAGAAAAAAGATAGCGAAAAGATAGAAAAGTAAAGTAAAATTTGATTTACAGTTTTGACGACACGGATCCAGTAGCAAACATAGAAAATGCATCGCAACAGGAGATGCTTGTTCCCATTCGTCTAGATATGGAAATCGATGGACAAAAATTGCGAGATACTTTCACGTGGAACAAAAATGGTTTTGTAGATTTTTTTATATTCAAAATATGAAGTTCAGAAGTTCAATCAATTGAAATTCAATTAAAAAACAAAGTTGGGATAACATTTTTTTGAAGAATTGTATCAAAAATATATCTTAGATGAATATTTCGATTTTTGCAAAAAATTTAACTGTTTTTAAGATAATGTACAGGCATATGGTAAATGTACTTATTCTAGAAACATTTCATTTGCCAATAACTAGGTAACTCATTATCAAATTATTCTTTTAGAGAGTCTCATAACGCCGGAACAGTTTGCCGAAGTGCTGTGTGACGATTTAGATCTGAATCCACTGACGTTTGTTCCTGCGATTGCACAAGCGATAAAGCAACAGATTGAAGCATTCCCACAAGAGACAATTTTAGAGGACCAGTGCGACCAGCGTGTTATAATCAAATTGAACATCCACGTGGGGAACACCTCCCTGGTCGACCAAGTTGAATGGGATATGTCAGAAAAAGAAAACAATCCTGAAAAATTTGCGATGAAACTTTGTGCCGAATTGGGACTCGGTGGTGAATTTGTCACAGCTATTGCTTATAGGTACGGATTGCAAAAATGTTTAATAATTTGGCAATTCAGTTTTTTTCCAACAAAGCAACAAATTTAATTTTACGTTTTATTTTAGCGTTCGAGGTCAATTATCTTGGCACCAAAGGACGTATGCATTTTCTGAAGCGCCTTTGCCAACAGTCGAAGTTCCCTTCAGGCCACCATCTGAAGCTGACCAATGGGCTCCCTTCCTCGAAACGTTGACTGACGCTGAGATGGAGAAGAAAATACGCGACCAGGACAGAAACACTCGGTACAATAATTTCCTTACTTATTTTGAAAAAATAATTATTAGAGTTGGAACAAATTATTCTTTATTCTTACTTAATTTGTTTCTTTCTTTTCCTTTTACAGCCGTATGAGACGTCTAGCGAACACCACTCCGGGTTGGTAGAACAGGCCTCGGCCTAATGTGGCTAATATGACGAACTGAGTCTGATGACTTCATACTCTGTTGAGTACTTGAAAAATTGAATGTGCCGTTGCACACAAATTTTTTTACAAGAAAATGTCTTGCAAGAATTGTATTGTCTAATCTAAATGAGTATTTGGAAAATCAAATCTGTCAAACAAGACATGGAACAAAGGCGTGAGAAGTACAAAATAGGACCACATGTTCTATTGCAGTTATTTGGAAAAATAATTTACTTTTAATGGGCAAGATTTGTTTGTTCAATAAAATTTCAGTCATGATTTTATTTGAATATTAAAGTGTCATTTTCATAATTCAATAATTGACATAATGGAATAAGAAATTGTATAACGATGTAAAGTAAACTCTTATATTGGTTCAGTCTTAATTTGATTGTCGTAAACGTAAATATTAGATAATATAACGTTAGAGTTAGTTAGTGTGCAAAATATACGTATAAATACGTAATGATAGAGGTCTTATAAAAAATCAAGCATTTGGTTGATATAATTACCAATCCAAATTGTTTTTACTACTACGTATAAGTGTTTGTATTCACTCGAGTATTGAATAAATAATTGTAAATTACAACAAATGAGTGAACAATCTTTATCGTTCAAAGGCGGTTTTATCGCCTTTGAAAAGTTGCACTGTCTTAAAATCAAACTTCTGTTATTTCAACTAAATTTTTCATTTTATAACGTAATTGAATAGAGTGGGTGCTCCAATAGGGCGCTCCGAATACTTGTTTCATTATCAGGAAATATATTTTGTTACTATTTTAAAATCATACATCTTTCTATGTATTAGGAAAACTAAGTATCGTTTGAAAATTGTACACGGCTCCCTCTTCTAGCGTAGATATTTCCCCCAGTGGTCAACCTATGACAGGCACGATAAAAACAAGATACAGCCAGCTGTCTCTGTTGAACGTGGCCTCTTGAAGTGAGACGACTGTATACTAGAAAGTATGAATAATTTGAACCACGACGAATCACATCGCGAGTTGTAAAAATTCGGTGGCTGCTCTGTGACCTTCCTTGTCAGCGAATGTCAATCGTATATCGCATTTAGAACCAATCGGTCGGAATTTGAAATAATACTAGCGTGATTGTTGAAATTCGATTACGCATCATCATCGCACGCAGTCGTTCAGTTCACAGTTGCGCCGACCGGCTGACCTGTATCTATCCCCGAGCCTGAAAAATCATTATTTTTCTAACCCTTAACGCAGGATTTAAATCAAGGTAACAGATTTAAAAAAGATATTACAATTCGTCATCATCGATTCAGTTTCATCGACTATAATCATTGTTTTAAGTTACCCTCGTGGGTACCAAGTGATTTGTTCATAAAAAAATTAAATTATTTTTGTCTGAAAGAAAATGTCGTCTGCGTGTCGTCTGCCAAGAAAGCGGGAATATAATGTTGTTCATCAAAGTTTGTTTGAAATTAAAAACATGGGATTATGCGAGGATCAAGGAACCGCGTGCTCTGATCAAATTTGTGTATTGATTTACTTTTCATCGTCCATTGTATAAGAGACTCGGTTGACCTTGAATTGTACACGCTATATACGCGCGTGCATAAATAAAGTCACTGATGACCTTATAAATACTAATGTCTGGGTTACGAGAGTATTCGGCGTTTCTTTGTGGCAGAAGAGAGCAACGCGAGGAGATATCATGGGTTATCGATGACCAAGCCGACATGTTTGCATTTTCCGATTATCTCAGAACTAATCGTCTTGGAAATTTTATTGCTGAATCAAACTTTTTTTTTGCAATTTGTTTATCTTGATTTAGAATAAACTCATTACTGTAGGAAAATTATTATTTCTAAATTCCTTATGAAATACTATTAATAGAAGAGGAAACAAAAATTTATTTTAATCATGCCGCATTGTACAAAGTGGAATTATTTTTTCATATGTAAAAAAGATGTTCTTATCGACGATAATGTATTGAACAAAGTTTCGTTATTGACAATTGGGATATATTGTTGAGGAAAGTAAATAAAAGTTTTCATAATTATTATATTTGTTAGCTCGTGCCAATTTGCTTGGACAACAAACAGCGAGATAAAATTCAAGAATTATTATCTTTTAGAAATCTGAACCAATGGAAAAATGTATTTACACATAAATATAAAATTTATTGTATTATAATAAGTATTATACTAATTGCACAGCAGATTAGAATGCTTCAATAGAAATTGCACCAGTTAAATTGTAGCAATAATGTCAGATGTTCCGAAAAGTGATGTCAAAAGAATGAGAAAGAATAGGAAATGTTTTTTAACATTTGATTTAACAAATTTGTGGATTGAATTAAATGAAAAAATTAAATAAGGTTTTCTGATGTAATTAGAAAAGTTGAAAATCGAAAGTCTTCCAATTTTATTCATTCTAGTTAATAGTTAATATATTGAATTTTAATCTTGATATTAACTGAGAAACATCTGAACAACAGAAACAATGGTAGCTCGTTTTTTAAAAATAAATAATAAAACATTTTCATAATCCTCAGCCAAGTGAATGGAAGAAAATTGAAGAAGTAATATTCGAACTTTCGCATTTCTCATGAAATTATGAAAAGAGTGCTGTTCTGGCGATCGTCATTTTTCATCCCGAATCAAGTCGTGACTTGTGATAGTCAAAGGCGCTTTGCAATCGCGACTTCGAAACAATTATTTGTAAGGCCTACAAGATCACTAATACGTATTTCCCTTTCATTTGCACAGCCTTACAAAATGGTCTGGATAACCAACGACGATAAGGTAGTACTGATAGCGCTGAGCGATGTGAAAAGCTTGTATTAGATACCTTGATTAGTGCATTTTGCTAACCTGTTGCTAGATTTGCCCTGTTCAACTTATTTTTTAATGTTTCACACCTGTTTTACTTTTGATTCGTACAAATTTGTCCCGCAAGAAACACAATAGAATTAGACTTCAATTTTTTCATTTTTTTACAAAAAAAAAAAAAAATGAATCATCAAGATAAATTGTTACAACTTTGTATTATTGAATTATCAGAAGTCTAAATCTGTTATTACTCTGTACTTTTTGTGGAAACAATTAGAGAACAAAAAATTCCATGTTTTACTCAATTTTTATTTTCACGCAGCCGATTTTGCATGTTTCAATGCAATTTTCTCTATAATTTGTGTTTTAAATTATTCTCTTATTCAAAAAAATTGAGATCCTATGTAAATATATTGCTTAACTATCATTTTTACTTACTATTTTATATTTGTTACTTCATTGTAAAACTTCTTCTTTACACATTAGACACTGTTGCCCTATTATTTTATTAGATCTATATAGATTGAAATTAATTGTTTTATCTATTTGTTTTCAATTATAGCAATGATGATCTTGTGATACAATATCAGAAGTGAGAAATATTTCCATATGGAAAATTTTTGTTTGTAAAAGTTTTATGTATTAAATCAGAATGAATTTTCAATTTAATTGTAGCCAATTCTGACCCAAATTGTAACTTTTGAATGTATCGTTGTAAAAAAGAAGATTTGAAAATGAAGCGATACGACTATTTAGGGGGAACCAAAATATTCCACTTACCCTGCCAAAGACATCTGTCTGGCATCCCCACCACTTTCTTGACCGTAAGAGAAAATACAGTTCAGAGTTGGGACTTTTGTTCTGAGCTCTCTTGTGCTCACGTGGTTTTATATAAAAGTTTACTCCAGTGATCCAACCGGAAACTATCGTTCGTTGCAATTATGTGGTTCACTGATAAAGACGCTGTTGCCAAGGCTGTAAGTCAAGAATATAAGCAGCTGACAAATTTTCAAATCATTTGGCCATTTTTTGCATTCAGAAAAATAATCATAAAAATAAATGTCCAAAAGATGCAACGATCATGCAGCGAATCATTAATCAAATTTTGAATTGCAATTTGATCTTTGTCCTGACTTTCGACGGGACTGCAACATTGTAGAACTGAAAATTATTCTACCTAGAGGATATTTGTATTACAACCTTCTTTCGTAGATGTAGGACATTTTATGCGTGCTTTAAATCCAAATGTAAATATCCACAGTGGTTATGTGTATGTTACGACTTGCAATTTAACGAGTTTCAATGCTCCCCTTTGTTTTCACCTACCAAGCTGTCGACTTCCATTGTGATCTCGAATATCTTGGCTAATTTTTGCAATTGCAATACCAAATCACTGTGTCAATATTCCAATGAGCCTGCAATTTATTCAATTACTATCGCTCCACAATTCATCAATTTGTCTTTATTTAATTGAATGTTCATTTAGTCTCACTTTTTGTCTGATTGTTGTGATTTTAACTCTGTCAATACAAAAATCAATTTTTTACAAAACATGAAAACAAAATTTGATCTTCATGATTGTGTGCACCTTTCAGATGGCTGGCACACCAAACGCGAACGCTCTGTACGCCCAGACTCACTTGGATCACATGTGTGCTCTGGACATTGACTCACATGCCTCCTTTGTGAGACTGTCCGGAGTGATCTGCACTATCGGACCGGCCTCGCGGTCAGTCGAGATGTTGGAGAAGATGATCGAGACCGGCATGAACGTTGCTCGAATGAACTTTTCGCACGGGTCTCACGAGTACCATGCAGAGACCATCGCGAACGTGCGAAAGGCTCAACAAAATCTGTCCGAGAGAGTGGGCTTGATCGTTCCTGTCGCTATTGCTTTGGACACCAAGGGTCCTGAAATTAGGACAGGTTTGCTCGAAGGAGTAAGTCTCGAAAATTGATTACTTCTGTGATTAAATTAATTTTTAAATTAATTATAATTAAGTCTTTTGTTTTTTTTTTCATTGTCTCGCGTCTGTTCGAGTGAATCTTGAAATTGTTGTCTGAATAATTAATTGAATAACAAATATTTATATAAGAAGATTTATATAAGAAAATTAAAATAACAAAAAGTAAAATTTGCTGAAAAAGAGGTTTAATCCAGTCAAATGAATTGTTAAATTATTTTGTTTTCATTTTAGGGTGGCAGTGCTGAGGTGGAGCTTGTCAAGGGACAAACATTTAAACTCACAACAGACAAGGCGGTGATGGAGAAAGGAAACGTGAAAGAAGTGTTCGTTGATTATGAAAACATCACGAAAGTTTTGCAAGTTGGAAACCGGGTTTTCGTTGACGACGGACTTATTTCTCTGATTGTCACAGAGATTGGTAAGATATCGAAAGACTGATACAGAAAAATGTCTGAACCAAAGGACTGTCGGGAGAGTCTGATGTTTTTTAATTCATTTTTTGTAGGTTCCAATGGCGTCATAACGACAGTTGAGAACGGTGGGATGCTCGGTTCCCGTAAAGGAGTGAATCTTCCGGGCGTACCGGTCGACTTGCCAGCAGTGTCTGAGAAGGATAAGTCCGATTTCAAGTTCGGCATAGAACAAGATGTTGACATGATTTTTGCCTCGTTCATTCGTAACGCTGCTGCACTGGCGGAGATCCGCGAGATTCTGGGCGAGAAGGGAAAGAGCATCAAGATCATCTCGAAAATTGAGAACCAACAGGGTATGGCAAACTTGGACGAGATCATCGCCGCCTCTGACGGTATCATGGTCGCCCGTGGTGACTTGGGTATTGAAATCCCTCCAGAGAAGGTGTTTTTGGCACAAAAGTGCATGATCAGCAAGTGCAACAAGGTCGGCAAACCCGTCATCTGCGCCACTCAGATGCTCGAGTCCATGGTGAAAAAACCCAGAGCCACAAGAGCCGAGTCTTCTGACGTGGCTAATGCTATTTTGGACGGAGCTGACTGCGTCATGTTGTCTGGTAATTTATTCATATAAAAAACAAACTAATACGTCAAAAAGTATTATGAATAATAAATTAACTTTCAGCTAAGCAATGGTTGAGATGCAAAGTAAATAATAATATACAAAATTACAATGTCATTTTTTTCATTCATAATATATAATATTAAATTCAAAGCGAAATTTAAGTTAGATCTTGTTATGTAGAAGAACTTTGTGATATTAATTTTTAATTTTGAAATGAAACAGGCGAGACAGCGAAAGGCGATTACCCGTTGGATTGTGTGCGCACAATGGCAAACATCTGCAAAGAAGCCGAGGCTGCAATTTGGGAGAATCAGATCTTCTCTGACTTGACCAACAAGGCAATCCCACCAATCGACGCCACCCATGCCGCGGCCATCGCTTCGGTCGAGGCATCCATTAAGACCTGCGCAAAGGCTATTATCGTAATTACGACCAGCGGCCGATCGGCACATTTGCTGTCCAAATACAGACCACGGTGCCCAATCATCGCTGTTACCAGATTCGCTCAGGTTGCCAGACAGTGCCATCTTTATCGTGGAATCTTGCCTCTACAATACACCGGTAGGAATACAATGTTTAAAATTAATTTTGTATTCCAAAATAATAAATATATAAAGGAACAAAAGTAAAGATAAAATTGCTAATTTTTCTTTTGCAGAGAGTCCGATGTCTGACTGGCTGAAGGACGTTGATGCCCGCGTCCAATTTGGTATCAAATTTGGTAAGAGTCGAGGATTCATAACTGCCGGAGATTCCGTTATCGTTGTGACTGGATGGAAGCAAGGATCTGGATTCACCAATACACTTCGTATTGTGTACGTACAAACAGAATTCGATCAACTCTGTGATTCTATATGTTGCGATACTTCGAAATCCTCAGAGTCAGAAGATAGCTGCAACAATTGTTACATTTAGATAATGTGTCGCTAATCGTTTGTTATCAAGACTGTTGGTGTTACAAGTAACAATCATGTTTACGTGAAGTTGCATGAATTTGAATGATGATTTAAAACTAACAGGTATTTTTTCGCTTTTTTCAGGACTGTCGATTAAGCAGTGCAAGTGGATCTGAATAGATGGTAAAAATCATAGATTAATAATAAATAAATAATTGAATTAAATTTCTTTGTGATCGACGAATAAAATTAGTCTTCATTGTGAAGATTTTAAATTGGAAGAAGTTAAACCGAATCCACGCTGACATAATGTAGGCACAGTATTATTCTGTTGATGATTAAACATTCAAGATTTATGCTAAAGTTTTAACTTACACAAAAAATACGTGATATATTTTGATGTAGTTACCTCGTAAGTTAATAAAACGTTGAATGTTTCATTCTGTCAAGTTCGAACTTTAATTTAATTCTATTCCCACATGTGTTGTTCTAAAACATTGTATGTTTTATGCATATTTTCAAATGCGTAGCAAAAAAACGGATAAAGGTATCTATGAAAAGTGGCGGCATAAAGATTTATAACCAACTGTAAAAATTATTTATTTCGTACATCTATCTTAACACTTCCATTCTCACTTTCCTCTATAATACCAGGAATAAGTTCAATGAGTTCATCTTTCGACAATTTGAAATCATGATCGAGCCAGATGTCCTTCAAGCGTTTCATCACAACTCCAATCATTTTCGGATTATTCACATGTTCTCTAATTATATTTCCGCCGATTGGGAAACGTGGGAGGAACCATGAGTCCAGCTTCTGGTAAGTATCAACGTCTCCTCTATACTTGAGCAGTTGCAGAATGAACTCCTTCTTTGCCTCTAATTTCCCTTTCTCATGCAGAAGAATGTACTGATAAGGCTTGATGTTGTTTGTAGAAACGAGTTTGTCCCTGTGTTCCACCAGGAACAACATAAGGTCTCTGTTGAAAGCTGACAATTTCAATCTCGAATGCAAAGCCATCACTTCATCTTCATTTTTCAAAAGTGCTGCCATTAAAGTGCAGGCCATCAACTTGACTTTATTTTCCTGTGCTCGCAAAAACACCTTGTTGAACGTCTCAACATCCGGATTTTCCGGCAGGCCAATATATTTGCCCATTCCACATTCGAGAATTTTGTCCATCAACTCCCTGGCATAATTCCCTTCAAGGATCTTATTCAGTTCTGTCCATATTCTCTCACCGGAAATACGTTCCAAACCGTTTATGTTTTCTTTGATAGCTTCAATTGTTGGTCCATCGTGGGCATCCGGTTCCAAAGCTATTCTTCCATAAAACCGAAAGTACCTGTAAAATAAGAGACATTCAGTATTTGTACAAAAGTCTTAGATTAAAATAATCTTTCTTTTTTATCATATTTTTTATCCTTGCCTCAAAATTCTGAGATAATCCTCCTGTATCCTAGTAGCGGCGTCTCCAACAAAAGCAATCCTCCGTTTCTGAAGATCCTCATAACCGAAAAAGTAATCATAGACATTTCCCTCAAAGTCCAAGAACATTGAGTTTATGGTAAGGTCTCTCCTGTTGGCATCCAGTTTCCAGTCAGTTGTGAAACAAACTTCTGCATGACGACCGTCGGTTACCATATCCACCCTCAAGGTCGTGACCTCAAAGTTCTCTTTATCGTTGATCCTAGCGGTTATCGTACCATGTTTCTCACCCTTGTCATTGATCATCCGGATCTGCTCCTGCGTGAACATCTCTTTCATCTGGTCCGGAGTTGCTGTAGTAGCAAAATCCAGATCCTTGGGAGTAATTTTCATCAGGATGTCCCTCACAGCCCCTCCGGCAACTTTAATCTCGTGGTTGTACTTTTTAAAGATATCTGTGAGACACTTCAGTTCATCTGTGAAAATTGACTGGAATTCCGGGGAATTCAGTTTTGTAACAATCGGATTTTCCCTTGCTGGTGGCATGTCCATGATGTTTTTCTTCCTTCTGATATACTGAGCTTGAGTTTTTGTTCTTCTTATAATCTGAAAGACAAAGATTTCCACTTTATTTATAAACATTTTATTTATAAACATAAGTGACATTCAAAATTACTCAAAAGTTAGGTTAGGATTGCAAAATTTTGTTCATCGCTTAAAATGGCATTTGAAGAACAAAGGAAATTAGTTGAATTGTCTATTGCGATGATAAAAACAATAATAATATTTCATCTTGGCGAAGCAATAAAATTACAATATAAAAACTAATTCGCAACTTGAAGGTGTAGTTTAGAAATTTTTATACTCACGCAAACAGGGTTACATGCGAACTGACATTTTATTTGTTTGACGAAAAAGATACCAAATTTCATGCTCGGTAATAACAATCTACAATCTACTCTACGTTATTGTTTAAAAAAGTTTTTTTTTTATTATCAACAATAAACATTGTCACGTTTGTATAATAACGAGCACCCAAAAACCGGATCATTAAGTTTCGCTTGACGACGACAGAGAGCGTTGCACAACGTGTGTCAATTGATGCGAATCATGGTGCGCATGCGTGTTTTCTGCTCCAAAAATTTGTTGTCAGATCTTGCTGCTTTTCCCTAAAAAATTACCCTCACCATTGTTTCAAATAATCATATTATTGTTGATTAATTTTTACCTGGACTGGATCCGAAAAGTGGGTTAGCAAGAGTTTTGTTTACAGTCTGACGTGACCTTGGAATTGTAAACAAACTTGTTGACAATGTCGGAAAATCGGAGCAATTAAACGGTGCTGTGAAAAGGGATAATTTGGATTATGACAACAGGCGCGGAACGTCAAATTGCTCGGCGCATAAGAATGCAGATTGCAGATGACAACAACTAGTCCGCAGTGTGTTGAGTTGTTGACAACCGAGCGGCTGGCGAATTGAAAGCTGATAAATACGTCACGGTATTGTTTTCCTCAAACGAATCGGAGCAAGACAATCCAAAGTGCGTACCATCTGAGCGAGACTCGATTTTTCTTCTGAGGTTATCATCATTTTTGGCGCTTAGTCCTGTCGTTGAGGTATTTGCATTAACCGCATGCTAACCTTTAGCTGATTTTATTTTTAATTAAAAATTGATCAACGGCATATCATATTACTTATTGATTAATTAGACATTTCAATGATTATTTCTCATCACTTTCATAGAATTTTTAAATCGGTTTACCATTTTTATTGAATACAGATTTATTTTATTGTGAATGAGTTTTAGGTTACGTCTCAAAGTTTTTTAATTCAAAACTTAGAAATTATATATTTTTATTATTTGTTAATCAGAAATTTTTGATTTACAATTTTTAATTTGCTTTGCACGCGTAAATTAATTAATTAATTAATTTTAAAATATCTTGAGAATTGAGTGATTTCTGTTTCAATTTTTTTTAAATTTAAATTCAATGATAAATAAAGTTTTATAAGTGCAAAATGATTTTATTGTAAATTGCTTGATTCAAAAAGTGAAATGTTAAATTAGAATTATCAATATTTTTTGATGCTTCTCTAGGTGTGAGAAGACTGAGTGGAAGATAAATAAAGTGATTGATGACAATGATTGATTAAATTGTTGCAAAAGAAGAAGAACATTTAATTTGAATATGACGTTTTCTTTGTCTGTTTTTAAAGGTCTCAAAATAGGTATGATGAACGGTTCACAAAACTTCTTGTAGTTTTGCTATGTGTCTTTTATAAATTTATTTGTTTATCCTTTATAATTTCTTACTAACTGCGACTAATAAATAACTGATATACAATTTCAAAATTCTTCCCATTTACAAAACTAACACCTACATCTGCATGATCATAAAAAAAGCTTTTCAACATTTTCCACCTAGTTAGGTTTGTTTATTTTCAGTAAAATTTTTTCCAGTAATCTCACAATATTTTTCATCTCTTTTTTCTCTTGCATGGAATATAATTTGAATAAAATTTCCTAATTTCTGGAATTTTTTATTACGTTTGATCGAACATTTTGTTTTGTTTCAGGTTTTTCAACAATGTTTCAAAAAAATCCTCGTCCACTTGTGATATGCGGTCCATCAGGCAGTGGTAAAAGTACATTATTGAAAAGATTATTTGACGATTTTCCAGACACTTTTGGGTTTTCAGTGTCTCATACAACTAGGTACGAATCCAAAGAACTGTTCTACTTTTTCATCTATAAAGGATTCCACTTATAACAAAATAATACATAAATGAATCAATGCGTTTAGGAATCCCAGACCAGGTGAAGAAGATGGAAAGCATTATTATTTTATTGAAAAGGAAGACATGAAAAGTCGCATCGATCTAGGAGAATTTATCGAGCACGCAACGTTCAGCAACAACATGTACGGAACTAGGTAAACACACAAACCGAATAATCAATGCAAAAAATTGTTCTGAAAGTAGGTTCGACATTCTCATCATTAATAAAATTCATATGTCATTCCAACTGGATAAACGATCAACTAAAAATAGATTTTATCCATTGATTGATTTTCGTAATGCGATATTTATAATCTGAAATATATAGTGAGCATCCAATGGCCATTAGATCTAACGTATACATTTCACGGGTCATAAAATTTGTGGCTACAAAATTTTAAATAGAATAAATTTTTCAAATTACTCAACAATTTGATGTATCATCGAATACAATGAGACAAACAAGTTTTAATATTATTCAAATAGATGTTACATATCGACATTCGAATATAACACTAAACGTTAATTAAAAGAAGATACCGCAGGGAGAAGTAGAAATGCATGTGATTAATGCCATGCTAGGGCTCAAAATAAACCGATTTAATAATAGTACCTATGGTCATTGTGCATTCTGTTGCTAGTCAGAATTTTGTTGAATGTCAATACGAACTTAATCATTTACACCTTGATTAATTAATATGAATAAAAAACAAGTTTTTAGAAAAATTGTTAATTTAGTATGATTTATTTCTATTTTTTAGCAAACGAGCCGTAGAAGATGTTCAGCGTGCTGGCAAAGTTTGTGTCCTGGACATAGACGTGCAAGGAGTAAAACAAATCAAGCAAAGTTCGTTTGATCCAATGTATGTATTCATCAAACCACCATCTGTCACAGAGCTGAAACGGAGACTAGTCAATCGCAAAACTGAATCTGACGAATCATTGAATGCTCGGTTGGCAGCTGCAGAACAAGAATTAAAATATGGTAATTGTATAAATTACACGAATATGAACCATAATGTAAACTTTGTATGAAAAGCTTTCCATTGATGAAAAATTAATTTTCAGGAGAAGAGCCAGGCAATTTTCATTGTGTTATAGTAAATGACGACGTTGAAAAAGCGTACGAGACTTTACGTAAATTTATTACAAACGAGCTGAAAAAACAAAATCAAACAGGTACTGATTAATAATCTCAAATTGAATGATTGATATTTTAAAAAACAGTTGTAAGAAAATTAAGTATTTTTTCATTCTGTTTGTAGATGAACAGGAATCTCGATCAACATAAATTTATTAAAATGCCAAATTATAGATTTTTAGAATTGTTCGACCAGTCTTCGGACTCCGTTACTGAAGCGCATTTTCTTTTGCATACTAAATATGCGACTGTGAAACAAAAAACAGAAACAGTTCAGATCGTAGTTCAATAGCCCATGCCAATGAAATCTCAAAAAGTTTTTTACTTTTTGTCTATGTGTGTATACACACATTACTAAGAATTATTTTCGTAAATAGTTAGGAAAATGTTGATGAACAGACCGCAATTTATTCTTCTATATATAAGACATAAAATCAAAAGCGAAAAAAAAAATGTTTAGACGAACATTGAAAAAAAAATATTGCAAGCAATCTCGTTGTTACTTGTTACTAGATCTTGATTGAAGCAAGTACAAAAAGAAATTTCAAGAACTGATGAACCGAAGATTTATTTAAGTTTGCCATTTTTGTTAAACATTGTTGTTATGATTCGTTTTTTTCGAATTAACGAATTTCTTTTATACAATCATGTAAAAAAATGTATTTTAATTAACGATTCGCATTGCCATTTGTATTCCATGACAAATCGGATTTCCTGTTTACCTATACGGTCAAAGAAATAATTTACAATATAAATCATTTAACAGTATTTTTTTATCATAATCTTTTGTATAAATGTTAACAGAGTACCATTTTTGTTAGGCGTTTATGATTTTGTAGATGATGTACGACGGATGTATGATTTTGTAATCTGAAATCGTGCTAGCGAATAAAGTAGATTGTAAATTACTTTTGTGGTACAGTAATAATTAATTCTCAAACTCATTTAAAACTGTCTTTTAATAAAATTACACACGGTTTTATGTACAAAAGTTTTCACACGAATTACATGTTGACGAAGATCACTTCAAAGTGTGCCAAACGATGACAGGATTGCGCGGGTTTTGTAATACGGAGAACCAATGCAGTCGCTCTGTGGGACCTCGTACTCCTTTGCCCAACGCAACTTTTCCCAGATAAATATCCTGAGACTTTTTGTAAGATGCTATTGATCCTTCGCTGTCGCTTTCGTACATCTGAATCGTCTCGTCCATTATAGTCTGAGATGAAATTAAGGATTTCAACCATTAGTATTAGTTGAGTGTTGTTTCAAATTATATAATTTTTATATTATCGTGTCTTTTAATATTAAAAGTACCTTGCTACATAGAACAACTAAAAACTGCAAAGAATCAATCTGGTTGGCTGGCAAATCAAATATAAGAGTTTCATTAAACTCTGGTTGCAACGAGCTCTCTGCGATTTGTGTTTTGTGTTTCTTAAGCTTCTTCCCAGTTTTGCCATTTAACATATAGATTTTTACAAAAGGATCTGAAATTGACAAGCAGAAAAATTTCGTTTATTTCACTGTAAAATCTTCAAAATGTGTTTCTACATTTCGTTATACTTACAAAATTCGTCTACACTTAGTATTGTAGGAGTTATTTTTATATCACGCAGCTTTATCACGTTAATTGTCAGTCGTTGTGCAGTGGGTAGATAACTTACTCCTAGCAAAATTTTTCCAAATTCCTAAAATGGAAGTACGTAATATTATAAATCAATCGAACATTTTATATTCTGTACTTTGTTCTTGTCAAAAATTAATACCTTATTGGACGGTTTCATTGGAAAATTATAGACTTGCATCTTCGGATGAATAAATATGTCTTTCACATCTTTCATCATTATCTGCAGAGTGGCTAATTCAGTATGATTTGCAAATCGATCCAGATCGAATGCAGCTAAGTCTAAGATCCACTCCTAAGAAGAATCAAAATGATCAAAACATTTCATCATGTTAGGTATGATACAAAATATAAAAACCCACCGCACAAATAAAATAAAAAACGAAAACAGGACTGTAATTTTGTATGAATGAATGCATTTCGGAATGTTTCTGTCAATTGAAAGCATGGTGTAAATTGTAACGCGCCACTTTCAAGTGCGATATAAACCTGTGCTCTAGTTTTTGTTACATCACATGATAAAAAATAAAATAGTACTCACTTTTATCTCTTGAGGTTTCACGTCATCCATTATAAAAGTCTCTCGGTAAATTGGACTAGCCGTGTGTCTCACACCTTTGGTTTTGAAAGTATGCAGCTTTTGTTTTTTTCTGTTTGGCCACGACATTTTCATGATATTCAACACAACGTACGGCTCCAGTGTGCAATTGTATTGCTTCGGAGGAAGACCCGACAGTGCCTGATGAAAATAAAATTTCATTATGCATTTTGCTCTTATTTTTCATTTATTATTCCTCCTTTTTATTAATAAAAAAACCTCACCTCTATTCCAATCAAAAGTTTCCCATCCACTTCATCAGTTGGTGGGATATAACGGAGACTCATGGTCAACTCGGTGGGAAAATTTTTCAATTTGTTGTCCATTTTTTTCTTCTCCGATTTGATGAGATTCTATGGAGAAATTTGAATGAGAGAGTTTGCAACTCTGATTGAATAATATTTAAGTTAATTAATTAAAGAATGAATAATAATTTATTTTATAAAATCTGAGACAATTTACCATCGTGGATGAAGTATCGATGACGTCCATCTGTGCGTTTATAGAGTTTCTCGGTTCAAATTGCGATTCAGAATTCTCACATATTGTTCCTGATTATGAAAAGTTTTCAGATAAGTTTTTCTGATTAACGTGTATTTTTTAAAATTAGATCTAACAAAAACAGATATTACCGTTCGAGTTTTCGTAGAGGCTTCCCAGTCTCCAAGATCTATAACTAATGTCGTTTGGCTTCAAGCTTTCTTTCGTTGGTCTTTTAAATCTCAATGGAATGGACTTATCGCTAACTTTTCCTACAAACGATAACATTTATCAAACTTTTTTTTTTCAGATTTTCGTTTCATTTTTTATAACAAAAAGTAGTATGAAAATTGAGCAAATTAATTGAAAGTTTCCAAATCATAACTGTTTGACAAGTGCGAATTTTCACCGACTTTTTTTTATCATTTAAGTCATTTAGCCATATCAATAATAAAAGCGTGCTATCTATACTCGTCGAATTTGCGATTGTATAACTGTTGGAAGGAAACGTAGTCATATCGCAGAAAATAAGAGTCGTGCCAAGCATGGCGTAACGAGTAAAACGTTAATTTCTGCATCTCAAAAGGCTCATTAACTTTGGTTGCCTACTAAACGTGTTTCCTTCACGAAATTTCAAGGCTGACTCATCTCTCGGTTAAAAAAAAAATTAAACAACAATTTTTCATCACTTTCTCAATAAACAAAGTGTAATGCGCCTTGAACTGATTTTTATGTAAGCGATGGAAATGTGTCACTTTTGATATTTCACTTTTCATGAAATTGAGCAATGAATGTTTTTTTTTTATTATAAATTTAGTTTCAACATTTGTTGTGGATGAAAATAGGGGTTTGATTAAAGATTTGATTAAAGAGAAATTGCGCTTAGTAGACAGCCTACGCTCAATGTAAAAGTAGATACTTACTGCGAATTCGGATGCATTCATATCCGAGACATCCTGGAGTGAGAAAACAAGCAAAGACTAACAATATTAACAGCAAACCCGTTGCTCCAATTCCAACCAGGATCACTTGGCCCCAAGGGCCAAATCCACTGTCGTCCACCATTCACTGTAACAAAAAATTGAATACCTTGTTACGTGTGTGAAATTAACAAACAAAGAAAGAAACCAAAATAAATTGCATTTAAAAAAGAAAATGGGGAAAACTCTGGTTGAATAGTCAAATAAAAATTGTTATAAAAAAAAAAAAAAATAAAAAATAAGAACAGATTTAAACGAGTGAGACTATTTCCAAGACGAAAATACATATTTTTTTTATTTCACATTAAAGTGTATTTGGAGCTTGAAAAATTGTTATCAAGAAAATTTATAAATAGAACTACATAAATAAAACAGATAAAACAATTGCATACAAAAATATGTGTTTGCAAAAGCAATTAATGTGACACAAAATTAATTAGGCAACACCACTTCGTGCATGAAAGCTCGTATCATGAAAAGCATCATGAAAACGTACAAATTCAGTATAATGATGTTGGTGTTAATAAGCAGCCGTAGGAACAAGTTGAATCACAGTGATTTTTGTAGAAGATGATTTACGGCGTGACCGGATCAACGCGCACAATACCTTTTTTCATTTAAGTTAACAAACAATAGTTGTCACGAGCTCACTTGACGCGTCATGAGAAATACACGTTCAATCGACACACATGCTTCAAAAAGATGAACGTTTAGATATAAGAACAACTTTTTCAAGAAAACACAACAAATCAAATTTAAAATTAACAAGAGTTTTAAAATGTTATTGTTTGTAGTACACAGTTTGAAAAAGATTGAATACAATTTGAATTAATTTTATGTTTGTTCTTTTTTTTTTGTATCGAACATCTAATTGTATGATTAAATTGTTATCCCAAAAATAGATATACAATGCCGGTTTTTGTAACCGGTCAGTTCCATCAGGTTAATCAAATAAATCGGTCTCATTTGCTGGCTACTGAGCTGAAAAAGGCCGTGTTGATTCAACGACGAAATAAAAAACGATTTAGCAGTTTTCAATGAACGTTTGTTATTTATCGGACTTCACGTTGCGATTCACGCGAAACCGTGTATCGATCTTGATGATACAAGAACATCGATCGGGTCGCTATAAGTAGAGTCACGTTTAATAAATGAGCAGCTCGTGAAATCACAAGGGATTTTGCGTGCGCTTTCCGTTTGACATATGCGGACACGTGAGTGTCATTTTCGCGTCTCGTCGATACTTTTAAACGCAATTGCAAAACTGACATTCGTTACAAAAATCCTCTTACATAAGCCCGTTTCAAGATCATCCATAGGATATTAGTCGACGTAAAAATCTGTCAAACTGTGACCAAAAATAACATTTTAATCGTATTCATAAATAACAGTTATTGATACAGGAAGTACGCGGGTAGCAAACTCATAATTAGTATGTAATTTTTTGATTAACTTTTAATTACATAATTATAGGTGCTTTTTTTCATGCTTGGTTTCAATTATAATTTAGTATTCAGAAAAAATAATGACTTGATAGTAAACGAAAAATTTGTTTGTTCGTTTCTTTTGTGAATCTCTTTTGGAATCAGAATTGAAATATTTTTAATTGAATAATAATAATAACAATAAAAAAATGCGTATGTAATGAATTGGATGATGAGAGGTGAGACTTACTCGGTTATAATTGTATCCAAAAAAAGTAATGGGTGTCCATTTTGGGTCAGAATGTTTCACAAAAACTGATCGGCACAAAGCGCGAGCATCGAAACAATATTTCCAGCGAGCGAAATCGAAGAATAAAGAATGTCGAGTGTGGTCGGTACACCTGCCTATCTACCAATAACCCACCGCTTCGTAGATGAGCTACGAGGCAAGTGTCGGGAGTTGTGTGGGTTCACGTGGTTTCGTATACGCGCCTGAGGATAATTTATTTGCGCGAGTGTTGGTGGAAGAAAAAAATCTATATACACTATATCTTCAGCTTAGAGTTTTGTTGCTAAATCGTTTGCTGGTAATTCGAGGAAACAATGAATTGCAGGGGATTTATGCACTTTCGACAGCCATGAGGATGTTTCATTTTTGATTCTAAATCAAAAAATGACTTTTATAATGCGCTATTTAACAGTTATTTTTATGAGGATCATTTTTATAACCGCGTGGGTGGCAGTTTTAAACACAAAATAATGTTAACAACTTTTTATAATGGCGGTTCAATTAGTTTCAATTCATTAACATTTTATCATTTTCGTATTTTTGCATAAAAATGTTTATTTATCAGAAATGCCAGAGTTTTTTTTTTAATTTCTGTGTACCATGTTTTCTGTTACTGTATGCAATACGGCAAAATTTAAAGACGTTCTGTTACTAACGAGATATTTCAATTTTAAATTTGTCAATCATTGTTAGACTTGTTTTTTTTAATTCTTTTGGACGTTTCAAATTGATTGAAGTATATACAAAACTTTTTATAAATCTCGCGTCAAATGAAATCTGTTGCTAAATATTTGCTTTTGAGGTAAAATATTTTTTAGCAGAGGAACCACTTCTTATCGCTGAGCACACACACGAGTATGCAAATATGCGCGTGTGCATACGATTTGAACAGTCGAATATACTACGCGTATCACAGCTTTCGCGTACAATCTCACAAGTTTTCGCGGTCAACTTTATTAGTATTCTTTAGATAATACGCCTCAACTGTTACACACGCTCTAGTACTGTTTTATTTCAGTCTGAATGTTTATTAAAAAAAAAAATAAATAAATAAATAAAATTAATTACTGAAAAAATTATTTAAAAATTAAATACAATTACTATTTACTTAATTGCCAACCTAGAAAACCTATTTCATACTTCTCACGAACATTTTTTTTGACGTCGTATGAAAGTCTATCAGACGTTTTTAAGCCGATTGAAATATCGTACAACAGTATAATCGCATTAAAAACAGGAACGTCGAAACGGTCTGTCGAGGCATCATAAAATAAAATTACAGTAAACTGGTCGTAATTCATTCCGATTCGATATACATTTAAATATAAATTTGTCGTTACTTTTGCGGAACTGGACTGGAGTTATTCTTCTGAAACACAATACGGCTTGTGATTTTGAACTATTCACATTGTTTATTATTTTTTTATTTAGAACAAAGATATATATATATATCTTTAGATATCTTTATATCAAAGATATAAATATATATTTAAAACATTTTATAACGTTCGGAGTACACCTTCAACATTTTAATTACTTGTCGAAAAAAAAAGTTTTTACATCTCAACGCTCATTTTTTGTCTGTTAATTTTCAATCAGTAGAAATTTCGTAAGAATGAATTAACTTTTTGTTCGCTCGATCTTTTGCGACTGTGCTCATTTTTTTCAATGCGCATGTAAATGACAGTCACACACACACACAAAGAAAATAAAACCTAGAAACGCAATGTCGGTGTCGCTTCCATGTGTACGGGTTTTGCATTTGTATTTCCATTTGTATTTGCACGTCGAAAAAATCAGGCTCCATATGGCTCCGTGTATACGTACAATTATGAATTTATTTATGAATGAGTCATGACGTTTCAATGACACTTGTGCTCCATTGTTGTCACGCAATTGTTTAGCGAATTATATAATTAGTAATATTAAATAGCTGATCCTTTACGACGTTCTCCAAACAAAAGGCACATTCTCATCGTTGAACCAAACAAAGAGCAATTTTTCCGGAACATATATCTTTTGAACCAGAATTAAATTATTTTGCATAACTAGCGAATGCAAACGTCTGTTTGCATTTTGCATCAATTATTCTAATTATGTAAAATTGAAGAAAATTGAGTTTGGAAATTGTGTATTATGTGTGGTTACAATTGAACGGTCCCTGTAGGCAACATCCAGAAGCAAATCCTGAACATTACAGTTGGGCGAGAACACCGGCGGAGCAGCATGTTGAAAATTCAGAACCCTCTGATAGATTATCTCATGCCCTCTCGGGTCAGTTTACTTATTACTGAGACTGACGTGCGTTGTTGGAAGTACACCCTCGGTACCTTTGAACGCCTTCGGGGCACTTGGCATCATTTTCTTAGCAATACCTGCTTCCATCGGTTAATCGATTTTGTCAATATGAATTTTGATCCTGGAGAAAATGACTCTTTCATTTTCCTTCCAACAATTTTTTTTTATTATTATCAATACTGCCATAAGTTAAGTAATCTTGTAAAATTGCTTTTCCAATAAGTTACAATTTCCATCATTCACGTGAACTGTGCATTTTTTATTTTTTTTTTTTTTCATATTTTCGATTATTCAAAGTGAGATTCACTGAAAAATACTCAACTGAGTTCATTTTGTATAATTATCGGCTGTCAATCGAAAGCGTTAATTACAGTTTTTGGAGGGTAAATCAAAACCGCCGATAATATATATGCACTGGTCAAAATAAAAAATGCAACACCTCTTGTTTTTTAAATGTTTCTGAAAACGTCTCGCACTAATTCACCGACCTCGAAAATTCGGTTTTTCGAGACCCCAGTTCAGCGGGCTTCGGAGGTCTGAAAATAATAAAAAATGTTTCTGAAAACGTCTCGCACTAATGCGATACGCTTCTATAGTGATAGTATAGTTAGTATAGTTCTAAATTCATTCAAACCAGCGTTTTGTATTAAGTTTTTTCCGGCAATTATGATATATTAACTTTGGCGCTTTCGATAAAAAATTTTGGCGTTTATAATTTACTCATAATAATCAGGAATCAGCGCTTCTGATAAACACTGTAATTATCTGTACTTTCACTATCCCAAAATAAACTTCCTGCCCGATGTCGATCCAAATTCAAAAATCTTTTTATTTTAAAAATGTAAGATGTTTTGTTAATTTATTAATTTCTTCGTCAGATAAATTGTAAGTTTTTAAATCAAATGATTAACACGGTTCTGCTACAATTAATCAACTGTTGTACGTGCCGTTTTTGACTGACTTAATTTATGACCTCATTGCAATAATCCAATAAATTTCATAATTTTACTTGACAGTTGAAATCAGATTAATAATTCACTTACATGCCAAATGAAGGAATTGAAAAAACGTTTGGCCAAACTGATTTTCCTGAATTGATCTTTCCATTATTTTTAGTTAAAAATTACAGTTCAAAGAGGATCAGGGAAGGATATTGATGGGATCGCGGTTGTGACCTGATGATGATACAAAGATCAGTAGGGCGAGGTCGCTAGGACGGTGATCACTTTTGTTTTCACGATGTACTGCAAACACCGGCATCGATTCCATATCACAACAGGTGGGGACAAGAGAGAGAGTCGCCTCAAAAGTCGTTGACCTCGATCCCCAATCGGAGAAACCTTTCACTTCAAAACTTCTTCCCGGATTTCTTTCAGCGTGTTTGTCACCAGAGGCTGCACGTCAGTTCGAAGGCGAGCGTTGCGTCTTGCAGTTTTCACTGTCGTCTCGACTGGGAAGATTCGTGTAACGAAATTCAGGCCACGGTCAGATAAGCACAAGTGTCACTTTCGTTTGGTCAAATAATCGGTTTGAGGAATTTCAACGGAAGTGGATGATTGGTGCGTGGGAGTACTGTGAAAAGTGAAAAAAGAAAAGGATATTGTTGGGTCTGGCATGACAGAAACGAAAATATGAGCAAGTGATGAAAAAAAGGCTCCAAGCAGAGTAGTTTTGCGTCTCTTCACGATGTCATCGAGCGTGAAGGCCACGTGCGTGCGGCTCGGGCTTTTTCTTGTCTTCTGCCAATGTAAGATCTAATTGATAAGTCGCAAGTCCTTCGCCTACTTTGCCATCAGCAAGTGTAACAAAAAAGTTGGCCAATTGTTTTTGACCACTCATCGATTATAATCCTCGACTTTGATTGAGCAAGAAAATTTAATTGAATGATTGATCGACCGAATTCTGTAAACGCTTGTTTCAGTCGGTTTCAATTAACATTAGGATTTGTTCAACTCTTTTCCTTTTAAGCGTGTAATTTTTTGTCCGACTGTACAAGGAATGAGATAATTGAAATTAAAATGTTTGTTGTATTGCACGGTTAAATGAGGTCTGAAAGGTGTTTGAGATGTGAGTGACTGTAGAGTATGTAGTTCGGTCATCGGTGATGTAACGTGTGAAATAAATGTAAGAATTCTGTAATGTCAAAGTTGAGTTCTGTTTTGGTTTAATATTCGAGTTCGGAATGTTCGATCAAGATGATGTAATGTAATTATGGTAAAATGAAATTAGCATCAAATGATGTTCAAAAAGGTGTATATTTTTCTGATAACACTTTCACCGATTTTAAATTATGTTATTGTATCAAACTAAACATGAAGTTGAAAGTTAAATTTTTGTTTAAATAATTTCACTAATTTGACTTTTTACTTCTTGTAAACAGAAAAAGAAACGATATTATATTTGTTTCGTTTTCAATGGCGTGAACGTGGTTTGATATTGATTATAATTTAGATTTTATTTTTCAGATGTGACCGGTCTTATAATCCCAGATGAAATCCCAACAGTGTTGTCATTGGTGTACTCGAATATTCCTCCGATCAAAAAAGTTAAGTTGAGTTTCTGTTAATATAAAAAACTTGCGTGAAGTTGCTAATTATTACACTAAAAATAGTTATGCATCATTGGACTATGACGTACACTTTCACCGATCTCGCTATTAACTAATCAGATCCTTTTTACATTGTAATTTTGTGTGCAAGACACACTGATGAACATTTTTTTTATATAAAAATAGTGAAATTCAAATTCGAATGTCCAATAATTAAATAAATGAAAGTAAAAGTAAAATTATACTAAACCAAAAATCAGTGACTCGACGTATTTAAAATATAGTCTGTGTTAACGCAGTCTTGTTTTTTAAACTTTATTATTGAATTTTAATAATCGTTAAGTTCTTATTTTATTTATATGTTCACGTGATGCGCATATGGCGTGTACGTGAACAGTTCGTTCTTTATGCTTCACTCTTTATTTTACAATCAATAGAATTTTATCATCAAATTTATATTTTTCGGTCAAAGCATGGAGTTAGGTTGCGCTCGCTATACAATGAGCGCGCCGGCTCTGTCGCCACATGGTGTTGCGTTGCACCGCTCTCTCGAGTGATTTTTCCTTGATTTTATGACTAGTTTTTTGTTATCAAAATTTGTTTTAAGGATTAGTATAAGAACAATGTAGTTCTTAAAAAATTTGTACCCCCAATTTGGTGCTGAACTGGCCGAAATCTTTGCGCCGTTGTCAACGGCAGTTCAGTCTCAACTTGGTCGCGTCGACGAGCAACGCCGTGCTCTGGACGTGCTTTTTCGTGGCTAAGTTGCCCTTTATTTATCGCGTCGTTTTTCACAACCCTGCGGAGTTCACAACTTCAAAGGTTTTTTCCCCGGCTTTTAAGCCAACTAATTGTTTAATTATTTAAACAAACACCCGCCGTTTTCAGGGACATAGGACAATTCAAAACAGTCTGTCAATTTTTTATTTTACTTTAGACTCAACTTTTCAAGTTGTAACTTTACAAAGTTAATTTAAAAGAAAGTTCAAATTGTTTGCACTATTTTATCGAGCGAATATGTTTGTTAATAGACAATTTTGTTAACATTATAGGAACCGATTCCAGAGTAGGTATTGGTTTTCGTCTTGGTGAACATGCGGATGTACAATTTGTTGTTGAGATTGGTCCACAGACCAATACGGCAGCGCTTGGAACAGATGGTGATGCCAAAAGAAGAAGAGATGTGAGCCATTAAAACATTTCATATTAAAATCAGATATTACAAAATGAACAGACTTATCATTGACAACATGTTTGAACATTTTCAATTACAGATCATGTACAGTGCAATCAAAGGTGAAATGGGGCCGATTGCTCAGATGGTAGCCAAACATCAACTCCAAAGGAAATTGCAAAAAGAGCTGGAGAAATTCAAAAAGTATCAGATGGAAGCTCAAAATGCCAAAATAAGTGGCGATAAAATGAATCAAAAAAAGGTTAGTTAAAAAAGTTGTTACAAACATTGACATTCTGTATGATGAAAAAAATGATGACTGAAAGATGTCCAAACCAAATTATTATTTTGCAATCAAAATTACACAATTTCACATTGCAGACCGAAGGAAGTAACTGGCTTTCAAAATGGAGCAAGCATGTGAATGGTAATGATGACAAACACGAGTCAACGATTAAACCAGACAACGTTCAAAGGATTACAGTGGTAAATGCTGGGTCAAATGTGAATAACGATGCCAAACAGTGAAAGTGAATCAAACAACGATTCTGAAACAAGCCATGTAAAATTTGAAGATTTCGTCGTAGTCACAATAATGTTTAGACATGCAAAGTATTTATGAAAAATATTGCTCAAACTGTACATACAGAATTTTAGTTTTTTTTTTTTTTCGTAATTTGAGGATTGACATTTAACAACTTTATAAAGTTTATAAGATTTATAGTGCAATAAATAGTTGTTATAATATATATAATATTTATAAGAATACAAACTGAAGTTAGTGTTTCATTTGAATTGGATGTACATTATCGAGAGATACAAAAGATATCGGTAAAAGGTAAATGTGTTGATAGGAATATTAATAAAAATATTGTTTCGATTGTTTTGATTAAAAGTCCGAATTGCAATAATGAAAAGAAAAGTATTGAATGGTTTTAACTTGTAATATCATTATACAGATGATGAGTTTTACTTCAAGATTTATCAACGATAGGTAAGTAGGTACAATAAATGATTTTCTATGTTCTCTGATTCTGGTACATTGGCAGATGGTACATTTAACATTAAAAAAATTGTTTTATATTAAACTCTTTGGTTTCATAAACGAAATGAAATGATTATTATAATAAGATTGAAGTGATTAAAACTTTCCAAAGACTAATTGATGAGATTTTTCGTAATATTTATTCCGATTTTTTTACATTGCGTAAATAATATTCAATATACATATAAACACACAGCCGCGGTCCAGTTGCACAGTTTTGCATGCAATTTCGAGGACTGAAAGACATATGTCGACAGTTACGAGACTCGGCCTAGTTTGTCAATGGAAATTGTGCAACTGGATTCCATTAGACTTTCAAGATTCCCATCGCTATCGCTTTTTCCTCTTCGCAGTCTATTTAATTGCAATATCGTACATATATTTATAATTATAACTCTTAACTTGTCTATATCACGATAACTATAATTTTACACGTCTTTGTCAATTGATTCATTACACTGAATTTTACACAATTCATTAATCGAAATCTTACTTCAAAGAGAGTTCAAAAGTAGCAATACAGCGATCCATAATTACAATATTTTACACGTCCGATTAATATAATCGTGTAATTTTCTTTGGTGTTGATCCTGACGAACAACTTCCTTCTCGGAATTTCGAGCAGAAAATTCAGTTCCAACAATTTGTTTTTGACTCGACATGTTTTTTTTTGTTTTATTTGAGAAGTTCAAAAATAATCATTTTTGGACAAAAACGTTGGAAAAAGTGGGAAGAAAGAAAAGGCGTTGGTACATTCAGAGGAATCGTTGATTTTGAAATTTGAAACTTTGGTCATAATTTTATCACGTAACGTTGATCTCCTCGTCCTCGTTGTCAGAGTGTTCCTCAAGTCGCTGTGGACTTGTGAGTGGACTAACGTCGCTCAGATCCATCCGTTGCCTATCGCCGTCAGCGTCACTCAAGTCCGGGTTCGGATTGTTCTTATTCGGCAAAGTTTGTTCCCTCGAACCACCAGTTGCCAACAGTTCGCGTTCCTTCGTGTTTCTCCACTTCATGCGTCGGTTTTGAAACCAAATTTTCACCTGCCAACAACCATGATATTCACATTACTGTTTTGTACATCTCAATGATTGTGTTCAATTGTTCAATTTTATATTCCAAATTACATCTGTTCGTTTTATTCCCTCAAAACCAAACATTTCCATTTAAACAAAATTTTAGTCGTTAATTAAAAAATATAACAAATAGTCTTTGCGACAGAATTTTTTCCATAAATGATAATTGATGCAATGGGAAAAAGTTGGAAAACATTTTAATATAGTTTGTGAAGAAAAAGACATGTGTAAGAAAAAAATTTTAGTTCGGCTATTGGATAGTTGAAAGTTAACAAAAAAAAAGTTGCATGCATTTCGCAGTCGATAAATTAAGACGCAACGTTTTGGGTCAAAGTCGATAGACTATTAATGAAGTCCAATCGTTTACACGATGTAATTACACGGTTCAACTAAAAAGGCCTCTTACCTCACCCTGATATTAACAGTCACCTCGGTTGGTGAGAGAGGAAATCTCGCATGCCGTTAAGTGTCAACTGCACGATCCCTCGCACGCAAATGGAGAGCTCATGCGTGTGTGTCAGAGCGATTTACGAATTTTCCAATACTGTTAAAAGCAAGGCAGAACAATTCAACTAATGGATCACTGACCACGTTTTTCTATCCTTTCAACTTTTCATCTTTTCAGTGAAATGGTTATGGTTTTTTTTTTTTTTTTTTTTTGTCAGAAAAAAACCTGATTAATTTTATTAAAATAATTCACAGTGCCAACATTTGATGAATTATTTGAATTGATTTGACGATTTCATTTCAATTGATTTTCAAACTTTCTCATTCAGTTTTGATAGAAAATCGCCTTTGTAGATCACAAATGAATTTTTGTTGATTGAAGAAAACTCCACTCGATACTCGAAAAGTTGATGGAATTTTAAGGTACACCTGGCAAAGTGACAACTTAGGGTTTGGTGTAAAGGGATACATTTGCGTGGTACTGACATCGACCTGTTAAACGGCTTGACTGCAAGGCCGCGTGTGAATAGACGTCTCTATATACACAGTGTACAGTATTCGAATAACATCTACAATTTCCTGATCCTTTGACCTTATAACTGTCACATGAGAATGTTTAAACAAGCAATTTATAATGGGTTGAAACTATCAGAAAAAAAATCAAAGTAAAGTTATTGTACATGAGTCTCGATTTACACGTTGAAAATATCAAAGTTACAGAAGATTTCGATTCTTTTTGAAAAATTCAATTGACAAAAACATTGTCAGGCTATGTTTGGGACAAGATTTCAATTCTTTTGAAAACATGACAAAAAAAGGGGGGAAAAAGGTGAAAAGAAAAGAATAGAGAAAAAAAATTAATTGGTTCATTATCCAGCGACGGATGAAATTATAACTGTTGAAATTGATCATATTAATAAGATGTTAATGTATTTTACTGCATCTTGATGGAACCGAGCGAATCATATAATTCGGTAATGAAGAGATGATCGGAGACAAATGAAATGCTCTCAGAGATGGTAAAGCACTTGATTCGAGGAGTGTCAATGATACATTGCATGTTTAATGCATATAAAGGATGAAGGATAATAGCGGCGCTTAGCTAGGAATGTTCAGAGGGAAGAAACTGATCGAGATTTGGGCGGGACTATCCTGGGGATCCGGCTCGATCGAGGGTAGTAGAATGCGGATAAGGAAGCTATGTATATGCAAGAGAACGGAGCTCACACTGCATGTAGTATGCCGATTGAATCAGCATCGCTCCACCTTGCGCGAGCCCATTTCGAGCAACGCAAGTGCGTTTAACGGGGCTTCAATTGCTCGTTATCGACTTCAATGCAAATTGTTTCGGCTTTGATGAGAGTACTATACTCCATCGCTGTCGATTGTTAACTTCGTTATGGCGCTTCAATCTTATCGTCTTTTTTTTTTGATTCTGACACTTTTGAGCCCAAAACTCACCCAGATCACTCATCTTATTGTCACTCTAAAAGTGTTTTTGTTTTCGTAGTTTCTTTTTCTATACAGGGGCCAGCTGGGGTAATTGTGATAAGCGGGGTAAATGTGACAGATGATGTCGTTTCGAGGGGAGATGTGTTTTGAAGGGATATAATTTTTAAAATTAATTTCAACTTTTTATCAAACTTTGAAGGGTCTTATTGAATGTCTTTGAATTGGATCCAGTTCGGGTTTATGGGAAGTTTTAATATTGTGTGTTAAAAATAAAAGATTGAATCTTGGTGGATGTAAAGAGAAAAGGGCAAATTCTATGAATTTCCAAACAGTTTTAATCGCACTTCAACATCAATGCAGATCGAATATTTTTTTCATGCGAAGCGCACTTATAGACGAATTCGTTGTTGAATTTTCTATCACGTCATCTCTGTCATCTGCAAGCAGACAGCCTTTGGATTTTGAGAATAACGTTTGGTTGAACGATAAGCGCCGGTATACACTTTACGTCCCTCGCTGATGTTCGCGCGCAGTCAACTCAACAGATGAAATCCAATTAATTATACAGTTATAATCATCGTAGCTAATTCTCTTATCTGCAATTTTCATTAAGCAGTTTTATTATTTTAGCTTGATTTGAACGTAAATATAATCTGTTGTAAGTAAATGTTTCGTAGATCAAAGAAACTGTTACAGCCAATTCAACTTTACCAAAAGATATATAGTTTGTTACTTCTGTTGGTTCCCTTTCTGTCTGCAACTGGCAGTACTATCAATCACTGTCTTTTCAATAAACACAAAATACGTGGAGACAAATGAAATGGCTGCGCTCTTCTTGACTTCTACAAATCTTATCTGAGAATCGCTTTCTACTTGGTATGAGTTTTTGTATTTATATTTAAAAGTTAACTGCAATAATATGAAAATAAATTGAATTTTTGTGTAACATGCATTTTTAAGAATTTATAACTTAGATGAGAGCTGTTTTAACAAACCGTCGTTTTGTTGGAGTGTTTTGTTAAGACATTCATTTTATGATAAACGAAAATCAGACAAGATTGTAAATAAAAAAGATATAATTTCAGGTCACATCTTTAGGGTTTTTTTATTTATGGTATTCATAGCAGCAGTTACACTGATGACGCTACATCCGTGTGTACAATATTATAAAAAATCTCAGAAACATATATCATCACAACGTTGCATCACAGTTTAGGATTCAGACTAGTTTAGGGTTCAAAGCGTTGAGAAACGTGGTAATTACCAACGTTTCTGGGAGCGTGTTAAAGCAGAATAAATATGGCACAAGCTCAGGTGATCATAGAGGCCGTATAGAATTTCAAAGGTCTCAACAAGATCATTAAAGATGCGCCGTTCCTGTAGGTGTTGAAACCCTCGGGAATTTTACAAGTACGTTATAAGTATCGTTTCGAGCAATGTTGGAGAGATATCCTGAAAAGCTCGTCGAATTTTGTATAAAAGCTCAGAGTTAGGTTTGCTAACCTGAGAGTGTACAGCCTGTTTGGTCTCGATGCCACAGCGGAGTCCAAAATTTTCAACAGGCGAACGACTTCTTCCACTGTGAAGATCACGTTTGTAAATGTGTCTGGGTTGTGCGAACCTCAATGGTGGCGTGGACCCTGCAGGTTCATTTGTGAAGATTTGAGCAAAATACGTAGCAAAAGCGTCTGCAATGCCTCTCGGATCTGAGGTGTCGGTTCCATCAATCAGGAGAAAAATGAGAATATAGGTGATACGCTTTATTAATGTACGAGTAAAAACTGTGTTGGGAGACCAGTTAAGATGGTCATACGAGTGTCGTTCAAAGAGTTCATATCCTATTCCAGGACGTAGGATCCAATCCAAGGTTTAAAATAATTTTTTATAGTTAACGCAGAAAATGAGGGGAGGAAGCCCAAATGAGTGAGGGCTCAGTTTTTGAAATATTTTTCTCAAAATTCAGTTGGAGTTGGCAAACTACTCCAAAAATTATGCAGGACTTTTGGGACACGCTTTATGTAATCTTCTTCCAAAAAGAATTGAACAATCTTTTAATATTCTTATTCATGTGCAAAATATTGCAAATATTGCAAATAAATAAAAATAATTTCCTTCAATATCATTTAACAAAACAATAGTAAATGTTAAAATACTAATAATGTTAAAATTATTTGGACGAATTGATGTCTAATTACATTGCATAATATACTTTCATCAAATCAATTACTACAGGAAGGTATGTCAAGATTGAAATAATCGTAAGACTAAAAACATTGTTTTCAATGAATGAATCCAATTTTAGCAGTGTCAAACTATTACTTCACGCGTCACAATTTCCCTTACAATCCCTAACTATTTTTTGCCAACATTATCAATAAATAGATAAAATAAAATACAAGAAAAACATACCAATCAGTATGTTAATTATAAAATTGTCCATGGAGATTGTCAAATTGGGATATAAAAAGGGTTAACATTCCTAATCGAAATACAGACACGCCAAGAAGTTGAATTTTCATCAAACATTTTGCCTTCCAATAATTTAATATCGATATAATTGAAAAATCGTCGCAGAAATTGGGGGAGATCGATCAGTCGGGATAGGTAAAATGAATTGGTCGGCGGTAAATCTGGCTGCGAGTGTCAAAGAGGTATGGTGTGGCTCTCTCGGCTTAAAAGGTGGCTCGGACGATCGTCAATTGAGGCGCGTAATGATATATTCGGGGACATAGGCGTTATATAGTTCTTCGCCGAGTGGGTAATCGTTAAACGATTGGCTGGAGCGCTCCCTTGTATCTGTCCTCGGTGCATGGCCCTCGCAGCCTCATACTCGAGAGGCTCATGCCCATGCCATCCACGCTCCCCATGCCTGCGGCGGAGCGCCATCTGGTGCAGTTTAATAAAAGACGATCGATTATGACGTCGGCCTCAGAACTACCCCTTGTCGACGGGCGCACACGGAAGAGAGGAGAAAGAGGAGAAAGATGGAGCGAGCGCGAGAACGGGGAATGGAGAATGGCGAAACGCGGTAAAAGGCATCCTGCGATGCCGCACACACAAGCGCTAATGCCATCAACGCCACACCAAAATGCTCACAGGGTGGCGCGTTCTCGTCGCCGAGTTGTTGCGATTGCGTCGAGTTAATTGAAGGGTCACACGTAAAATATGAAATTTTACAATTACAACGAACGTGCAATCCGCAATGAGAATTTGAAATATTTCAGCTATTGAAATCGGTCTTTCCAATTTGAAATAAACAATTGCTGAGATATGGTAAACTGGAATGTACAACATTTTACAAGAACAAAACTTGAATGAATAAACAAAGGGGCGAGTTGGGTGAAAAAATTATAGGCGAATAATAATAAAACAATAGTGAGGTTTGAAAAAAAAATCGTCGCACGATAATGATAAGCGAAGTTGGTCGAATGTCGCACCGGATGGCAAAAATGGAAAGTTTGGGTCGTAACGGAGCGACCGATAAAAGGGGATGCATATTTATTGAGATAAAGGAATAACTCGGAGGGAGCGTACGGTTTTGGAGGAAACCGAGAATCGCCATGGAGATGCGGAGACGAGGGTTGGCCATCGGCCGATAATTCGCGAATACACACAATCTGCAAGTAAACCGAAAACCGAAGACCCACCCACATATATCGCACACACATATTTTGCTCGGCGCGAATTCATCTCCCGACGTACGGATGCAGTCACACGGAATTCTTTACGGATAAATTATTCGTACTGTAAAGCACACAAGTGGAGTGGAAATCAAAACGGGGAGGTAACACAAAATATTGTTTCGAATTAATCGCGCAATTTTTTCGTCCGCGACATCAAAGCCTGCGCCGAACCCTTTGTGAGGGTTCAAAATGAATGAATGAGGAGATTCGGATGCGAGATTAATAAATGTTTTGTGCAGGTGTGTGTATGCATCCCCGTGTATTGTATATTCATGGTTTCTTAACCAGCGTCTTGAGAGGAACCCCGGGCACGGTATTCTCCGAGTAAAATCCATAATGCATGAACGTCCGACGCTTAAGCTCGAACTTAAGCTGTGAGATATTGCGCGGTGTTATATTCATGTTACGCCTTGCTAGTCGTAGCCTTTGTTTTTAATATCTGCGACGCTTGCTCACCAAAGTGGATTCGAAGCGACAAAGTCCAATCAGGCTTTATTAAACTGAGTCTGTCAATCGTCCAACTGCACGCAGACACTCGAAACATATCCTTGCTTAAACGATTCACAAAAAATTACTTTCCACTTTAACTTTGTTGACATTTTTTTTTTTTGGTTCAATACTTTATTGGATTGATTACTTTCATTAATAATAAGTTTGATCATCGAATCTGTCTTCGAATTGAGGAACATTTTATGAAGCTCTAACGAAGAAAGTGATTCAAAACGGACAATGTTTTATTTTGTTTTAACTTTAATGTATCAGTAGTTGAAAAAGTTAATTAAAAGTTATATATGCAAGGCTATTTTATAGCAAGAAGTTTAATTTCTTAAGTAAAACCTTGTCTGAGTCAAGAAAGTTAGGCACAATTTTATATAAACGCGAGATCAAACAAAAAATTCTACAGGATGACCGCCAAAATAAGAATTGAAGAAAAATACTTTCTTAATTTAATATTGACTCGAGAGATTCGTCATGTGGGTGAATTTCGTAAAAACAAAAAATCAAGTTCGATATTAAAGTTATGAAAAAAAAAAACAAAACAAAAAAACAAAAAGAAGAAATGTTCAAGCATTTAATTTTTCAATCAGCAAAAAAAATGTCTCAGCAAAGCAGGCAGCAATGGTTGAATGGCTCCCTAAATGAACCGCGCGCTTTTCAATATAAATAATGAAAAAAGCTCTGGGATCGCGTTGAGATGAACAGGAAATAGTGGAGAAAAAGTCGACGCGTGTAAATCGAAAAAGCGAGCTCGAGTTGATGTGCCTGCAGTATGAATACCGACTGCGTATAATCATTTGCGGCGAAATCTTTTGAACAAGTTTTGCAGCTCGCGGACGTCAGGCGCAGTGATTGCCGTTGAAATCGACTTTGAGTGAAAGTCGTGCAAATAGAAATAGTTGGCGGGTAAGACAGTGGCTCCGTCGAGTGGCACAAGCCGGCCTGAAAGGTTAGCTAAGATAAACTCTCGGATGCGCTCCAACTAATGGACACAAATTGATTTTGACTGATGGAATTCAGGAAACTCTATATCCAGTGAAATACAAACCTAATGGTCGATCTGTCTAACGTGTCGACGACAGAATCCTAAGAGAGACCGAACAGCTTGCGTTTCGATATAAACTGTAGAACCATTTCCAGAGTTTTTATTGCTATTCAATATTGCATTGCTATTTAAAAGTGATCCTTCTTTAAACAACAAAATCATCAAAGATTCAAACGTTCATCAAACACGAGGCAGACTGAATTTGACGTTGTTCATTTTGTCAGTGTTTTGTTCAACGTTGCAGTTTTTATTTTGAAGATAAATAGTTGAGGGTTTAAATTTCAGGATGATTATAATTGTTTGACATTATTATTCTAATTTACTTGAGAGCTTTGTTAGGGAGTTATATGTGTGTATAATAAAAATAGGACCGCATTGGAAGTTGAAAAGCAGAATCGAAAAACAAGAGCCATCGATAAAAACTTGATCAAGATGCACGCGTATACCAAGGTCTTTATTTTTAAATAGGCTGTCATTTGCATCGGGAAGATCTATTATTCGTTGGTCCTTATAATTTACGAAATCTTCGGAATAGGATGAAATTCTTTCGGTATTAAAGAATAAAGAAGCGAATGCGTCAGACAAGGGAATTCAGCGACGCGCGACTCGAGTGGCTGCATTGTGTTTCTGCTGATTGGAAAAATCGATTTATTGATAGAAGCACTCTTACGGTCATTCTTCCGCAAAATTGATCGTGAAAAATCATTCTTTTAAACTTAAGAACTCGAACAAGACGTGGATGAGTTTACCTCGATGGGAACATCTTATAGTTTGAATACATACCGCTGGGATATATTTAACTCTATGATAAAAACTTGAAAATTGATAAATTATAAATGTTCAAAGGCAATTTTGATTCCTGTAAATTTTTGCAACTGTAATTAATTTGATCACATTGGATGATGTTTATATTATGATTTTGAAAAATCATTTTTTCCTATCAGAAAAAAGTTCTTTTCAACTCTGTAAGTTCTAATAATCTGTTCAATTTTCAGCATCTCACTTTCAGAAAGCCCTTCTTAAGTTGATTCTAAAGATGTTTAATTAAATTTTCAAACTTCTTACAATACATTATATTATCAAATATTTAGCAAGATGAAGATCAAAAATTTGGTTTGCAGTTTCATATCTCAGACTTTAAAACTTTCGAGACGTAACATAAATTCATGTTAATAATTTCATATAAAATATGAATAGCATAAATGAAAAGCATGATGTTACATTGCAAATGGGTTAGTTTTGGGTATTCGGAAGACCGTAATGGTAACCCGTTTAATACACCGTATCGATGAAGTAATAAACTTTTGTATACAATAGACAAAGTTGCGCGATCAGGAAGCATGTCTGCATTTAAGGGTCGGTTTAAACTTCAAGTATTATTCTTGTCGGAAAAACTGTTGGTCAAGTTGCCTGAAGGAAAAAGCACTCTTTTGTAGCGTGAATTAAGATTTTTGCGTGATTCTGACAACCTGCCACCCCGCAAAACTCAACGAACTGACGTTGCGTCGGTTCGAATTATTTAAAAGTCAGCTAAGCTCTGAGGGCGTTTTTTAATTTCTTACTCGATTAATTACGCAACTCTCGGCAAGTTTTGATGCGATTTAACCGTTTGAAACACAAGCACTTTATAACAACAACAGAGAGTGCCTCCCTCATGCTCGTTTTGATGATCGCTTAAAAAAAAATTACCATCACAAACACCCGTGAAAAATGATTTTGATGCATCAAATAGAGTGGGCATATTAATTTCACCGTACAGGATGAAACAATCGTAAAAATTTGTGACTCTGGGTTTTGAGGGCTCGAATTTTGACATTCAGCGCCGGCTGACGCCATGCCAAGTGCCCATCATTATACAATACCAGCTTTTATGATACTTTGTAGATGTTTGAGCTTTTAAGAACCGAACGAAGTGATTCAACCAGTACGAAAACACTTATCATTCAAAATTAATTTTATTTTAATATTTCTAAATTTATTTGTCATTCAAATCATCACAAAGTTTCTGCAACAATTTTTGAACGCAAGTTTAGAACGTTTGATGTTTATTTTGAATAATGTACGACGTAAGAGAAAAAATGAAAGCGAATGATGTATAATCTGAGAAATGTGACGATCCAAAGCAGACGTCAAGTATGGGAGATAACATTTTTGAAACGACGACTAAAAGATGCGAGGAAAAATAGGATTGCGGAATGAACACAGGGACCTGTTCGTCGAGCCGCCATTGATGTCGCGTGTCCTTAGGATCGTCATAAAGCCGACGACGGAGCGAGCTTCCACCAATGGTAGCCGAGCCATGGCGTTCGAGGTGTGAATTATACATGAGGATATCCCACCAAGCTACCTTTATCCCTTCTTTACCAGCGACGCTGATTCGAGTCTCACTTTGTTCTCTTCATTTTTAACCCTTTTCATCGTCCTCTATTATCTTCTCTTTCAACCTTTAGCAATCACGTTAAACTTATTTTTAATTCGTTATTCTTAGTTTGCAATTGGAGTTCAGATTTGTCCAATATAACTGATTCGTTTTAAAACTCTCCTTACGTTCTGCAAACAATGACGTTCAAAATAAATGCTACAAAAAAGTGTCTGCATTTGAAAATGTGTAAGTTTGTAAAATGTTAACATTTGAAAATGAACATTTTCTGCTGAATATTTGCGGATGAATTAAATGGTGCATTCAACGTGAGTTCGAGTTGGGATTGGTTATCGATCAAGCCTGACGAAGAAAAGGCACGCAGAGTTAGTGAATGGCGCACGAATTAGAGGAGCAGACGGTTATGCGAATAGTAAACTAGTCTCATGAAATCAAATGAAACTAACTCAATGCCATTGCCGAATGCGTTCAGTTTCATTAACGTCGCGCAGTCAGACCGAGCTGGCAGCGTCGGATGTGTGCAACTAATGAACTGGCATTACGCGATTAACCTCAACCCAGGCCAGTAATGTGTGCTCGACCCATGCCCCTTTTCTATGCTCCGAGCATGCGATATGTAACTGACGCCTCACCACAATGATTTCTCCTTTGTGCAACTCTGTTCCATCAAACATTTACACTCCGTAGTCACACTAATGCAAGAGAAATTCCACACCGGAGATATTCATTTGATTTTAAATTTCTCATGTAATGTGTAATTTTTCTCCTTTTCAAAAAACATCATTCTCAAATGAAAAAGAAATTAGAGAAATTAATTCTTAGATGATTTTACTTTAGGGGAGTAAGACAAGTTGTTAGAAATATTTATATACACACCTGAGAATCTTTTAGACCAAGTTTCTCGGCGAGCTTTTTTCGGTCCGGCTTGCTGATATACTTTTGAACTTGAAATCGTTTTTCCAAGCCGCGCCTCTGCAGGTCTGAAAATACCGCTCGCCTCATCATCCCCCGTCGAGGTTTTCCTCTCGCGCTAGCTGCCCATGGAAATCCAAGTCCTATACCAGCGAGTTGGCCTAACTCGCCTTGTATCGAAGCTGGAAACCCTGCCACTCCTCCTGGTCCACTTATTTGTCTACCATCTGCACCTGGACTTGCTATCGATAACAAATGATTTGCATCAAATTTGGCCACGATAAAGTTTCAACGCAATCATATTTTATTTCACATGTCGCAAATCAGAGAACGAAACAATTGTTTGCACAATGTTTGGCCGATTACACGAAGACGGTACTCGTTGATGTTTCTCAGTCAAGTTTTAGTGAACGATTTGCATAAGGTGTTATATATTTGGCTCGCACGGAACGCCAAATTGAAACTGCAGCTTCAATATTGTCAAACCGAGCATAACGTTATTATCTGCGTCGATGATATTTCCACGCACTTGTTGCATGCGTACATTTTGCTTGTGGCGGTGCACGTACATAATACGCTAGTGCTTTCGATGCACTTCATATGCACTCCATGTCCCGCGCGAGCCTATACGTACAACGAGATAACCCGGGTCGTAGTGTACACGTGCACGCGCGTCTATTTCATTGCACCTCGTTGCGAAAGTTACATTTTCGAATTATCGTTGAACATGACGCTTTATCATTCGCACGATAGCAATATTATCGCAAGGGTTATCCATGTTGGATACTTTTTTTTTTAACACCGTTTCAAAGGGTTCAAACCTTTGAGTATGAATTTTTATTTCTGATGCATTTTATAATAATACTCATACACTTAAATTCAAATCTCATTTGAATGGAATAAAATATATTGAAATGAAATGCAATAAAATGAAATTATATTTGTTTGTTATATTCAGTTTTTGAAATTGAATAATTACATTTGTTAAATTAACTAAATTAACTAAATCATGAAATAAAATAAATTCATTAATTAATTGGTATTATTACCTGGTAGATAAGGATTTCTACTGTACAGTAATTGATGTAATGTGTGCTGTCCATTGGGAGGCAAATGGTGTTGAGTTGGATGATGTCCCGGGTGTGGAGGATGATGCGGGTGATACGCCGTTGGCCTTGCGATGGGTTTAGCTATGCTGTAACTTGCAGAGTTCTGTAAATTGTGAAGGAAGACTGGTAATGCGCTCGGTGATATGCTCTGAAATTGTTCTGTAACCATAAATCAAATGATTTACATTAAAATCACATCAAAATGTTTCTGCGACAAATCGCCAAATTGCAATTCATCTTTTCTAAGTTACCAATGAAAAAATCCAACGTATTAATGTTTTTTGAGAAAAAAATAGGTCGTCAAAAATAGGTCTTATATTATTTTTAGTTTTTATTAGGTTAATAGGCTATTTTATTAGGTTTTATTCTTTTTTTTTTCGTACTTCAAAAGAATTTTTGTATCATTTATTGGGCGAAGTATTTGCTTTCTACGATTAGATGCGCTCCCTCAGATCCGACAGTTCCGTGAAACAGCTCGAGGCATTTCTAACCTTGTATTAAAGCACGCTTCGACGCCTTTCAAAGACTCGCTCTGTAGTTATATAATCGTTTACAGAAATCCCGCAAGCGGTGTTTGTATTAAACATCACGTTTGAAATCAAAACTTTTCTGAGCTTTTAAGGAAACATTCTTTCATCCCCTTGACTATCAAAACAACAGGATAAAAACATCAAGAAATAAAAGAAAAACTGTAACTGCTGTTGCTAGTTTCACTCTGGATGCAAATGTTGATTCTTTGAATGTATCCAAAATTTTGCAAGAGACAGAACATTTTTGCGACATTGATGAGTAGATAATTAATTTGCAGTTCGCGTACACGCAATTGATGGCTGAAAATCGCATGGCTTATGATTTTGATAATCAACAACGAATGCTCGTTTCGACATCGGCTAAAATTCTAGAACAACACACGAAATGATCATTGACGTTGTGAGTCGGGCGGCGCGTTAATTGCGAGTATTCACGCTGGCATGAAATTAAAACGTGGACGTTTATAAAATCCCGGACCGATATTTGCGGCCGACAGCGAAACATCATTTACACAAGAAAAGCTTCAGCAACTGTTTCATCACGGTTTCGTTAACTGTCGTCATGATTTCATCAGTTTATCGTTATAAACGTTCAGCTTTGCCGCTGGTATATATATCGATATAATAATATGCGGTCACGAGTTTCCGCAAATTTTGTCGATACCTGACACACTTTGTGACATGCCTTGTGTATATCAAAACGAAAATTTATTTTTTCATTTTAAAAACTCGTTTAAAAAAAAACCATTCGCAAAACTTGTTAATCACACTTTCAAAAATCATTTTTTTTTTTAGTTTCTCTTACATAGAATTCTGTATTTGTGTCAACGAAAATTCGGCCAGAGAAAATGAAAACAAAATATTCTTTTACAATATAAACTGATTTTCGTGTTGTAACAAAGCAATAAGTTTTGGTTCATTTTCATAATAAACAATCTTTAAACTCAGTCAAAGTTTTTCGAACATCTGACAATGATTTTGGCACGTCTCTAAATTCATAAGAGAACTCCCATATCACAACAGACGAGAGATGTGTGATTTGCACTTCATTGATATTTATCGGGGCGAGGCGCGTTTTCGCAGCGCTGCGTAAAAAGACGTACGATCTTGGGTGCGCAAAATGATAATTCATGATGTCGCGACCGCCCCTGAAGGTGGTACAGGACCATTGTGCCGAATGCATCCATAATAATAACAATGATGCACAACCAAGGGGTTGGTCGGACGACGATTTTTAATATTTTTTTACTTCTAGGCCGATCGCCACGCCCAGCGGCACAGCAGAAAAAAAAAGTGACGTGTTTGAAAATAATAAAATAATGGGGCTTAGCTAGGGTTTGCTCTGCGTTAGGCGAACAATGCCCGACAATAATCCATACACGGCTCGGCATTGTGACCGCGACCCTATAAAATACTCATCGCTTTTTATCGTTGTTTATGCGACCGACCAATCGAATCGCGCGTACCACCGGCACGCACCTATCGCGTTCGAGATCGCACCGGACGCAACGGAAAGCACCTATTTTTTATGCTGTTTTTCGTGCCGTGTGATCGGGAACGCAGTGTTGTTACAGTTGTAGCAGTTTTAGGGGTGGCCCTAAGCCGCTCTTTCAGCATGCTTATTCTTCAGGATTAAGGGCCTCGGCGTATTATTAACGAGATACCGCTGCAGGTCACCGAGAGCTGAATAGCCGGCTCTCGAGACTGCGAGACTGTTTACTTTGCGGTTGACGACCGTTTTGCGTTAGCCTTTTCTTACCAACTCGATCCACCGTGATTGATCAAATTAACGTGTTGCAACGTCGATTGCAGATCGCTCGCGTTCACAGATTGAGTTGTTGGATCCTTGTACGACTCAAATGCCCGCGAGCCTGATTAGTCTTTTATGGTTCCCTTGTTGTTGTAAAAAATATCACGATTCATGACGGCTGTGAACACTTTGAAATATAATTAAAAAAACGTTTCTAACCATAAGCCCACATTGTATCACATTTGGTACATTGACAATTTTTATTTCTTTATGTTGTTCATATCAGGATTTATTGTATGTATACCTTTATCGATCCTTAATTGATGGTAATTCAAAATGTCATCAATATTATTGAAATGTTAAAACATTTATTGGAACATTATTTTTTGAGGTGGCGATTTACGTGAATTAAATGAATTCATGTACTTTTGAAAAAATATTTTCTGATAATACTTTCTGAGAATATAGTGAAGTAATATGCCAGTTGATATTTTGATTACAAATTGATTATAAAATGAATTGAATTCATGAGATTAATTTCTAATTTAATCAACTTTTTGATAAGACGTGAACAGTAACCACATACCCTGACTAGAGTTATTGCACTAAAAAAAAAAAAAAAAAAAAAACGATCAAAAATAATCTGTGGCAAACAGTAGTATCTATTAAAAATTATTTCACCAGTAAAATTGTTTTTGCTGTTATACTGTTTCATCATCTTCTTCAGTATATAAAAATCCTTTCTGTCTATAACTATGAACAAAACAATGATATTTGTTACAATTTAAACAAAAAAGAATAAATACAACTGACATAATAATAACAAAAAAAAGCATCCTCCCAGCATCAGGCATTATGAGAAAAAACCAGTGACTCGCGTGATATTTGAGACCATTATGGCAGCCGTCGGGCGGGGGCGTCGATAAATTCGGAGTTTGTTGCCAATCCACTTTCTCGCGCAATTATTTCACAACATTTCGACATGACGTATAAACACGCCGAGTGGACGAGGCGCGAGTTTGCCCGACAAGGAAGGGGGTGGCACGCGGAGGGGGCAGCCAGGAGGGATGTAACATATGCACGTGGCACGCTCGATGCATTCGGCGCGATCCGACAAATGCACGGGAGGCCCCCCGCCTGCCCCTTGCGTTCGCTTTTTGCATACACCCATGCCGACCTCCGAGTAATGCAACTCGCCAATGCTAAATGCAACATTTGCACACTTGCTGCAGCCACGTTTATCGCCCTTGTATGAACGTTATCGACTCGTGTCAATCACGTACGGGGAACGAAAATAAAAGAAAAAAAAACATCACGCGCCGACGTATTAATTCGCGAACGATGATTCGCGCGTCTATTAATTCATTTTTGTTTTTTCATCGACATTTTCGGACGTTTGAATTTCATTGAGAGCGCTCGGCGTGTAACGCGTCTGTATGAATTGTGGCGATCGCCCGGCGCCCCACGGTGTTTGTACATTTGTTTGCATTCTATTTTTTTCCCATCCTCTCGCACTCTTTCTCTCTTTCTACGTGTCTAGTTGACGGAATCTGATATCATTTTATTTATGTCGATTTTTTGGCGCCCCTACGCATTCGCCACGCGATGACGCGTACACGTATCCAGTCGATCGACAGTTGATGTCGGCTCGCGAGACACAGAAAACGGAAACAAACTGTTGGAAATAAATGTGGAGAGATTATTGATGGCTGTCTGAGGGGTTGTTTAAAAAATTACGCTTGATTGGCGGTAATTTTTCGACAACCGTGCTTTTCAAGTGCTTTTTCCAAAACCCGTGAGGTTTCAGGATATTTGAGAGATGTTGTACCAAAAAATAGTCATGATTGGGGATGATTGACCAACGATCAATAACAAATTTTATTTTGAAACGAAATGTCCTCAGAATCGTATTTTAGAACTTTCATAGTGGATCTAAAAAATAATATTAAATCCTTGACCACGCAGTTCCCACACGTTACTCACCAAGAGATTTAATTTTGCTCTTAACTTTTAGTGCAGAATTTATCAACCCTCATAGAAATACATTTGAACATGAATTATTTTAATTTTTTATTTGACACCTACAGATCGATTGTTCATTAGCATCTCCAAATGTTTGTATTGAAAATTCATGAAACAGCTTAAGAAAAATCGGAATCAGCAATAATATAAAAAGCTCGTATAAAAAATAATTGCAAATAAAATTTATAGCAAAACGAGCGTAGAAACGCGCGACGATAAGTCATTGAATTCAGCCTCTTGTCTGATATTATAGGTACCAATCGTGAAGGCTTAATATTGGGGTGAAGGTAAGTGGTGGACCAGCTGACGCCGACTCCACCCTGCACGCACGCTGCGACTCGTCTTGAGGGTGTGTGGATGAGATTTAGGGACCGGCGACAGAAGTCTGCACTCGACACTGATTTGTGGTGATGCTTTGTTTCAATTGTAAACGCCGCCTAATAGTCACGCATACGTCTTATCTCCCATCATATTATATTGTATCAGATTATATTATATCTGATTATTTGGTCAGATGTATCAGTCCATTCAAACTTTCTTCTCTTACCAATTTGATTTTCAGTTTAAACAGAGTTGCAAGTTTCAAGATTTTTCTTTTGCTTTGTTCTATTTTTTTATTTTATTTTATTTTATTTTATTTTTTTTTGAAGCTGAAGAGTATTTGTTTTATAGCGCTATCAGGGAAGATTCTATGTTGCTGAGAAATTGATGAGAAAGAGATTATCTTTATGTATGAAACAGTCTTTTTGGGGGGCAAAGTTGAGATGTGGAGGGTTCATCGTTTCTCGATTCAAGTTTTAAGGCTTAGTGGTTGAGCTTTATTTACTTTATTTGTGAGTTTATTTTTCACCGATTTGGATGAACTTGTTACAAGGATAACTTGAATAAGTATTTCAACATTATTCTCGCGAAACAATGTTTCAACGCTCTCAAAAATTTTTGAAATTTGTTCAATTTAGTAGAACCGGGGATTGATCTAAGATTATTCTTCTTGCTCGAACTAATTATATAGAGCCATTTTTTTCTAGAGCTGTTTCAAGTATGTTTCAAAAACAACTTGGCAAAAACAAAATGATAACTAGAATGATGAAAACACGTGGAATAATTACCCGGATTTGGTCTCCTATTATAATTGCCTCCAAGAATAGCATTGACACTAAACTTCAACTGGGGCTTCTCCTTCTCCTGGATCCTCTGACAGGCGATGCCGGAACACTGCTCGTCTCCACACGTGCAGGTCTCCTCGCCTATCCTATCGAGCCTCTCGCTCTCGCGGTCCACATTGATCCTCATTCCATTCTGGACGAAGGTCCCTCTTGCAAAATCAAACCGACGGTCCACCAGCTGGTCCCTGTCCGGGCAGGGTACCTCCAACTCACTTGATATCCTGTCCTCGTCGATCGAGTGATTCGAGTCCATAGTGGAACCCGACCTGTTCTCGATCCTCTCGGACAGTCTCTCGATGGCACTCAGTCTGTCAATCACTTCTGTCTGCGGTTCACTTTTGTCCGTCTCCAAATCCATCGTGGACTCTTGCAAATTGTCACGGTCTGTGAGCACCTGGTCCTCGGGCAGTCTGGCTCTCTGGTGCATCAGAGTTGACCTGTTGAAGATGCTGGGCATCCTGAGAGGTTTGTCCGCCTCGTGGACCAGATCTGGGGACCGTTGTCTCTGGGCTTCGGACTCGCGGTCACGCTGCCTGGCCATCAGACTGGCCGCCCAGTTGAGGGTGAGGTTGGTGAAGTCTGTCGCCGGTCCCTTGCTCTGCAGAAGGTTCTCCATGAGAAACGACGGCGATGTCATCGCGTTCTGCTGCAGGTTCTTCAGCATCGCTGCCGAGGAGGGAAACATCACCAGCAGTTAGAACCAGCGGATTGTCGTATGCAGTACTGTCATGCTCTGGATCGAAGATCACTCACCGATGCCACACTCACATTGACACGACGCGCAACGGTTGGCTCAAGCTGAGTGTAACAATCGACAGTGCGACGTCAACTGATGCAGCATCCCGAGAGTCGAGCCTACAAAGACCCCCGGACCAGCGAGGGTTTCCTACGTACAGGGAACCTAATGTGCTCCGTCTCGCTCGCGCGCTGCCGCTTTTTCCCCACCCCAGCGTTATGTGAGATAATACAGACTATAAGCCGAGCAATTCGGGGTTTGGCTCGCTCGGTAATGCCGTAATAAAATCATACTCCCATCAACCGGTGCTGCACACCCCCTTCAAAGGAGTAAGCCGGGGAGTAAAAAAGCCAGGAGACTCGCATTCCTTTAGTCAACGATTGGATTTTATTTGACGAAGCAACCCTGCTAGCGGCCAATCCCGGCTTGGCTACGCCCACCGCGCGCACACGGAGGGGGTACACTACACCCTTATCAACTTTATTATCTCTATTACCTATATGTAATACGAGACCGTTTCGCGTTACGTCATTTTCTTGTAAGGATACACTTAACCACCCCGGCGAATGGATCCTTCGCGCACACAGCCGCCAGAGCTTTGTCTCGCTCGCTCGACGCGTCGCCTGACATTTCAATATGCAGCATAACGGATCCTCGCGATAAGCGTCTTTCATACCAAAAGCTGAACACCCTGTGAGTGTCTTTTGACACTTTTGCGAGTCATCTCGCGAAAACGACAATTGCGATTTTCGTCTCACGTGGGAAGATCGCTCGTGTGGCTGCTCAAAATTGTCGACGATTTTCTCGATGATGTATACATCAGCGAACTCCAATTGCAAATTTATATTTTGTTTCATCGGCGTGCTGCTCCAAATGTTCAACTTTGTCATTCAAAATAAAGAATGAGATTTTTTTTACCCATCAAATCTTCGTTTTGTTCTGATAGAACTGGAATACAAATAATATATAAGATGACATAAACTTATATTTTTTTGCGAAAAGAATGAGCAGTTTCTTTTCCGTGAGAATAAAATTGGTATTCGAAGACAGAGATATGATTGAATCACAAAATCACCCAATGCGTTTTAACGCATGCTTGGGGGGAGGGGGGTTTCTGTTACATTTTGTTAAATTGTTAATCTCGCGGATGCTTATCATTGTTGTAGAAGGTAAATTAAGATCATGAGCGAAATGAATTTGTATTTGCATTTTGATCAGTGAAATGAAACGTTTGATTCGAAACGAAACTAATGTGCAGAGCGCACGTATAATAGACATGTTGACTCAATGTTAATCAAATAAGTTAATTTGTAAAGCTCATTGCGGCAGAAACGCGCGGACGTACGATGCATAAACGTTAACGATGCAAAACGAGCGATGTAACAGCGTTATCAGGGCACTGCGTTATTACCCGTTATACACATAATTGATATAATACGGCAAGGTCGGTTCGTCGGACGAGTTTGCTCGCTTGTTCGGCTCAAGTCGAGTAGTCTAATAGGGTGGTAGTGGCCTCGTCGACGACGGAGGAGCCGGGGGTGCGCGCTTCCACCACTTTTTTATCTTACGAGGGATGACGTCCGAAAGCGCTGGAGAGGGCTGCCACGACCAACCGTAACGGCCCGCGAGCCACCTCTCGATGGGAGGGGGAGTTAGACCACGCCTCCCCCGCGTTAGAATCATCTACCTCGTCGACGCCACGACTTATCACCCTCTCTCGACTCCGGGCTGCAAGAGCGGCGAAGGGGAAAAAATAATGAAATGAACATCGAGAACGAATTGGGTATTATTATAAGAGCCGACGACTGGAGCTGGCTATACCGTGGTTATATATAAATTCAGATCCCGCGGATGGAGGAGGCGAAAGTGGGAGGGCGCGACGCTACGACCTCGCATTTGGCCAACTAGGATATCGCTCGCTCAACAATTATTCATTATTTTTCATTCAACGAGACCCGATTGGATACTTGTTTGTTCGATTGACGTTGCACAAATGAATTTCCTACGGGATGTTGTTTTGATGTTATCGTTCACTTTTCTTGTTTTTTTTTTATTTTTTTTTGTTTTTTGTGTCAATTCAATTTGCATTAGTTTAGTTGGAGAGTTTAGATCCTTGTCATAGACGAACGAAAATTGTTTAAATCTGTGTGCACGTCGGTGGGATTCTAGGAATTCTAGAATTTATTATAACCAGTTTGCGTTTGGGAACGTTGCAAAAAATTAATTATCGTACCGGTGTTTGTTATTTTTTGAATTCGCAGCCAGAATCGACGTTGATAGTTTTCGACTTTGATTTTAATTCATTGGCTGTCATAAAAAAGTATATTGAACAACATAATCGACATTGAATTTAAATTTATTGGAATTTACCAAATACAATTCTACTTTCCAGTGATTGACACGGTTTTCCCTCAGGTTTCTTTATTGTTTTTTCCTTCGACTTTTATTTTAATATACGTGCAAGTTCAACGCTAAGTTTCATCAAGTTGTTAGAATTGGAAACGCAATTAATTGAACACAACTTGAAATTCAAATGATTAAATTGAAAAATAATAAATTAGAAAAATTGTTACAATTTTATTTTTTTACAAGTAAATTGTAAAAATTTGTGAAATATGATAATAATACAATTGTTTGTACAATTTAATATTTTTTCGAAGTGGGACTTGAGGAGAATGTTAAATCATGTTAAATCTCAAAATTTAATAATGCAAATTTAATTAAATTGAACTTAATAGTTTTATAATTCTTCTGTTTTGAAAAGCTGCACGAAAGAAGCGCGTGATCTAATTTCGATGACAGCGAAAATAAGCCAGGACCTCTGGCATGGAGTGGGGCAATAATATTCTGTCCCCTGAGGGGTAGTTAGGAGCACGTGACGCATGCCTCTTAACCCAAAATCACATATGCATTGATCTTGTGTATATGCGCCGAGTCATAGTTACATATTGTGACGGATTGACTAATATTCTTCAAATATCCACTCGTCCATGAAATCAACTTTATTAGTTACGTCGGCCAATAACTTTGCATTGAATACTTATGATCGTATATGTATATATTCGCAGCGATTTCTGTCAACCAGGGCGACGCAATAACGCCTGACGTTTTCACATATGCCGACCGCAACGTCACAATTCGACGCGACCAAGAGAAAAGAATCCCAAATTAATTTCATTTGATTCGTCATTGACGCCGTGTGCTTTGTCAGTTTTTTTTTATGCTCGCTTAAAAGTTCAGCCAGTTTAGTGCACTTGATTAATTTGTACATATAAAAAAAATGGAGGAAGAAGATTAATTACAGGGGAGTCAAGTATTAAGTTTGGAAAATCGTTTTATTTCGAAATTCTTTTTTTTTTTCATACAAATTTTTATTTTCTTTTGCATTTTGGGTTGGAAATGATTTTCCGATTCAAAGCAATCCCTTAATAGATTTCGAGAGATCAAAGGGAACCTCGAGTGTGTGGTGTGTAAAACTAAACTGAGTAAGCGAGAAAAGCTCAATAATCTCGTGCAAGAAAGACGTATCGGGAGGGTGTAAGTTATAGGTGTGCCAGTATATAAATTGTCACCTGGCAGTCGCACGTAGAAGCTGTCGCTACGGACTAGAATTGCTTTGTTTGGGGAAAAGAATGGCACGAAAGAACGAACTGCTTGGTAAAGGGGTGGTACTGATATGCGCAAAAGTTCCAATAAAAACAGAAGCACCAATTCAATTATTTTTTACCGTATAACAATGATTATGTAATCGTTTGTCTTAAATTAAAATAATATCTTTAGTTTACTTTACTTTGAAGTTGTTCTTCGAGATTCAAATTTAAATTAAAAAAAATCATAAATTAATGAATTATAAACTATTTATTACATTAAACCTATACAAGTATACAATTTCATTGAGTGTTATTAATATTTTCAACATTGAATAAGTAACATTTAAAATGTCACGCTGAAATCTGCCACTTCCATTGAATGGGACAGTAACGCAAAATTATAGTGTAATTTATCGTGCAAACATTTTAGTTCTCATAAATATTATCAATTGTTATCAAAGTTTTCTCAAAAATCATCACGATTGACATGTTAATTCTCATGCATACGAACATTTTCTAACTTATGTTTTTGTTTTTCAAAATTTTCCGCAAATAAATATATCCTAACGATGCTTAAGTGTATTATAATTTATCAAGCGCATATATAAAGTCTTTCTCATGCATAAAATCGATTTTTTTGGTTTTTTTTATCACATCAAATTTTTTTGATTTTTTTTTGTTTTTTTATAAAACCCACATCTTGATGAACTACCGCTTGTATGCGCTAATGCACTACTGTTTTCTTGGTTGTTGAATCATCCTGGGATGAGAGATATGAGCCGTCCGGGTGTTGCGGCTTGGCAGTGGTTTTTCATGAGTACGCTGAACCGCTTCCTGAGTAAGATCTGGAAGTCCTTTGAAAAGAGTGTTTTTCACAAGGATGCTGTTTGGTAAACTGTGAAAGAAAAAATTAAATAATTTCTTTTTGGCAAGAGAGTTTTATTACCTCAATATTCATATCATTTTGTTTGTAATAAAGTATGTAAATTGTGCTTTAATAATTTACATTAGATAGAATAATAATTCCTGAAAAAGATAATTAAAAAAGGAAAGGTATTGAACAAACAGCTTTCGTATAAGTATAGAAACATAAATTTCAATAAATCTCAAACTAAAATCGTATTTGTCCTAACTCGAATCAAAACAAAATATGATAAAAACACAACACAGCATCGTCAATTTTAAATCGTACTATTTCATACTCAAACAAATCCGAAAAAAATTCTGATCAGAATAAATATCGTGAATTGATTTATAAATCATAACTTGAAAAACGTTTGCAAGCATATTTGACGTGAATTTCTTTAACAAATTAATTTAAAATAAATATATTTATTAAACATATTTTAGATCAAGATATATTTGATAGATAGAAATGTTTTTTTTTTTACATAATTGAAACAATGAAAATTGAACAGGGTAGAATTTTATTAATTTTAGGAAAAATTGCATTTGTCCACGAAAATAGTTTTGCTAATAATTTTGATTTTGAAATGGTAGGTCAACATTTTTGAATTTCTTCAAATGGGTCATTTTAAAATTGGCCGTTAAATTGAACTCACCTGAAAATCGACTTTGATGAATTCAAATTAGCCACGCGGTGTTCTTCCTTTGCATTTTTGTGCTGAGTGATTCTTCTTTCTCCAGCTTTCACTAAAAAAATATGTTATAAATCATTAGAAACTGTAAATGATCTTCACATAAAAAATAATAAAATTAATTAAAACCATTACCTGCAGGAAGGTGCCCTCCTTTGAGTTTCTTCTCTTTGGTTTTTGACATTTTGGCGTGAATATTTATCGCTCTTCAAAATGAATTACCGAAAAACCGAAGATTACTTTTCACATGTCAGAAAAATCACTATGCAACGACTTGTGTGTGCATTTTGAACGATACGTACCAAATAAAATGCGCACACACACTTTTCCGTCGTTTTTATACAATTCGCGTGCTCTGACAGAAACGGAAACAGATTTCGCTTTAACATGATTCGAAGCGCCAAATTTGAATGCTAAAATACAATCTGCAAACATATTAACTGTAAGATGATTGTTAAGAAAAGCTCTTTATGAAAAAGAATAGAAAAATGTGTCCATATATGTAGTATATATGGATCATCTGTATTTCATTTTAACTGCTATGATATTTTTTCATTTCATTACAATTGTTCCAAATTAATAATTGTATTCATTTGAGACTGATAATTTGCATGGGTAAATCATTATCTTAAATAATAGACATTGAACGTTGCAGGTGCAACGATAATTACGACATGTCAAAATAGAATTAGCTCGTCAGCAGTACATGCTCGGCGTATAGATTGCTCAACTTGGACCTTTGCAGTTTGCGCGCTCTCGCTACGGGGTGTGCCTTGCGTGACACTCGAACCCTCCCAGAAAGCCGCGGGTGCCAGAGCGAATCAGGTGCAAGCGAGCGAGACAGCGCCAAAGGAATCGTGTTAATTAATATCACGTCACACGCGTGGCCCGGCTATACAATATGTCTCCTCTTGAGCGCCAAAGTCCGAATATTTCTCTCGCGTTTCTCGCACCTTCGCCACGTCGCTCGCCTTTTCTCATTATGCTGGTGTGCAATTTTCTTCCGGCATTTTCTCATTACGTCTTTGTCGCTTTATTACCTCTTATCATCACTGGCGTAAACGTTTAATGACTTCTCTCTGCAATATTGTGTGCGTTTAATTACCCCACTACCTTTAGCATCCCTCTTGATGACAAACATTTTAACGAGATGAAGCTTTGAAACAAGGATCGTTAATAAAATTCAACTTCAAAATGATTTTATCATACAGCTTATAAATTATTAGATATTTAAAATTAAAAAAAAAAAAAACATTTCAAAAAATTGTTGATTTTATTTTTTGTTTGTGTGGACCATTATGATCATTAATTTTGTATTGAAGGAAAATTATTTTCTTCTGTACTTTGCGATGACAAAATAAATATGGATTAGATGATAGGAATGAAAACACTTGGTGTGATTTGTGAGGGACGGAACAAAACATTCTTTTTCAAATTTCCCTTCGAATGGTGTATAGTGACAAATGCGGAATTGTGGTTCGTCGTCGGCGATCCCTCGATTGACGCTTTGATCATATAATTGGAGTGTAAGTTTCCATTTAAACCATAACGACACTGGGGGGTCTGTTATTAAATGCTCCGATTTGGACCAATTATCACGCAATTTGATTTGTGATCGGGAATTTCATACTTTTGATTGTCATCAAAAACCACTCGTTCATTAATCTGATTGCTATAATGTGATTGACCATCAAACGCGAAACATCTGATACAAGATTTCGCTTGCCCCGGTCTGATAATAAAAATTATCTCCGCTAAAATGCTTCACAATTAACCCCTGTAACCTCCCGATATTAAGGGATGTCTATAGATAATTCTATGCTGTTATGCGACGTTCAAAGCTCCCTTTATTTTATGTGTGTCTGATTCATATATATTACCAACGATTGTCAAGGGGGACTTTTTTTCTTATTTAAAAATACCTAATATGGGCAATGCAATCTTCTTGTCTACACGACATTTAAGAAGTTGCAAGTTGAATCATTCTTCTTAATTAAATGTTCTTAACCCAATGGTACTTTTATCCTTAAGATATTTTTTTTTTAATTTTTCAATATAATACAACCTAAACGGTCCTTCACGAGTAAAAATAATACTCGAAGGGTCTCAGATGAGGAAATGAAAAAAAATTTTTGGGAGTTGATAGGACGTAGAAAACCCGTAAATATCAATCGCCTTCCCTGTAAAGTCACATTATATTCTACTCCCCTTTTCTGTCCTACAGCTTTTCAAACTGTGTGTTCTGCCTATGATCTTGACATTATTTATCGTTCCTCGTATAAACTTTGCAGTTTAAACGCTGCTGCCACGAAAAAACATCCATCAATTCATTGGGTCCATCCAGTATCATGAAATTCACTTTAAGCTCAAATCATATAGTTGGTTCTGATCTCTGCAAAAAAATCCATTTTTAAAACACGCGTAACGTATTAAAACGTTGATACATTTTTTGTTTCAAAATTTGTTATTTGATCAGTTATATTTGTTACACACTCTGTAAAAAAATGATAATGTGCAAAGTTCCTTCAAAATTCGTATAAATGAAATAATCTTTCTTTTTATTGATGGTTTCTAATAAAATCCTTAATATCTTGATCTTAAGATCTAAACAAGAAATAATTCATTATAATTTAATGATCACACATTATTACAGCAAGAAATTTAATTTCTTATCTAAAACCGTCTTGAGATAAGAAAAGTGAAATGTCTTTCTTTCTTTCTTAAGGTAAAATGTCACAGGGATCTTTGTTCTCTCTTATATTAAAAAAATCGCTCTTCTGATGCAAGCATGGAAAAATAAAAGAAAATCTACCGCTGTAAGAACAGAACTTGATTAAATGCATTAATTCTTTAATAAACTTGATAAAAAAATCGTTCTTCTGAAAAGGCACAGTTACGTTGAAAACTGATTATGATATCAATTTATGTGCAACTTTAATTGCATCATGACATGATAATTCCTTTTTAATCAAATATGAACGAACAAAATGTGTATTACAATTTGAAAACATATGAATAAAAAAAACAATATCGGTTACTTCTTAATTATATTTTATCATCCACTTATATTTATAAAAAAAGATTCATTTAAGCACGATGCTTCTCACAATGAGAATTTATAGTTGTTATTGGAAAGCACCATAATCAGTTCTTGGATTATACATCAAAAACAAAAAAGCAGGAAGATTGAATATGCTGGGAGTTTTGCTCTGTCGTACGGCATACGTCGACGCTCGTCTAATTTGTATTGCGTGGAGCGGCGATGCAGAGATATTAGGGGCAGTTATCGCAGCGTATTACTCCTAATCGTTTCTCGCGAAAAAGAGGGAGACGACGACGAGGGGCTTGATGTGTGGTGGCGCGCGAGAGAGATGCCAAAAGAAGGGGAACGTCCGACGCGAGGAGAAAAAGAGAAGGCAAAAGCGGCCAGGGAAGCCAACGTGCACTGGTGTTTTTGACAGGCCGATGAATTGAATAATCGCAAGTCGAGTCGAGGGGGTCCGCCAAATCTCAGTCCCCCAATATGCTCGCTGTGTGTGTGTGCGCGCGCGCATCTAGATGTGTTTGCAATTTTCAGAATAAAATGCCATATATCCCATGTACGAATTTACAACTCACATCCACACTTGGATCCCCCCCCCCCCCCGTTCGAACAACATTTACTCGCTAACGAGTTGGATATATAACGAAATACCGACGGAATTATTTACGACGTAAATGAGGAATGGCTTTTCATTGACGATTTTTCACGGGTGCAACACTCCGGAGCCTGTTTGTGCGATAAATACCACGCATTAAAGCAACACTTACCGGACAGGACCGAGTGACGTTGATAATGCGCTAGAATTTGTCATTAATATCCGCATTCCGTTCATTCCTCATGTTTAATCGAACTAATATGTTTGACTTTTGTTTTTTTCATACATAAAAGCAAGAATTGACAGAAAAATTATTTATATAGAATGTCTTTTTATTGAATCAATTTATTTTTATGTAAATTCATCAAATAGATATTAAATAAATAAATTTATTGAATACATTGAAAAACAGGTAACTGTAATGGATTTTCAGAAAAATGGTTACTTTGAATCAAAAAGCATCATTAAAATATGTTCAAGGAAATTGTTTTTCAGAAATAATTCTGATGTTTTTTTTTCTTTCATTCTAATTTATTTTTAGTTATTATTTTAGCTGAAGATGTTTTCATTCGTATAATCCATCTTCAGCATTAAGAAAAATGAAGTAGTCCTATTGTGTGTTTTTGTTAACAAATTTTTCGCATTTGAATGCTCGACGAATTAATGAAGCGCAAACTGATGTCGTTGATTAATTTTCAAATTTGTTTGTCGACGGGTTTACGTTACACGGTCCGACAGTTCGAGCATAGGTTTTGCACAGCACACGGCCACGTGCTGCGCTTATTGCGGGAGTTCTGTTTTGAACACATTCAATGGGGAATATCTTGATCCTATAACACGTAACGCTTAAGGGCTCAATTTCTTACGACGTATCGTTGGATATGTTTGTCGATGCTCTCGCTAAACAACGTGAATATTCCATGGTTATCTTTCATGCAACAACACTTTATCAAACAATCATTTACACCTCCAAAAATAAGATATTCAACAAATAATAAAAATTGTTGTTTTTAATTTTATATGATCCAACTGGCACAATTTTGTATAATTTTTTTTTCTACATTTATTTTAGTTTGATAATCATAAAAAATAACAACTTAATTAATTGTCGATTTACGAAAATGTTTACAACAATTTGAGATAACTTGAAAAAGAAAGTCATCGATAAAAGGAAACTGTGATTGAAATTAAGCTAAAAATGTATTGGCAGTATACGTTCGGGATGTAGCAAAGACGTGGGTTCAATGAGTGTACTTTGAACTGTCGAAACCGTATGCATAATACTATGCAGTTATATAAAGTTATAAGGTACACAGAGAGCGAGTTTAGGTATGAGCTTTAGAAATCGTATACGTTGGAGGCAAAATGTGTAGGGATGAGAATGGGTGGAACCAGTCAGAGAGCGAGCGACGATGGCGGCTGGTGCATTTGACGTTGATACCACGATAAGATGAAAGAGCTTCGAAGCTTATATCCGAACTATGGACCAGTCGTATTGTTATGCACGTTTAAGCATATCGTAATACCGGAAAGATACATATACGTACTCGGTTCGTATTATTTGGAGCGTGAATTCAGAGGTTTACACAGAATTACATGTCAAATATCCACGACCGATAAGAGCAAGATATCTTCAAATATTTACTCCAATGTCACGGTCATGAAAAAAACACTTATCCGCAATTTCACCGTCAGATGATCCCGACGCAAGATTATTTCCTAACGAAATCAACATTTTTTTTGTTCGCATGCCTTTTGGAATTAATTTTCAGAAAGGTAGAGGCAAAAAAATGGACGCGCACTTGACAGATGAAAATTTTCAATTAAACAAACATACACTCGATGGAGAAAAAAATATGGTTTTACATGTTTCGCAAAATCGAAGCGATAATTGAATTGCTTCCAATCAAAAATGAAATAACGTTTAACTGTAACGGTCGATTCGACATCGGACGGTGGTATGCGGATATCGCGAAGCATCTTCAAACAAATTTGTGCAATTTTCGGCTTTCGATACAGCAGTTTTAATTAGTTTTAGAGAACTAGACGAAGCTTTTTGACGACCAATTTGCGAGTTCCAACGGAGCTTCTTGGTTGAATGCTGGCAACGTTTCACGACGGCTCCTCTCTCTAGCATTTCTTTGTTTTCCATTTAGTCGCGTCCATGTAAACTGGCTGCAAAAATGCACCGAGCAGACACTAGCCTGCGGCTGACGAACGTTCCAACAACAAACGCAAAACACGCGATCCGAAATCAAACCAAACCCTTTAACAGTCCGACTATTAATTTGTTTTCGAATTACTTTTCCGCTTTAGCACGTACTTGAATTGCGCGGAATAATTGAAATCAATCGGTATGGGCGGTCGAATTAATCAACGGCGAAACATTTTTAAAATGTGCAACATTGACAGAAATATAGTCAACAAAAATTAATTACTGCAAACAAAAATAATATATCATTTAATTTTTATAATAACAAATTTTATATTTGTATTCAAATTGCCTCTGTGTAATAAACTGAAGTAAAATAATGAAGCTGGTACATTATCAGACATTCGTAATGCAAGCAATTGTGCAGAACATGTGCAATTTATAAAGAAAATTGTTTTTCTGTAAACTCATAAATTTTTCACAGCGACTGAAAATATGTGGCTTCAAAAAAATTTCGATCAATTTTCTAATTCAGAAGTAATGATTTACCGTTATACGATATTGTAGAGACAATTTTGTTATCAGATTTTTTTTTAAATCTGTTTTAATAAGAATCGATTCAGCTGAATGTTTCATGCCAAACAGAGGAGACAAAAAAAAAAAGAATAAAAGAAAATAGTTTGGAGGGACGCTAATTTGGCAATCGAGTGGCCATAAGAGACTCTTCGAGTATCGCATGATAAGAAGAGCTTTTCGTCATGAGAAGGTCGATCGGATCGCGGTTGCTATCTATCTTCGCGTATGTCGGTTAGCAATCAGAAACACTCGTTGAATGTGTCACTGACACACCGAGACCATAAGGGTTTCTATGAATTGGTCGCGTGCCGCCAAGTGCTATAGAGTACTGGCCCGTGTGTACTCTCGTATCAGACCAAGCCATTACATTTGTAAGCTCCGCGTGTAACTCCATACAATTACATCGATCCCGGCGATAAAAATAGAGCCCGGACTGACACAAAAGAGAAGCCGACATTATTTCCCGTTCAAAATTCATCATAACAATTTGAACGTACAAGAAAAAATAATTTGATACACTGTTCGCTACACACGAGAAAAAGAATTATTTCTAATTGAGCTGCAATTTTTCAAGCTCATATAAATGAAATAACGTTTCATTGATTTGCTGCTACTTAGCAACGTTCAATTTTTCCTGACGGGAAATGCGCGATGTATCATTGAAAAGCACATTGCGAACTGGAATTTGTAATAATATCACCGTTGCGAGCCGATATATGTTTGAAAAAACTTTTGACGTTTCATTACGCTGATAAAATATGATGTGAAACTATCCAAGTTTCGGTGTATCAATATCAGAGAGTGAAGTTTGAAGGGAAAAAGAATTTGATCGATAATGCGATGCTATGTAATATTTTGTTATTATTATTGTAAGCTGAGAGCTTGATGCAGTTGAAATGAGTGTAATACTCACATTTCGTTTAATCGAAATGTATTCATCTAACGGGGTTCTGTTTATTTTAACAACGCAATTTGCAATCACAATTCAACGTACGGGATTTTTAAATAATAAATCAACTTTCTAATTGAATTGAGTCAAAAATAATAAACAAACAAATAAAAAATAACAAATGAAAATTTTGTCATTGTGCGAACAACATGGTGACTGAATGGAACCGAAATTTAATGTTTCCCAAAGCCATTGCAGCATGACGATAAAAAGTTTCCGCGACATTAGATTTGTCTCCTCTTTGTTTGTCGGTTGCATCTACCTGCGACGCAGGTTATGTTAATGAGGAAAGATCGGCAAGCGCGTTCTACGCATTTGGCTGCTCCGGGGTGGAATCCGTTGCAGAGCGGTTTTAATTACCGAATTATACTGGCAGTGTAAACCAACGCCTCTCGTTCGGTCGGGCCTTTTAATTGCTCAATTGCGTGGATAAATTGTTCTCAATGTAACGGGGATTTATTTTGTGTCGCGAAGTCAAGTGTAAAAGGAACTATTTAAAAGCTAACATATCCATTGTTCCAACCCCCCTAATCTGACTTTCTGGATTCTTTTCTCAAATGTTTTATTTGATATTTTGTATTATTCATTTTTTAACCGACAAAAAAGTGACAAGGACACTGCCTTCATTACTGCACATTCATTTGCATATCTCGACAAATTCTCTGTTTGAATTTTTTATAAGGAATTGAATTGAATCTTTTATGAGGAATTGAAAGATTCCCAGTAAAATGTACTTCTCGACTGGCTAGGAGATAAGCAGAGAGGAGTGGATCTGAGTTAGAGAACAATGGGAGAAGAAGTTGATGAAGGAATCAGGCAGTATATTGAAAGTTAAGATGATTGTCTGAGTAAAGAGTCCGGCTATCAATATATCTGTTACGTATTTGTACACATACGTCCTTTGAGAGCAAAGCATTGATGTATAGTGCGAGTTGGTTGGTTCCATTTAAGTCAGGGTATCGAGGTGTCAATAGCAGCTGCTATGCTACATACAAGATCCCTGCCTATTGCACCCCCTCCCTCCCCCGTTGTATTCACTTCACTTCTTCACCCTTATCTGCCACAACGTAGATTGAAATCATCTTTATGCAACATTCTTTAATTAACCGTCCGTGAAATTGGCATACAGATGAGACATCATCAGAATCTCATCTCGCTATATAATTTTCATCAAGATAGTATCTTTATGTACTATATTCTTTCTCATATTTTTTTGCTACACCTAAGCACAAGGATTTTCCCTCATCGAAGGAGTGCGAAGTTGAAACTCACTCGGTAACTTTTATTTCATTTCCTTTTTACAATCACACTATCCAGAGTTCTGATAATTTTAATCCTCTTATATATATATATTTCTTTTTTATTTTGATACGACAAACAAAATTGTGCTCAAATAAAATTGCCCTTTCAGTGTCATTATCCAGGCCGTTAATTGCAAGAATGTAAGTAGAATGCAGTCATAAAACGTTGGCTGCGAGATGGGTGGAGTTGTGCGCTGTTTTTAAGCGTCAGTGACTAATTGGTGATGTCGTGGGCAGGCATCGGGGCGCCCTTCTGACCCCACGGTTGCGTCCCACGCGTCCTCATTTCCGCGCTCGCTCGCTCCTCTTTCCTGGCCACCTTAACGCTTTCTTCATCACACCCTCGGTTTCTCGCTCGGCGATTCGTCGCCGTACCTTCCGGCTGTTTCAGACCGCTCGTTATTATTGCTTTATACGGACCACCCGACACAAGCCAACATAGCTCCCGCGTGCAACGAAGAGGGATCTCGCAATACCGAATACTCCGGCCCTTCATTAAAGGCGTTGGTTAACACTTGGCTATAATAATGTTATATACGATACAAATGGTCTCGCGCAGAGAATCAGCCCGGAAATTCAGCAGAATTAAATTGCGCTGCTCGAATTACACGCTAAATGTTTCCAAGCTCGGACGCTTTTCGTAAAAGTCTCTCACTATTTTTCACCTAAAAAAGTTGTTGTCATTGCGAAAAGCAACGAGGTCAAGATTCACTTTTTCAAGTTTCATAATGAATGACACTTTTTTTTTATATACTTTTCAAAAAAAGTTTCAAATATTTTATGCAAACGGGACTCTTTTTCACAACTTTTTTAACGTGATTCAGATTCACTGAACCAACGATAAAAAACCTAATAATGACCACGAATATTAGCTTTATAACAATGGCAGTGTTAGCGCGCTAAAACCTTACCCTATTTTTCATCGACAATAAAAAGACGGAGGGAAAAAAGTGTACGCCTCGATGGCTATTCGTTTCCACAAATTTGGGAACAGCCGCATTAATGCCGCCCACTTTTCTGTTTTTTGCTTAAAAAAAAATTTTTTTTTCCAACTTTTGATGAAATATCGTTCGGCTGTTAGCGTCTGCGACGCTTTGTCGTGAGTCTCGTGTCATCAGTCATTTCTTTGCTCGACGTCGACAATAATGTGATATAATAGATTCGCACAGTGCCAATAGTATACCTAACAAGCCCCCGGCAGAAAATCGAGAATTTTATTATGACGCATTAGCTGTCATTACAGATGTTATGTCCAAGCGTTGATCTGTCATTTATTTTTTCGTTTCGTTATTTTATTGCGTCATTACATACATTAAGCACGATTCTGAATCGCTTAGTGACACTTTTTTATTCGGAAATCGATCTTGGTTTTTAAATAAACTCGGGGTCATTTTTTTTTCTTCCATCTCGTATTCATCAACGACTAATCTAAAAATAAGAAAGAAGGAATACAATAAAATTCAAATACACAATACATAAACTTAATTGTAATTCAGTTAATTGTATTCAAATCATGTTCAACCCATACGGATTAAATATTATATTAATTAAAAACATAATTATATATATATATATATATATCTTGTAAAATAAAGTGTTAATATTTTATATAAAATTCATATAAATTGTTAGAAAATTTTTTTTTCAGTAACCAGATTTTGAGTTCAAATGGTTTGTAAATTAAACTAAGCTCCACAACGTTTAACCGAGAGTTTAGCCAGAGGCGTCGACATACTAAAAGGCACACTCCAATGTTTAGTCAAGCTGTGCAAATATCAACGAACATCGTGGTATTCGTCCTGGAGACAGTGGGTACACAAATCAAATATGCCCCCGGACTTTTTGTTGGCAAACATTTTAACAGGATTACCGCACACTTATGCGCGGCTAATCTTTTCAAATAGTCTTCTAGCAGGCCGTAAGTTTTGAGTAGCTAGCTGTCACGAGGCACTCGGATTTTTACGATTTACGGAAACAGCAAACTGGATTATATTTACTTGTCGGACATTGTGTTTTAGCAGCCAAAAACGTTGCAAAAAACTACAAAGCTTATTTTGTTAGTTACTGCATTTATCATTATTTAATCCAGACATTTCGAATATATATAATTCTTAATTGCCAATAGAAATTTATGCATCAAAACATCACCGGAGGGAAGAAAAAAATGGTAGATATATTTATATACGTGTCAAAGTTGGACATGATGTTTGGTTTCCGAGTGCAGGCTGCGCTTGACTTTACCCTTTGCACTTTGCATTTATTTTACATTCAAACAATGTGCATTAGATATGTTTGCCTACAACATTCGTGTTTAATAAAAAAAAAAAAAAAAAAAACCGCAAGCTTTGTTACATTTGACACGTTCCTGTCATACCGTCACGTGCTCAAACATTCAGACCAGATTTTATGTACAGAATTTGTACGAGAGAGGTGGGTGTGTGTGCTCATTGCATATTACATTTTATTGACTAGATCGCAAGAACGGTTGCGAGTTTATCTGCGCGATAATGGTCATTTTTTTCATCTTTACTTTCTTTCCATCTATTATTTAATTGGGTTGTAAAATAATTTTAGTTCAGCGATGAATATAACGCGCGCTCTAATCGGCCGTAATGCCAATACAACAATTCTCATTCCGACTCTCAAAACTCACGAAACACGCCTGCTGCACACTCGCGACAACCATTAATCATAAGAATAAGCGAGCGACTAATTGTTGGGTTTGAGTGAGACAGGCTTGAAGTTGTGTCCCCTACGTATGAATCGGGCGCATCGCCCCCCGAATAATCGTTTCATCGGGAAGTGACTTGCCGATTTTAAAATCGTTTGTTATTGTGTCGCTGGTTTCACAACGCCAACAGATATACATGTCTTCCAAAAAAAAGAATCCTTGGCTCACTTCGAATCAGCGTCGATAATGATACAGAATTTCCGATTCATTACAGGGATATTCGCTTTGCGTTCCCACGTTTTGCTTTTCGATTAATAAATTAGTCAATAGTTTTTTTCACCCGTTTCCGTTTTATCCATTAATTTCCATCGTTCATGGTTCGTTTAGGTGTAAATGATGGTTTTGTGTAGACAATGTTGATAAATTTTATTTGACGTGTCAAACATTAACATTTGCGATTGAAACCAAGGCAGAGTGTGCAACGTCCCAAAATGCGACAAATTATGTCGTCAGCTACGAAATGACATAAAAAAAGATATCGAGGCACAACGGTCGTATCGAATGAGCGCAACGACGCCAGCTAGTAATCAAATGCGATTCATCGATCCATCATCGCACGCTTATAATTTCTTTTGCAGATCAAAAAGATGATCTGTCATCCGATATTTGTGTGCCTGCCTCGTTACGTTTGTACCGGATGATGCAACTGTGAATTGTCAGAAGTCAAAACGTTTCCTCGTTTATCGTTTTCAATACCGATCAGAAGACACGGCCGCGTTTTCTACCAAGTGAAATAAAAATGACACGAGAAACTGCAGTGATGTCTACTTATCGCTAACAACAAATAATATTTTTTGAAAACCTACAAAAAGTTTCAGCTAAAATTAAACTGAAGCTTTTTTACAAATCATTGTAAAATTATGTGTTACATTATATTTTATATTATGCTCAGATATAGCGATCGGGCCCGAAAAAATGGATGAAAAGTGACTCTCACAAAATTACTTCGGATCAATGTACACTGTGAAAAGTGGACTGTTATTTGAGCTATTTCTTATGTTTCAACAGCGGTACGCGTTGTTTATGTCAAACTGTTGAGCATAAACTGTAACTTCAACAGAACGTAACAGTTCAAACTATAACACGTTCCATTCTGTTCTGCCGTTTCAAGCTTTGCAAGCTAAGACAGCGTGATTTGTGTGGTTCCTTAAAATAAAATCTTTTGTTGATTATCATTCGGAAAGTATAAATTATAAAGTAACTTGATAGTAATAAAGAAAACAATTAATTTTGAAACATATAATCTTAAAATAAAATGTTATGAATGATCACGGGATAGGAAAGTAGTTTCATTCATTGAAGAAATTCTTAATTGCATCGACATTTTTTGCAAAGTAAGGTGCCCAGACTACAGAGCAATATTCAACTACAAGCTGGACATAAATGGTAAAGATTCGACAGAGTGAAAGGCTAGATATAACTCAGACATAACTCTAACCTGCTGTTTAGATCTTCTTAGATCACTATACCTAGGTCTTTTTGTACAGTCGTAGTTATTAGTACACAGGAGTTGATGTGATAGGCATGTCTCGGATTGTTCTCACCCAGGAGAGCGATTGGAGCACAGTGCTTTTTGTGGATTTAGAGGATTCAGTCACTTGTCCGATCAGTCTGAGATACCATCGAGGTCCCTGTAGGTATATATCTTGTAATAATCTGCAAATGAGTAATGATTACAAGAGGAGGTCATATACAAATAGAGAAAAATATTGAACCCAATACTGAACCTTGAGGAAACCGCTCAGTATTCTGCGATAATCCGATAGGGTGCCATTTATGCGTAGCTAGTACGCATGTTGGGAAAGGTCATTTTAAATCCATGTTGAGAAATTCCTTTAAACGCCGTAGTAGTGTAGTTTTTGTATCAAATGCGGTGGGAGACTCTGTTGAAGACCTTACTGAAGTTAAGATACACCATGTCGACGGGTTGCTTCACATCTAGCGTACGGGTCCAGTCATCTATAAGCTTCTGTCCAGATTTGTAGATAGGTGTGATCAAGGCGCCAGGATGTGGGATTGTCTCCTGTGTCCAAAGATTTTGGAGACAATCTATATATCTGCACATTCCCTCAATGGTAAGGGTGGTATTCTGTCAGGGCTAGTAGAAGTGGATTGTTTAAGCGAGTGTAAACAGTTGACACATCATTGGCCGAAAAAGTAAAATCCGTTTCCTAAGTGAGATACCAAGGAAGCGGTCCAAACGGCTCCAACGCATACACTTTCTCGAACTTCGTCTCGAAAGCCACCGCTATATCATGGTCTGTGAATACAGTGCCATTTTTTGTCTGGACTTGTGTGGATGGTATAGATGTGGTGGCTGTGTTAATGTCGTAGAAAGCGTGACTGCCTGAGCACACTAGATGCTTCGTTAGATCATAACAAACAACTATGCCAAAAATACGTGAATTTCTATTAATACAAATGATTTTCTTTTTTTATTGGCACATTTTGTCTAAATAACGACGAATGATTACGCAGACCATAAAAATAGAATTAAATCGTAGGACAATCGTGTGCCACGGCGTGAGGCGTTTAATCGATTTTAATACCATTTCACGGAGATTTTTTAATAATATGATAATAAAGTGGAATGAAAGAAAATTGTTAAGGGATTATCGCGCTCTCGCCCTCTCGATCCATCTGTCAACCCCATGTCTGGCAGAGCGACGAGATGGCGCGACTTCCGCTTTACATTCATTTTAATATTCGATGAAATGAACTCAAACTTGTTCGATCTCTCGGGCATTTCATAATCGCGAACTGCGCATTCTTGCCTTATATCACTTCAGCTCCGATTTTATAAATATTGATCAGCTTAAATATTCAGCGACTTCGCGCATAATTATGTGAAAATTATTCCTCTGCAAAAATAATAACTCCGATGCGCATTTCAAATCCTGGAAAAATATTCGCTGATCAATCATCGCGTGGCGATTATCGTCGGCGAACGGATATGTTTCTAAAAACTGCTCTTTCTCTTTTAGTCTTGAGCGATCCTTTTCACGCTTTCGTAATATTTTCGATGCGTACAAAGGAGTGAACACGGCAACTATTATGGCCAGCAGAATGGGCACATTTCACGCTCAGTAAAGCACAATCTATGCCTGCTATGCTCACAATGCCCATGGGGCGCCGAAGGTGTCAACCAGTTTTTTTATCCATGCCGGTTGCTCTCCACATGCAAAGGGGTTAAATTCGACCGCGCAACATTGAATCTGTCTTTGAGGTTCTCATCTTGTTCTCGACATCTTCACCGCTTTGTCCTTTATCTTGCCTCTACCTGCGAAAAAGACAACACTTAATGGTGTGTGTAATCCAACGTCAGAACTGCGCTCCAATTTTACTAATGTGAGTTTCAGAGATGTAAGAACAAACAAACCAACGTGCATTATTAATTAATTGCTGAGAAATTGTCACGTCTATTTATGTTTCAACTTTGTTTCAACTGTTGAAATCACTGTGACAGAAAAGTTCAAAATTCATAGCGCCAATACGTTTTGTAGATCAAATGATTCTGTTATATGTTTGTTCGCATTTCAATAACATGATATTCCACTTGAAGGGTATAATGTTTTGATTTGAAACGTATTTGACTAATTGTCGACCTCAAACGAACACAATGCGCTAAAATATTAGATGATGTTTATTGATACGGAATGTTCGACCGCTGTATCATATCGAAATGAGTGGTGTGCGCGGTACAATAATACACTCATTTTTCGATGTAATATTTTGTGTTCCCCCGTTGCGTTCAAATTAATATAATGTCGCTTGCAATGTATACATACGTTCAAAAATTCAATCCTCGGTCACGCAGTTGCACTGATCACACGCGACACTGTTTCCGTGTTTCCGCATTATAACCCCCGCGACTCGTTGAGTGCATCGTGCAAAACAAATGACAACAATTTAGTTTGTCGAAGTTTTAGTGCAAAAATGCACTGTTCAACTGCAGTTTTCATCGGAACGTTGATTTACTTGCATTAATTTGCAGAGTCGAATTAATCCGATAGCATAATTTTTTGCAGCGGAAACTTTGATAGATAATAATTGAATTTTTTTCAGTCGTAAACAAATCGCCGGGACAAGGGGAAACATTAAAAAAAGAAAAAAACATATCAAATGAATTTCCATCGGGATATTGAAACAGCGAAAAATGCAACCGACTTTACGAGGTGAAAAGGAACCGCCAAAAAACGTCGTTATCATTAACTCCTTGCTCGCTTGCTGCCCCATGTTTCGAACGTCTGGAAAGCAGAGGAGATAGGTAAAATATGAATCTCTCGTCGGGTCGAATGTATTTTTCAAAATTTCAACGCAACGGTTCTATAATGCTCCGATAGTTAATGCGAAACCATTAGTCAAACGTCGAGGCTTGTGCACACGAAAGAGAATTTTCGATTTTAAATCGCTACATTTATCATGCAAGCAGGCGCATATGACACCGTTCTGATTTTATTTTATTCCTCTTTCTATCGCTCGCGCGTCTCTTCTCAACCCTTTTCACAATGGCACATATCGCACCCGATGTTACTGCGACACTTATATTGTAACACACTCGGCCGCACAAAAGCCAGAAAACTTTTCGCCTTTTTAAAAGAAAAATAAACGACACGCCACCGATGAAAATTCCCTTCGCACATCTTATTTTTCTCAGTGACGAATATCGGTGCACGAAATTTTGACGTCGCTCGATATCTGAAAAACGGAAACTCGGATTATCAGATCTTTTCAATATTTGCGAAAGACAAATCTAAACAGATTCGCTGTAACTTTTTGTAACCGAATGCCAAGCGAACGAACTCAAACAAATTTCGAGAGCAGCGATAGGCGATCGGTGTTTCGATTTGTATTACCAAAGTCAATACCTGAAGTCGTCAAATATATTAATTCATCTCGAAAGAGCCTTTAAAAGAGACCCCTCGAATAATGCAAAGCTCCACCTATTACATAATCTAAAACCCATATGTTTCATATAAAGCATCATGCCATTAAAGCGTTTGTGTATGTGCCTATATGATCAGAAGGTAATAAAAGAAGAAGAAAAAAAAAACGAATAAAGGGCTTTAAGAATGTCAAAGCAATGCACATTTATGTGTAATGAGTTTTTTACAATCAGCCGAAGAAAGCGCAGAGGAATTGAACAAAATAACATTTTTGGTTTTTATTCAATGTCCCTGACGCCTGAACCCCGCTGGCTCTGTAATAAAAAAACAAACGACTTTTATTAACTTAAACAAAAGCTTCGTTCTTACATCATACCGTTGCATTATATTTGAACGCACGTTCGGGTAACAGCGGAAAAGCAAACCACTTTGTAGATGTAATATCGATACTTTGCGGCGATCAACACTGTTCGGATAATCTTGATCAAGACTCTTTGACTTGGGCATAATAAATTGCCTTGAATATCAGCGCAGCCTTACGCTCTTTGATCTCAAGTAGATTGTCGTTATCAGCGGAAAGATTCTAATTAAAATTTTTGCATCCAATTGTTAACGGTCGATTATCTTTATTGAATTTTTAACGCCTGAAACAAAAAAAATGATAATTCGTTCTGTCTGGCATAATTTGCAGTCCTTTTTTATTAAATGAAAAAAAGGAATCACAATTATGATTAACATTATTATTGCAGTTTCGTATGATTTAGGAAAGTGTTTTTCTTTGCAGAAGTTTAGTTTCACTTAACGAATGCGGGTAGTGTTATTTCGCGGCCGGTCACTCTGCCCATATATGAAACTTGAAAACGAGCCAGGGGTTGGCCCACGGTTGCACGGTATCCACCCCGTGCGAGAAACACATTTAATTTGCATCGTATAAATCGTGTTTCCGGTCGAGCACGCAATGCAAACACGCGTACACATTTCAGTCGGCCCTCTCCGCTCGTCCGACGGCACACACATTGCACATTGCATCGCATTGTTGCTCCAACGATTTATGATTCAATTAATAAATCAGCAGACTCAGCCGGGCCCAATAACCCTCGTGACACTTGTAAGATCCAGCGCGATCACGCGCGGCTGACTTTTCCGGTGCGCTCGGCAAGTCGAAACCAAGACTTTTTGTTGCGCCGCTTTTGCTATCAAGTATTATGATGATCAGCCAGTTTGAATTTCAATCGTCGATTGAAAGTTCGCAACAAAATGGTAAAACGGACGTTGATCTGATATTTTTACAATTTTTCTGTCCTGATGTATCGCTCTTGTTTGGTTTTTTCTTGTTCGTTTCGTTTCTCTTTTATGGTGTATTAATTTATGAGGTTGGACTGAAAAATATATATCAGGATAATCTCATGGCATGAAAATGAATATTTGACGGTGTGGCTGATGGTAAAAGTCCGAGCGATCCATCTTGCGTGATTCACCTCATTGATCTGCATTAAGTACGGGACGATTCGATAAGGCTCATTTAGAGTGGATAAACTGCATACGCTTCAAACAATGAACCCCTTTACAGTGCAAAATTGAATAGACTTCAATGCATTTAGGGTGACGCGAGCACAAGGCAATGATTTTTCACGCTGTATCTCGAATGTGCTCGTTAAATGTGATTAGCAACCGTAATATTTGCAAAAAGTCTTACTTTAAAACTTTTCGTTATGCCGATTAAGATGCTCGGAGAAAAAAATTGTTCCACATTTTCTTACTGAATGAGCATTTTATTTTATTTTTTTTAATAATAAAATAGTAAAATTATATTTTATAATTTTATATTTACAATTTATATTTTATTTTTATATTTTTACTATTTTCTGAATCACACTTTAAATGCTTTGAAAAATATTTCTACCTGCCTTTCATATAAAGGAGAGACAAATTCATAGCAACCTATCAATACATGGAACCCTGTTACCTCAGTGAGTGTTATGACAATGTTTACGGATGTTTTCAGCTATGCCGATTGTATTCGTCAATCCTTCGTAGGTCAATGATCATAACAGAAATTGTATTGAGACGATAACAAATGGCTCGAATTAATTTCGATGCAACCTTGTGTGAAAATATTTTCAGTTTTTTTTTTTTTTTTTTTTTTTTAAAGAAATCGTGGAAAAAATGTTTTAAGTTTATATAACGAACCATTATTATATATTTCAATGCCAACAATAACTTGAGCTGAATTAATTAAAGAAGCAATTTATTAAAAGAACGTCATTTCATATCACAAAAGATTCAATTAATGGCTGATATAAAAACGCAAATTTAGTCAGATTGATGCATCGTAATAGCAATGTATTACTCGTCGTATAACGTGTGGCGCAGTTGTATTATATTTAACAGTAAATTGGAAAAACGCTCGCAGCGAACGGCATTAAAAAAGATGCAAAAAAAGAAGGAGAAAAAAAGGCTGGCTGGGAGATAAAGTCATATTTTGCTTGCGCGCCGTGTTACGACAAGCATAAGAGCTTTGTCGAGGAAGATAAGAGACATGAAAATGCGATATATAAATGCCGGTGAAATTTCGTATGACGAGCAGGAGAAAATAGGTATAGGCGGTTACGAAAAGGTGGGACGACACTGGAATTGAAAAATAGTGCTTGCGGCTGCTGTCGCTCACATTGACGAACTACTGGCAGCCAATGTAACGCACGAATTAACGAAATAATTGATTTTCATACGGGCGTTACCGTCAGCGAAACGCTGGGTCGCCATTACAGCGCGCTGTCGATTCTTTCGTCCTGCTTGTTTGCACTTGTCGTTACACATTTCTTTATTAAAAATTATGAAATTCACTTCATATGAAAATAAAAATAAAAAAATTACCTATTTAATTATTTGAAACTTTGCTTTAAATGTTAACTTTGAACAATTTTTCGAACCTTCCACGAATCAATGCAAAAATTAATTAAAATCGTTGTTAATTAGTTTAGGTGCTTTTAATCTTATTTCAAAAAGAGGCATGGAATACAAAATTGTATTCGCGGTGAATTAATTCTACTCAGTTAGCGAATGCGTTACCACTTAAAAAAAGTTCTCCAATGCAATTTCATCATTTAACGGTACACGGATAGCTGTTATTTTATTCCCTTGACCGCAGCAGCCTCAAACAGAAACGCTTTAAATTCGTGTAATCAACAGCGGCCCCGCACATAAATCCAGGTGTAAGAGCAATTTCATGATACAATTCTTTGCCCCTCGCATATAATTCGTGAGAATGGAAATGGCAAAACGTCAGTTCGAGTCTGGGGAAATTTGTGATTGTGTAATTTTTATCGGCGATGTTAGTATATTCGCGCATTCATTTGACGCCCTTATTACGGGGTTAAAAAGGGTATAGGAGGTTATTCGTAGCCGGCACGGGGTAATACATAAGTCGGACGAGAGTTGTGTGGCGCGCATGCACACGCACATAGATATCGGAGTAAGAGATTGAGCGCGCGCGAGAGAGAGAGAGAGAGCGAACAGGCAGACCTGGGAGAGAACAGATTTATATTTGAAATTAGATTAAGCTTCTGCGCTTGAAAGCTATATAAACGCCCTGGCCCGCTACCGCCTAGCTGTTTGCTTGCTTGCACCCGCGTTCCACAATCTACCGCCGGAGAGACTCAATAAACCAACCGTTCGCCTACTCTTTCTTCCTCTGTCTCGTTCCATCCTCGGATCTCCCTTGTTCTCACTCCACGACTCCGTAGTTAGCTTAGCTCCTCTCTCGTTCACTCTTTTGATCCTCTAGCCATAAACTATCACGTGCGACGCCCGCTTTTCCATTTTCCGCTTTTCGTTTTCAACTAAAAACACTCTCCGTATCACGAGCACGCATCTTACAAAGTCCAACCCCAAGCTCGAAAGATAACACAGTTCTATGAATTTTGATGTCTCGCCGGGTTATTATCCAGGAGCCGTATATTGTACACCCAAGAAACGGTAATGAAAGTCATACCGGTTTTGAAACATCGTATTTCAAACGCCCAGGTTTGATGTCGGCTCCAAGCTCATGATCTTAAATTTGACGTAAGTGTTACTAATCAAGGCTTTTATACTTTGATTACAGTTACTTGAAGTCAAAGACTGTTCTGTACCCGGTTCCGTCAAGCGTTTACCTTGGGACGTTTATATGGGAGTTTGTAGAACTCCCGCTCCGATGCCGTAGCCATAACCCTGTGGTCCGAAATTGCGAATGAGGCATTCTAAAGAGTAATATCAAAATTAGTGACATTGTCAAAGACGTAAAATCGTTCCGCAGAGTGTATATATGAGTGTTTACAATTGTTACTAACGTTTGCAATAAATCTCGCCACAATTCTCCTGGTATGTTAGTGGTTCCAAAGGTTTGCGGCAGCAATAACAGCTGAAGCAAATGGTGTGATAAGGAGAGCCAGCTGCGATCTTTGAAAAGTCACACTTTTATTATACACTACACATGCTACTCGCAAAATTGAAGCTTCTAATGGAGTCACTTCAAATTGTTATTGGTATCACAACTGTTCCTCTCGACCAAACAACAAAGTTAAATAAATAAAACAGTTACCATCATCTCCGCTTGGTAAACTTTTCGACCGCATCTTTGGCAATCCAAGCCTCCTCCTAGACACTCGCATCCTGATTTCGTGCGAGACAACGGTTTACAACTGTCATCGTAGTCCTCGTTTTTTGACACTCTCAGCCTAAAAATGTTAAGAAATGGTTGATACAATTGAAATTAAGTGAAACAGATCAACAGATTACTGTCGGCCCTACTGTTCATTGTCGGATGTGTCGCTGGGTCCGCACACGGTTTGCACCCGGCTGTGCGACCGGGCGGAAACAGGCTGCGGTGTGTCGGATTTTGCCAATGACCAGTGAGACCTGCTGACAAACGAGTGGTCCCGAAAGGCCGTCGAACCGCTGCAAGTTCGCACTGGCATGCAGGTCTGACCGGGCTTGCCACATCCTCCGCGACATCCGGAACCGCAGCATCCGCCTCCGCCGCAACCAGGACCCTCAGATCTACACGGGGAATTACACCTAGAAGGCTTAGTGCAAGTCGGACGAGTGCCAGTTGCTGAACAACAGGACGAGTTGCCAGTTGGGGTTTGCGATTGTTTTGGCAGTTGAGCTGGACAGATTTGTTCTACACAATCTTGGGACGTGATCCTGCAAAAAAAAAAAAGACGAAACAACATTTTTTGATGAAAAATAATAAGAAACATTTACAAATGATTAAACCAAATTGGTGTACAATTTTTTAGAACTTCTATGATCGACTTCTTCACCGGCACAAGAACAACTACCACCGCAGCCACCTCGCATCCTGCCCTCGGTGGTTTCCACGTGCAGGTCCTGCTCCTCGGCATCGATGAATTTTTTCTCGAGTTTCTCCTCGAACTCCGCATCGTTCATGCAGATGCTCTCGCAATCGCTGCTCTCGTGATCGTAATCCTTGGCATCGTACTTGTTGACGATTCTTTTGACACGACTGTTGTTGGAATTTTGAAAGTAGTTGAAATTTGACGACGATTCATCCCCGTTCGCAAAGTTCAAAGTTGCATTTGAAAAGGATACTTTTTTCAGTGCAACTGTGTGGTTGGGTGGTAACGGAGGATAAGCCCACGGTTTGCCGTTGTGGTGAGAATTAGCTTTGATCTTTTGTATGGGGAACATTTCATGAACAAACTCGAGTTAAATCTTCCGGAATCTGTAAAAGAAAGAAAAAGCGTCTGAATGAAACCGGACGATAGGTTAAAGAAAATTAAACTGTCAAGAGACAGGGAGGTGAACGAAAGTGAAGAAATACTTGTCACTGAGGCCTAGCTTCTATCGTTGACGATGACTTTAATTCATTTTTGTCACAAGTCTGATTGACTATTCCTTCACTCATAATTTTTTATGTTTACAAAACGCTTGTCATTTCTGATTTTCTATATTTTTGAAATCCAATTATTTTCGAAGTTCATTTAAAATAAAGTCCTCTTGTGAATTTGTTATTATCAATTTACTTTTTCTTGTTCAAAATGCGAATCATTTCGAATCGTTTCAAATGTCTCATCTTAAAAGACATCGCCCAACTCACTAACTGAAAAACATTCCAATTAAATAAAGTATGATTTCAACAGTAAATATTAATTAATCATTGACAAACAAAACTATTTGCCTCCAAAAAATTTACAATCAAATTATACAATTACAAACAAATACAAATTAATAAATTATCCCAGTTTTAAAATTCGTCATTGTTTTTCATTATACAGTTTTTGTCAACAAATATTTTCATCTAGATTGTCGTGGCTCTATCTCCCGTATATTTTTAGAACCGCTAACAGAAACATCGCCAGTACTTCCCAGTGCTTAATTCCCTCTCCTTTCGTCAGATGTCGCCGGAGTGAAGAAATAAGTGATTCCGGACAGTCGCAGATGCAGGGGGCAATACCACTGTCGTGTTTTCAAGTTAGGTTATAAAACGGAGCTGTGCTTTTTCTGCGAAATGGCAACAGCCAAGGTCTTGGGGAGGAACATCCCCTACCTGAGACAGCAGTTCGCAGCCCTGCTGGGAAACACGAGCACAAGTGTGAAGGTGATATGCGTGGTGGTCGTGTGTATGTACTGTGTGTCATTTTCGGAGCAGATCTCGCTATCTCTGGTTGTCACGCCAGCTTACATTTTGCCGCCTCACCTGTGGATATGGACGGCCTTCACCTTCTGTTTCCTCGAGAACCACATCTGGGAGGTGATTGTCGACATCGTCACCGTCGGCCTCTGTGGAAAACTCATTGAGCCGCTCTGGGGCGCCCTGGAAATGATGACGTTCTTCGCCATCGTCAATTTCGGGGTTGCATTTCTATCCACGCTCTTCTACATGTTTCTCTACACCTGCAGCAGCAACCCAGAACTCATTTTTGACATTCACATTTACGGTCTCGCCGGTTACATTGCTGGTAATGATTTTGCAATTACTTTTCAATTGTTTGCCCAAGTATATCAACACTATCGATGACGTGACATATCATATCCGTGACAAGGATACTGCAAAAGTTACCGAAAGCTTTATCAACTTTTTTTTTTTATTTGAATTTGCAATTTTTCTTTTTTTTTTTTAACACAGCAAAGCAAGTTTCAAAGCAAGTTATACGGGTTTCAATATAACAGGTCATTGCTTTTAACTGATACTTATTCTCAAAGAGGGGTCTCTGTTTACTATCTTTTTTTTTCTTTTTATGCTCTAATTGATATGTAATTGGATTTATTTGTGCCTTGATGGAAATTAACGTTTCATTTTATTGAAGACAGAATAAGATTATCTTTTACTCGAATGAAAAGAAAAGAGTACTCGAAAAGTGAGATTCATAATAAAAGACAAACAATTTTATCCGTTATTAAATGGATATGTAATTATTATGAGAACGTGTTTTTTATTGACTTTTGATATGATTTTTTTATTTCAGGTGTTACAGTAGCAGTAAGACAAATAATGCCAGACCACATATTAGTCGAAACTCCCATAGGAAAAATAACAAATAGAAATATACCACTGATGGTTTGGCTAGGCTCGATAATTCTTTGGCTCGTAGGATTTTTCGAAGGGACCTATCCGACGATGTACCTTAGCGGTCTGTTAGTTTCTTGGGTGTATTTAAGATTTTATCAAAGACACAACAATGGCACCAGAGGAGACATGGCTGACAATTTTGCTTTCGCCAGGTTTGTGATAGTCACAAATGACTTATAGATATATATATAGATAGACTTAAAGATTAAATAAATGTGTCTCTCTGTTTTCAGTTTTTTCCCAAATGTGCTGCAGCCACCGATCGCTGTTGTCAGTAACACGATACACAAATTTTTTGTCCGAATTGGACTCTGTAAAAAAGTAGTTCGTCGATTTGACATGTCTAATGCACCTCCAGGATTAGTTATTAATTTGCCTGGAATCGATCCACACGACAGTGAAAGACGAAGGTTGGTATATAAAAGATAAGAGATAGAAGTCGACTTGCAAAATAATTTAACATTGAGCAATTGTTTCTTTCATTCATTATGTCACAGACAAATTGCACTGAAGGCTTTGAGTGAAAGATTAAGCAAGGATCATACGAAGCCATGGCCTAAGGACAAATCGAAAAAACACTCGCCAGCGCCGTTGTTGGTGGACGTGTCATTGCCCGAAGCACCCATGCCAAAAACGACGACTAGTTCGAATGTTACTCAAGTCAGCATCGATATCCACAGTCCACCTTCAACTTCGAACACGTGATCAGTGTCTGACTTTCCTTAAGGGAATTAAATGTGAGAACGTAGCTTCTAAAGATGATGTTCCTAAACGCGGGTTTACTATGGCAATATTCGATAAGGCGACTGAGTTTAAGACTTCACATATTTTTACAAAACGCTTACACTGTGTGTATGAGTATATTGCGAAAGAGTGACTGACCCCTTTATATAAATATATTTATATAAGTGTGCGTGTAAATATGAGCCTTCCTTTTTCTTTGATTTGTTGACTTGGATTTAGATAGTGCTGTGTCTAATTGCTATCATCGTGACTGTACATAATGATAGAGCAAGATTTGACATTCTCAGATGTGTTACGAGTTAGAAAAATAAATATAAAATAATAATAATTCATTGTTAAATTATAAGAAAAAGGATGTACTTTGTGATTCTTAAGACAAAGTCTTGTCAAATGACCGAAAGTGGTCTGGATACTTTTGGTATCTTACACATTTTACTCAAAGGTTTATGAATTTATTATGTTTTAATTATTGATGAAAAATAGTTACGATCGAGAAAAAGGAAAAAATAATTACAGGTAAAATTATAAAATTGAACATTGAAGTGTGAATTTTAATCTATGAATAATTATTGAATTATGTTTTATGTGAATGCACATTGAATTCGTATTGTTTTGTCTCACAGAAGTTGTATGAAATACAAATAGTGTACAGTTTTGATAAACAATACAAACTTGTTTGTATGTAATGTATAAAGTATACAAAAATTAAGTGATATAAAAGTATGAATGATATATTTCTTGATTTAATGTGAAGTTTTATCATACCGTGTTGAATCAAGTACATTATTGAATATAATGCCATATTATTACCTGTTAATCTTTAGAGGATTATATGATATATCTGTGAATGTTAATAAATTTTGAGGAATCCTTTAAAAATAAATGATTTTTTTATTTCTCATCGAATCTCTGTCTTTACAGGTTCCTCAAAATTTGTTAAATTTTTGCAAACAAAAGCAGTATATTTTCATTTATCGAACTATCAAGGAAGATGATACATCATTTTGACAAATTTATGATAATCAAAGAAAATTCAAAACTATTTTCAAAGTTGCATTTAATCGTGAACAATGTAACACGTTTTGTTTGCTATTTATTTTCAAACGTTGAAAACATTAGGACAGAAAAATACAACTTTGCACTAAAAATAATTATTATTATTTCTATGATTCTACACTTCAATGAAGTGTTATTACAAATGTGAAATGACTTGTAACTTTTATTGTATTATTAATGACACCACAAAACTTTTACGTTTTAGATTCAGTATGAATTAATAGTCAGATAAATTTTCAACTGAATCTTTGCGATGAAGTTGGGCATAAGTGTATAAAAAATTGAATTTATAGGTGTTGATATTTAATTATTTTTAGATTAAAAACTTATTTTGTATATACATTTTACATTAACTGCAATGTGTATCTATATAATAGGACACAAAGCAAAGGATACAAAGTAAATAGCTTTATTTTTTTTATTCCTTTCGTACATAGAGTTTTGATTAGAAAATTTTTCCATGACCCATTTACTATGTACCAGATTTTGAAAAAATTATTGCATTATATAAAAATGTACATATTCTGAAAAATGTCGTCCGAAAATTCATATCGAATTTAAATTTTGAAGATTAAGAATATGAAATGAATTTTAATTGTTCTCGGCTCTATAATAACTTTGCTTGTGTTATATGGATAAATATATATATATAGTTCCACCATTTAATTACTTATAAGAATATGAGGTTTTGATAGACTACGGTCTGTTAAATTGAAATGTATATACAATTTCGTCAGTGGTATAATGAATGATCAAAGTATTGTTTGATAAGTGCTTTACATCAAAGTATGGGTCGTCGAATTATTATGATTGAACGAGAACATTTATTAAACTTTCTTCTACATCTTCCAATTTTTGTTTGAAGTATTATACTATAAAGCGCGATCATTTGACTTGACTTATGATTAGCATAAAATTGTTAGGACTTCCGTGAAGTAAAAAAAATTGTATTTTTATGATAAATAATAATCAGTAAAGACGTTCGGAAATGTAATTTATGTAGAAATTGATTAATAGATATCTCGAATGGATGGAAGAATTTTATATTGTAAAAGAGTAAATACATGAAATTTTTGAAAAAAAAAAAAAAAACAATAAACAAAATTCGGTTGTATTTTATTGACGTATTATAACATACGTTTTAGAAAATTAGAACAATACCTACTGTACCGATCATTTGACATGTTCTGATATTTTAGCAATTTATTCATTTTTAAATATTGTTCACAATTTTTTTCCATTAAAATTGATAAGACAAATGAAAATGTTTCTTATGTTCAGTCTCATTATGGTCGTCATTTATAAATGAGTGAGAGAGAGCGTCTAACTGATTTGCAGTCACAATGAAACACTGCTAATTGTGAGCAAACAATTTTTCTATCTCACGCCTCCTATCATCACTAACCTTGATACCAGATCAAGACTTCTGTATACCATTCACCAATTCAAATCTGACTCAATTCCATATACTTTAATCCAATGTACATTACTAACTCCTGTTATAATTTTTTCTTAATTTTACTTTTAAGCTTTTGCTCCATTTCTACTGTGAGAAAAATGTTCGTTTGAGAACAATTCATTCATCCAACTGGGGAAACTTGATCCGACATTAACAAGCGGAGGGACCGCAAAGATCGTGCTCCGTTCCTGGCCGTGACGACGCTCGAACACATCAGCTGTTCGATGACAGTTTGCCAGTCGCCCAAGAAGGAGGTGGGAGGTAGCTTGGCTGCTGAAGCAAGCAATATGGCCGTCTGCTGATCCGCGATCGTATACGTTGCGAGAGAGCAAGAGACAAAGGAACAACGCAGTTCTCGGTGGCGAAAAATCAGGACGCGTGTCGCGCGCGTGACCGTGCCCTTTTGTCGGCCAGGAAGCACAGTAGCCAAAGCAGCTCGAGATGCTGGAACTCGAGGTGGTACCCGAGCGGTCCCTCGGCTGCGACCAGTGGGAATTTATTTTGGGCAAGTGACGAAAGCCCTATGGGCGCATAACAATTTTCGGGTGGATTGTCATTTCGGAGCACCAGTGGAGTGCGACGAGCAATGCGGCGACGCGCGACAGCCCTTGCGTCGCTCCAATTGACGACGCAAAAGCCAGCGAGCGTTGCCCTTTGTTTTGCTGTGCCTCGGGATAATTTTCGTCGTTGCCAGCTGATTTCGACTGGTGTCTTCGGTTCGGTCGCCTTGGTTAATCAGTTTCAGCGACTTTGAGTCGAGAGGCAAACAAAAACCAAGGCCCTGACCGTAGGCTTTATCGTACGACGCGCAATACCCATGGCGTTTATTTTGACAATCGCATGTAAACAAGAGCGACGCAGGGCCGGATGCCAATTATGTAACAGTCGCCCGTCTGCCAAATTGCTTTCAACGACGGTTCCTTCTTTTTCCGGATTCCGAGCGTTGCTCGTTTCCACGGCTGCTGATGCTCCAATATCATGTTTGCCTTTAATTAGAAAACTCATGAAAGACGTTGCTTGTCTTTTGTAACAACAACGGTGCACGGATGCGATTCGGTGGAATTGACAGATCGCTGTTTTTTCACTTGTCTTTATGTAACAGATTCAGATGATTCGATAACTTTTTTGGACCAGTGTGTCATTTTTTTTTTGTCGTTTAGTTTTAATCTGACAGCTTTATTATCTGGGATTTAATTAATGGAAAATTTCACAATAACTGATTGAACTCAATTGGCACGGTGAATGTAAATTTTATTTCAAGTTGAATTATGAGTCAAATCATTTACTAGATTTTATTTCGATTTGTAATTTTCATTGAAACGTACTAATTGTATGCTGCTTAAGATATTAAAAAAAAATTTGAAAGATTATCATATGTTGCATCATATTTTTTTTCTTTATTTAATACAAAAAAAGAATTAAATTTGGTTTTCATTATTTTTCTTTCTTTTTTTTTTTTTTAAGAAATTAAAATTTCTAATGTGTGTTTCAATTTGCAGGCATGCATTTTTCACAATCTGTATCAATCATACAGTCGCAAGTGGGCATTATAAGGGGCGTCCAAGTTCTGTACAGTGATACTGTAAGTTTGACAAGAAAAATAACGAACGAATGAACTTATAAAATAGACAAAAAAATTTGATAATTAAAAACAATTGTCCGTTTCAGAATCCGTTAGAAGTAGACCTAGTAATAAATTTACCTTACGATGGGGTGAGGCTTATATTTGACCCCATTGTGCAGAGGCTCAAGATTATTGAAATATACAATATGAAATTAGTGAAACTCAAATACTGCGGATTACCTTTCAACTCGCCGGAAGTGTTGCCTTCAATAGAACAGATAGAGCACTCCTTTGGAGCGACGCATCCCGGTGTATACGACAGTGATAAACAGGTAATAAGCACTTACGATTCTCCTGACACACATCTCTCGAAACGGTGCCTCAAAACCCATAATCATTTTTCAGGTCTTCGTCCTCAATTTCCGCGGATTGTCATTCTACTTTCCGATTGATTCGAAATTTCAACCAGGCTACGCTCACGGCCTGGGCTCATTACAATTCCCAAATGGCACTTCTCCGCTGGTGGCGAAAACTACCATCTATGTGGGCAACATGGCAGCAGGTGCTTCCGGCAGCGAGGATCACAGTTTGAAGGCCCCTTCACCACCGCTGCCGATTGTACATTTCGTTCCATTATTATTTTCTAAAAATTATTTCATTTCCAAACAGTATCATACAAATGTTTCATTTCTTCTTTTTTTGTTTCAGTCGTGTTATCATAATAATTTATATTTAGAGAAAGCCGAAGTGATAAGAGACAAATCAAGAACTCGAGGTTTGAAACTAAAACTTTTCACCGAGGGTAATTCAGCCACCCGGGTACTGCTGGAGCCGAAAAAACAAAGTCTCTCAAAGAAGGTAGCAATTTTTTAAGAAATCTTTGAAGGAAAGAGTTAGCTTACTACGCTGATAGAGAAATCAACAATGTAGTTCATCATGTTTATTATTTACTTATTCTGATGGAAGAGCAATCGTTAAGTTTGAAGTGAAAGGCATGGAGAACAGTATGAATTATATTAAACGTTGCTCACACACCAGTCATTTCATAATGTAAAAGTGCGGAAACCTTGATATGTTAAATGAATACTAGTTGTTGCCAACGATACATTTACATCCGCTATTCTAATGTAATATTACTGTATTTCAAATAAGTATCATGTCACTTAGGGATAAAGTTTATCTAACAGAACTTTGCTTTTTTTTTTTTTTTTGAGTTGAAAAAGATTTATTAAAGTTGATTTATTCAAAAGGTCTGGTTCGGGGACACTTGTGAGGATGTTTTAAGCGCCCTGGGAGCTCCAGCACGTGTTTTCTTCAAAGCTGAGGACAAGATGAGAATTCACAGTCCTCATGCCCATAAACGAGACAAAACCAGGAGATCCGATTTCTTCTACAATTATTTTACCTTAGGACTGGTTTGTATTCGAGTCTTCAAATTAATTTTGTTGACAAAATATGAAGGATTATAATCTGATTACTTTTTCCAGGACGTTTTGTTTGATGCTAAAACTCAATGTGTCAAAAAGTTTGTGTTGCACACAAACTATCCGGGCCATTACAATTTTAATATGTACCATCGTTGTGAGTTCACACTTTCTTTACCTCCTGAGAATTGTTCAACGGAGTCGGGAAAACTCATTGATGTTACTCCAACCCCGGTAAATGTAAGTTGCAAGAAATTATAGGGACAGTTGGGGTATTTGCGTCACTTGAATAAATTATATTACAATGATGAATGTCATACATTTCACTCAATGATGAATCAATTTCATGATTTCATTATTTTAGATTACTGCCTACACGAAATGGGATCGAATAAGTGAACAGTTGAAAGCCAGTGCTCGGCCAGTGGTTTTGAATCGCGCCTCGTCAACAAATACGACGAATCCATTCGGGTGTACCTTCTGTTATGGCATTCGAGATGCAATAGTTGAGGTGATGGCGAACCAGCATATCGCCAGTGTCACTTTGTACACAACTGCGTGACCCTGGTAAGCGGATTGCAATCGGTGCAAGCATAAAGTTCCGTTCGGAACACAAAATCCAAAAAAAGAATGAAAATCGAAAATCATAAAAAAAGTTGCAAAATATTCAAAACAGTTTTACGCTGGAAACCCCGTTGAAGTCAGTACAAAATGGAGGAAAGGAGCGTTTATGACAAACGCTTTTGTGTTATGAGATTAAGAAAATGATGATGCTAACGTCGGCGGTTAACTAAAAAAAAGCACATTATTCTTTGTCGTAGCATTTTTAAGGTATAGTTTGAATTGTTGTCCTAAAATCTAATTCTTTCGGGACAAATGAGATTGACCGAGTGTCAACAGCGCCACCTGCTAAGATTTATGACGGTTAATTTTTTTCTTAAATCTAATACCAATATAAATTTATAAACATGAAAAAAAAAAGATATATAGAAAACAAAAAAAAGTTAATAATATAAAACGTTAGCATATACTAAGGAAATAATAAGTTTAATACTATTTAGAGTATAAAGAAAGATGGCGCTGCAATATTCGAATCGATTTGAATTGCATGAATAGATATCCAAATTGTGTTGTTTTTTTATTTATCTAGAAAATTTATCTAGAATCATTTATGCAACGTTTCATCTATGACTACACTAATTTGTTTAACTTGAATGTTGGCTTTTTTACAACGAAAACAAATTCTTTTTTTAATCGTAAATGACCATATATCTGGATCTTGGCTTGCTGAGAACGGCTGTGTATGTAATGAGACTCATCAAAACTTTGTGTCTTGCATAATGAGAAGTAATTGGGACCCGCGGAATCCATTGATGGCGTTATAATCGTACAAAAATGGTGGCCAATAAAAAATATCACTTTTTGAGAGTAAACAATAAATCATTGATTGTTTATTAAACAAAAATGTGAAATGTAATTTATATTCATTTTAATGTGTTTGTAAAAATGTTTATTTGTGCATTATTGGCTTCCATTCTTTGGTCCCAAAAAACCACTAGCAGTCGCGTACTATGCGGGTTTTATTTAAATTAAATTCAACGTTTAGATATAACGAATGTTAATATCTGGTGTAACGTACTCGACGTTTCTTCCATTTCAGTTTTCGTAAACGATCACACTCATATTTTCTTTTGCAACTACATGGAGTTCATTTTATTAATATAATTAAGAATTGAAGAAACTCATCCTTTGATTTTAACTTACAAATTCAACTTTTTAATTTCATAATTATAAAATTATTTTTTTTTTAATTTTAAATATTTAAAGTACCAAATGGCTATGCAAAAACTTTGATGCTCGCATGAAAAAATTTGTTCAATGTTCACGATTTGTTATTGTAAGTCTTTTTGTCTTGTCAAAGGGTCCTCGAGTGTACTTAGTGAATAAACCATTGTCTCTTCTTTTTTGAAATTCGCTTCACCGTTTGAATCTTATTTAAACCTAAAAGGCGCTCGCTAGCGAAACACTCGAGCCTTCAAATTGGGTCTAACGAGTAAATATCAACTTTTATGTTATAAGCTTAGAAATTATTAAACGCACTGAACCACCTTTTTGTTTTTGATGACAATAAGTACATTTGAAGATGCAACATCAAGTAAAAGCATTCTCTCGTCGACGAGTCTTACATTGTTTCAATTCATATGCGACCTTTCAAAGTAACCTAAACTTCAATGAGGAAATACAGAAAAAAAGATATAAAACGTTACGTTAAAAAAACTACACGTTTGTTATTAACGTTGGACGCAAATTTTTTCTTTGTACAAAATTGAATTGGTATCTAAAAAAGAGCTATTGAATAACGAAAGCGTGTAGCGCTGAACTCAATTGATGATCTCTGTTCGCCTCATATTTTTTTCACGAGGACATGTATACATATCTGAATTGTACATATTTTAGATGAAACTGCCTCCTAGCAGAATAGTTGCAACTGACATAAAAAATTATGAAACAAGATTTTAATGACAGTTAGAAGGATAGTCAAAAGCAAGGTGAACAAACGCAAAAGATTTGTGACAAAATTTATACCAATCTAGTATCTCATAATCAGTGTCTTTCAAAGAGCTATTTTGAAAGACACCGACATACAAAACTATATAACAAGATTTTAACGACGGTTAGAAGGATAGTCAAAAGCAAGGTAAACACACGCAAAAGATTTGTAACAAAATTTATACCAAACTAGTATCTCATAATCAGTGTCTTTCAAAGGGCTATTTCTTCTTTAACAATACAATTATAACAAAAAAAAGTAATGCAAAAATTTTTTTTTTAAAAATAGAAAATGTTTGTAAATGCTGCTTGACAAGCAAACAGTTTTTTTATGAACAAAAAATTATAAATTATGAAATGGAAATAGAAAAGAAATTGATATTTGATGGGTATATATAGAAAACTAGTTGCGATTTGTGTAGTTTTCAAACGAATCATTTTTGTAACTTAATTTTTTTATCGCCAAAATGTTTTCTAGGGCGTTCAACCGTTGTAATTTTTTTTCCCAATTGTATATAGAACGTAAAATACTTGTAGACTTGCGAGTTCATGTATTAAATATTTAACGCTTGTTTAGATGAAACGAAACCTTTATTTTGATACGCAAATCAAACTACTTTATTAACAATCTCTCGATCAATACAAGCAAAACATTTTTTACTACGAAAAAAGTTCGACGTTTTCTAATTAAGTAATTGATAAAAACAAAATTGATTAGTAACAAATATTTTCTTTTCATCATACATTATGAATTGTAATCAAACGAGTACTGTTTCACAGTGTTAGTTTTTTCTTCATCTTTGATGGTTAAGGATATGAAATGATATAACGACGATCTGAGTGTCATCGTGGATATAAAGTAGCTTCTAAACTTAGAATACGTAATCTTCGATATAAAAGATCAATCGCATTACCAAACTTCAAGTTGAAGATTCATTTGACTTAGCTTCAAGTGAATCATTACAGTTTATTTCGCAGCGAAAGTTTTCACTTTTTGTATACATGGTGCTGATAATTGTAAATTTCATTTTAATTGAAACTCAATTATTGTTCTCGTCGATTAGTCAGATTTTTTTTTATTTTTAATATATTTATTAATTTGACAGATTTGTTATACAGTTTATAGAATGACTGCAACTACTTCGTTGTTGTATTTTTTTTGCTTTTTATAGAGTTAGACATGAATTCATTTCAACTATTTCAACTTTATGAAACTTTTCCGAGATCACGTCAAGGCAGATTGAGATACATTAAATCGTGTTTTTTTTTCTACCTTGCAAAACTTAATTCTGTGTTCAAGTTTGAATAAGTGTTAAAATTGCGAATGACAAAGTTGAAAATGCATCTTTCTAACAACTTTCTTCTTCCCAATGAGAAAAAACATGATATACGAAAAAAGAAAAATTCATAATAAAATAAATAGTTTCTCTAGAATAATTTACTAGATTATAAAATAAATATAATCGTTTATTATGATGAATATTTTATTTTCAATGAATATAATTATTGTCATGTAGTTAAATAACGTCACAACTTACAACTTAATGAGAATAATACTCTGTAAACGTATATTTAATCCGCCTAACTGCAATCTCGGAAACAAAAGACGTACGAATGTTTTTATAAAATATGGTTGTCAAAGTAAAAATAACATTTTACACTTGTGTTCTATGAAGACTAATAGAACAGTGTACACTCAAATTGGTTATCAAAATCAAAAATTGAATCACAGATGAAAACTCGTTTCTGTAAATAACGCGAACACACGTTTAGGGGAAACTAATCGAGGAAAGGAAAGCAGTTTGCCTTGTGCATGCATTTTTTCAACATATCCGCCTCGATTCAGTAGTCATCGATTCTTGTTCGAAAATAATATTGTGATAGATTTGAATATATGAAAATATATAACATTTTTGTTTGTGTTTGATTACTGATGTACAAATTAATAAATTGGTGTGATCTTGCTTTTCTGCTGATCAGTGATTTATATAGTTTTTTTTTAGTTAGAAATTATTTTAAACATGTACTATATTGATATTATTATCTATGATATAATATAATTAATTCAAACTTGGCTAAATTAATGTCAGATTGAAAATGACGGTTCGTGACATTCACTTATGTAAACAGTTATATACATCTCGATTTGCACAATTTTTTTATTGTTGTCTTGACCAATAAACGATCTCAAAAAGTTAATGATTGATCCTATAAATGTTTTTCACTTATGCTACCATTTGTGATTGTTGGATGAATGAGGGTTTTCTATCCCGACGTCACTGAGATTTAGCACTGCTGATACAAAACCAGGTAAAATTAATCATGCTCGAGCATCTAAATCAATTCAATTGCCTCGTGTCAAAATTTTGATTGTTGAGCATTTTGACAAACGGAACTCGGTGGTCTACGTTTGCAGCTGTCCATCAAATCCAACGTAGACCATAAGCTGACGTAGTAATGCCGTAGGATTGATGTTGAAATCAAAAAGAAAAATACATCTAACATTGTTTTAATTTGTTAGTTCAGAACATATTGTTGCAGATTTGTCAGAAGTTTTAATGTAGTATAGTTTGAATTTTTTTCTTATTTAACAACGTTTCACATTTTGTAACATGTGAAACAAAATTTGCAGAAAAAAAATTGATTTAAAAATTTGTGACTGAAACTTTGAAATCCTTGGAGTTAGACAAGCGAATTCATTAGCAAACTTGTTAAAAATGAAATTAATTTTAACATAAAATTTTGCAGCGATAGGATTCTTTTGTTGTTAAAAAAAACACACACACATAACAAATTTATGTTCACATGATAAATTTGCAATTGATTTATTATTCAACATGTTGGCTTTGCTTCAAACTCGACTGTTGAGGTAAAACGAGTATTTCATCCTACAAGATTAGAAATATAACTGAAGCAAAATGTACGCGTTCTACATGTAGGAATATTTTATCATGCCTATATATTCAAAACTATTTTAATTAAGCAATTGTTCAAATTACTGAGTTCCGAATAAAAAAAAGCTTCAATAAGTTATCAATCATTAAATTTATATGAAAATTATCAACATATAGTGTTTAATGTAAAAAAATAATTTTTCTTAATTTACTTCTGCATTTGATGATAGCGTCTAGAAATATTAATAAAATTTAAATATTTCAGAATTTCAATGCAGTTGCAACATTTAAATATATATTTATAAAATTGAATACTGCGTTTTGTCTTTGTAATTTAATATACAAAACTGATAGGTATCACTTTTGCAGTACATTGTGAAATGTCATTTGTGAAATGAATTAAATTTACTCACTAATTTAAGATAAAAAAATGTTACCCGGTTAATTTCATGTAAACCAGAATCGTGTGATTTATAAATTTATTGAATTCAACAATATTTCAGTCAAATTTCATTTCATAGTAAGCATTAGAATTAGCTTAAGCATGTTAAGGGCTTAAATAAAGCAACAGTTTGAGTTTAAGTTCATAATCACACTGGTTAAATTTTTCAGAAGGAATCAGCACGTTTTCACGTTAAAATTGAAATTCGGATATGAGATTCGGATGTTATTTGGTACCGAATTTTGTTGAAATAATATATAAAGTATGTATTTGAATCTTAAAACTTATTTCATTTTTCGTTAATTCAGTAACTTAAATATTTTTCTTGGAAAAAAATCTTTAAAAAATAATTGCCAATTATAAATAAAATAAATAAACAACTAAATCAAATATGCTCAAGAACATTCCACTCGGTGGTAATTTGTTCATTCCAAATAAGATTCATAAACCTTCTTGTCTAAGCCAATAATAGTCACTTGACTTCTTGGCAAATCGAAAACCACCAATAAATGTAAGTGTCTCTATGAGCGTCATCGTCGTCTCAGTTCATTAGTATGAAAGCTAAGCATTTCCTTGACAGTCACTAGTTGCTACTTTTAATACACTTCCTTAAGTTAAATATCCCCAAAAATGACTCACTTCGAATTAAATAACTTCAAGTTCTATCAGCATCTCAGTTTTTATTTTATAATCAACTTGAAAAACAAAATCATCCTTTCATTACTTTAAGAAATTCTTTTATTTTTTGTCTCCATTCAAGTGTTCATTTTATTTAACCTATTGCAATGTGAAATTGCGATTAACAATTTAACTGAATTTTATCAAGTTCTAATTTTGATTTCTTTTAACATCCTGAAAATACATCCTGTTAATATTTTTGTTTTCATTAATCGACTTCCTGTATAGGGGCGATAAATAAATTTGTAGTCGTAAATTGTCAACCCTCCTCGAGTACGATCATAACCGACGAAAATGAATCCATATCCCAAAATCGTTATAGTGTTATATTACCATGACTTATCCGAAACGGAAAAAAGTATATTTCTAAATACATTTGAAATATATTTTATTCCGTTATATAATGATGTCCAAATATAATACTTCATTGATAATCAATTTATAAAGCGGCACTAAGTTGTATAAATTTTAATATATTGTTGTCCCTCTGGGATATAGGTTCATAAATACATGTTTAATGGCTAGGTCACTCTGTTCATAATCGGTCGACCTGACAAGTCGTTCAATGAAAGAACTAGGGGATTAAAAGAAAACAGATGCTACTTCATAGGCCATAGGTGACGATTGTGAATGAGAGCGCCTGCGCTCGTGAATCCTGGCGCTGCATACGAGCCGCGGGATGGCAAACGCTCTGTAGAATGAGAACGTATAGGACCTTGCGGCTCGAAAAAAAAACAAAAAAAAATAAATTCAACCGTCAACAATTTCTCATCAAACAGAAAAAATCTGCTAATATTTCTCAATTGGCCGTCAAAACGTGTCGGATAAAAAAATTTCTTGAAGAGGAGGATTGATTGAATCGATTCGGTTGGGTCACGAGGGCAGATCAGGCCCAATTGACGTGGGGCGTTTGACTGGGTCGCGATGATACCTGAACGACTTAAGTGACAGTGCGAGGACCTAGTTATGTCAGGGGTGAGATTTAGTTCGGTGTGCCAAGGTGCAGCGAACCACGTGGGCGTCCAATCGATAGTGCAGTGTTGTTGCGCAGAGGTCAATCAACTCGCTTTGAAGTCAACTTTTTCGTTCATGACTATTTCCAGGTAAGAAATCGTGATTTAAATGCAAGTTTTTTTTTCAATTTAGGGACACTCCGATCTGTCCCTTCGGTAACTGGGCCGAGCTTCAGAAGAGGAAAATAGGACAGGATATCGCTCCGAGTGGGGACTCCGACTTGTTTGACGGACTGTGAACGAATTTAGAGCAGCTTTGATTTTCAGCAAATTAACAACACAAAATCATCCTACAGGCCTGAGAGTAAATTCAACGTTTTATGCATGTTATAAAATAACTGCTTCACAAAGGGACAAAAGTCAATGTTGTATTTGCAATCTATTGATTAGAGTCCGATAATTCTTGTTTGAAAGATTCCGAATGAAAATTTGGTTCTTTTTTGTTTTGCTTATTTCTTGAGAATCCAGGTTGTATAGTAATTTTCTCTTAGTGTGATTGCAAATCTCAGGATCAACTGCTTGTCCATGATCCGCGAAATTGGGGCATGTTTATTGAGCATGAATATATATATTTCAGTACCTATTAAACAAAATTAGGTCATATCAAGGGACTTTTCGAGTTCAAAATTTCATTCGAGCTTCTGTCTTAAAACTCAGAACGAATAATTTTTTGTACACGAATCGAGACAAAACAATCGAGAAAATGAATCCGGATAATGGACCGGTCGCGGCTTGAGGTAGGTCAGTAATGTTGTAGAAACTCCGTCACATATCGCGTGCTATTCATGCCGGGTCACTGTTGCGGTCGTTTAAAGGTCACTTCTTAATTTCCGAATCGCTTAATCCCCTGACTGAATTTCAATGGCTGTCAAAGGTTCCGAGGCTGCTAAAGATATGGCGATTTTTGATTAAACGCCATACACCCGAGTGCTGCAATTCTTTGTTTTGCATGCGCATTGTGCGATGTCGCTGTCAACGGCGATGATAACCAGAAATTTCCGCAATTGACCTTTTGCGCAATCAGGCCCCATGATTTTTGCCCATTAAGTTTTAACCCTATAGTAGAACCCCGTACGTTTTATTATGTCTTCCTTGTAAACTACGTTGTGAAGAGTCGTAACCTAGTTTCGTTTTGTTTAAAGAGCTCTATAGAAAATCGATAAGGTGACTTATTTATAAGTCGCAGTTGTTTATGATTTTCGTACCACCGATCATTATAATACCCAAATCGATCGGTGCGTTTTGTAGAGATTATTGATTTTGATTCATACAAACTGTTACGAAGGTAAAATAAATTGTACCAGGATGTCGGTGTGACGCTCGATAAACTAGGTTAGGTCGAGAGGAATTTTTACTCTAAACTATATAATAGATGACAATTCTGTCGGTTCATGTGACGTCCAGCTAGAAATAACCATTCACTCATTTTATATTAATTTATTTATTAAAACTAAAATAAAATGTCTCATCCATGACGGTTTTGGTCAAGAAACGTCTGGATTTGTTTTGTTAATTATTTCAGAGTTATTTTTAAGGTAAATTATGTGATTAGAGATATAGTTGCGAATAAGCAAATTATTATTTTAAATTCACAAAACCAACATCAATCGGTGAATATTTTATTTGAGTTATTACTGTGTTCTGACAGTTATTGAAAGTTTGAACAAGTATTAGAAATCTAATAAAAATCATTGAGCACAACAAGAATGATCACGTGAACTACAAGAGCAGTTTAAAAGTAATGTCAAAAGTTTTGTTTCCAACTTACCTCATCACTTGAGAAACAACGAACGTTACGCAATCGTACCATCAATTTTAGTTAATTCGGCATTAATGTCTCATGCACCTATTGTAATCACATTTTGTTTTGTCAAAGCTATAGTAAAATAGTCAGGCAAATTTTGAAATCACAGAAAATTCGCTAAATATTTTATATCAATAAAATAAGAATTTAGTTTGTTTTTTCAAATTCAATTTTTTCATTTAAAATCAGAGTTTAATTAAAAATTTCAAAGTGAGAACCAAAAGTTAGAACAACACAAGCTCCGTGTGTTTCTATTTAATTAATTGGACTTGTCTGAGTTTTCAGCTGATATCAGTTAGATTGAATAACTTACTGTTAAATAGCTTTTCTTGCTTTTGTTTAAATTTTTGTTGTTTATTTCCACATCAATTAAGTCTTACGAAATGATTTAAGATCATTTTCACTAATTTTTACTTTATTCCTTCTATATTTATTGTACAATATTTTACAATTTATACATTATTTTTTGCTCCAATTTGTCATTATTTATAAATAATTTGATATTCATTTTATTAGAATATAATTATTTTGTGTATAAATTATGAATCAAAATAATGAGCATTATAACAAAGTATTGTATTTGTTTGCTGCGTTATTTGTGAAATAATCATTAACCGCTGCTTGAATAATATAAAATTTCAAGTAGGAACATAATTATTAGCATACATTAAAATAACTTTTCATTTAATATACTTTTATTATCATTGTTCCCTCACGGAAGAAAATATATTTGAAAATATACCCAAAAATGTATGTCAGATATATAAAATATATTTCCGGCAAAAAGTTATATATGTGATATATATTTGTTATCTATTTTTGGAATATAATTATAAGAATATTTTTGAAATATTTTAAATATAAAAAGTATACTTAAAATATATTTTTACATATATTTAAAGCGGCAAAAAGTTATATAATTTGCATATATATTTTTTTTCGTGAGGGTTTTTTTGCTTGGTTAAAACAAAATAATAGTTTTATACAATTTATGACATAAATCAATCAATCTTGAAAAAAAGCAGATTGTTGTATTTTATATATCACAATGTCCGAAAGTTTGGAAACGGTTAATTATCTCGAGAAAAGTACAAACATAGTTTTTAAGTTTGATTTTTTTTTCTTTCAAAGTTCATCGTTTAGTACCATTTTTACTTGTTCTTATTTCAACTGCTTCAAGTTTACCAAAGATATCCGATAGTTTGAAATTAGTTGTATCTATCATATAAAATGAATTTTTTCTGATAACTATGTATATATACGTATTAGCTACAAATACATTCTTGAATTAACGTTGAGTTTTTCCGTATTTTTCTCAGTGCTTCCAAGTTCGTACATATTGCAGTATGACATTTTGTCCTTCAAACAGCAGGAATAATTTAAAAGTTTCTGAAATCCCCGAATGAAATGATCTTTTTCATAATCATATAGAAATCATGGGAGTGTGAAATGTAGGTAAAATTTTATGTTTTGACTGCTAAAAAAATGTATTATTATCAAATTATTAAAATATGTTATTAAACGTCGAAATTCAGTATTGCGTATCAAAATTTTGATATATGTGAAATCAATTAGTTCTACACTCAATTGTAAACAGTAATTATGATTGTTAATTAATTCAGCGTATGAAGTTATACGAACGATGGAAGGATTTATACATTTGAAGCATTTCCTTCACACAAACAATGGTTTACGAACACATTTACCATTCAAATTTTGTAAAATGATAGCATATAGCCATGGAAAACATTTTGTTAATGAATTGAAAATATTTCATTATTAGTATGCAAAATGGAATGATGTGATTATTCGTAAGGTCAATTGCAGAATGACATTATAATCTTTCAAAAACGTTGAAATAACTTCAATAAAATTGGTGATCGGATAAAAATCTGTTTTTTTAGACACAAAGATGTAAACAACAATTTAGGGACACATATATTTATATTATATATACATATATATATATATATATATATATATATATATATATATAAATGTATATATATGCATAAATGAACACTAACGAACGTACAAAATTTCGAAATAAGAAATAGTCTTAATCAACAAATCAAAGATTGAAATATTAAAAGATATGAAAAGTGAAACTCTCCGATACGCGTGAGCCACTTTAACCGAATTTTCCGAGCAACGGAACTTTGGCGCGTGCCTAGATATCACGCATCGAAAACATATATATTCATTATAAGGAAAAATTATTTTTTTAACAATCGCGTACAACTAGTATGAAAAACAGTACAAACAATTTTCTTCTCATAGATATAAAAATCTTTTTCTTTAAGCGATAAATAATAAATAAGAAAAAGAAATAAAATGTAACTTCGAAAATCACAATGACTTTGAGTGAGAAACTTTCACCAAAAGTTGACCCAGGTATACAATAGATACCAGCGCGCCT
>JAQQRF010000168.1:0-109286 GCA_030523145.1 Trissolcus brochymenae
TGACTGGGAATTGAATAAGGCGTACGAAATAATAAATGAATCGACACTTATGACAAGATTACCAAAAGTGGAGGGTAACTCAACTATGGTAAAAAAGGCAAGATCCCCCGAAGTTGTATGCAACAAGTACATTTTTACTAAGACATTCGATGCGGAAACAAGTCAGCGGAAAATATTTGAAGAGGCTGTACAATTACATATGGTAAACTGTCTGAAAGGAGTTAAGAATTCCGTCATCATGACCTACGGTAAGATGATTTTTTTCAATGTCCAACTTTGAAAACAAAATATATTTTAAATGACTCGGATTTAAATTTTAGGAACCTCGAATTCAGGAAAGTCTTACACCTTACGTGGAAAGAACGATAGCCCCGGGATCATACCACGAGGACTTGAATTCATTTTCAATACCATCACTGTCAGCGAAAATATCAAATTTAAACCATTGAATTACAGTGATGTAATCCAACTGAACGCGTCCCAAATATTGAAAGAAAAATCTTTCAAAGAAAGTTTGCTGTCGCATAACATCGGTACTAAAAACAAAACTAGAAGACAGTACACAGACATGCAGACAATTTTAGAGGCTGAAGATATTGACAATACCTTAAACATGGATACAGATTTGGAGTATTCCTTATGGGTTTCTTTCGCTGAAATCTACAATGAATCTGTGTACGACTTGCTATCGTATATGGAATACCAGAACAAGCATCGCAAGCCGCTAAGTGTGACATCTGACTCGAAAGGTCAGATGTTTATCAAAGATCTTAAAATGGTAAATGTGACTTCTGGAGCAGAAGCATTTCAAGTTTTTATGGCTGGGCAATACAACTTGAAAATTGCTGCTACTGGAATAAATGCTCAAAGTTCAAGATCACATAGCATTTTTACAATCAAGATGCTTAAATACCATCCTGGTTGCGATGCCAGTCAAGTCGTAGTAAACACGTTAGTATCTTCAACACCTATTTCTGATGATGAAACAAACCAAGTTTGCTCATTGTAAGAAATAAACTTCGGTCTACTGTTTCTATTTTAGATTCACATTTTGCGATCTAGCAGGGTCGGAAAGGTTGAACAAAACACTGAACGTTGGAGACAGACTGAAAGAAGCGCAGAATATCAACACGAGTTTACTAGTTTTAAGTCGCTGTTTAAAATCGATTTATGATTATCAAATGTCTCAGCCATCGAAAAAGAAACACGAAGTCGTGGCACCTTTTCGAGAAAGTAAATTGACGAGATTATTCCAGAATGCGCTATCAGGAAAAGAGCAAATTGCATTGATAGTCAATATCAATCCGATCCCGGAACTTTATATCGAAACACACCATGTGCTCAAATTCTCAGCAATAGCCAAAAAGATTGTTCAAGAACCAAAGCCAGTGAACATACCTAAGCCTACGAAAAAGAGGTTTTCAATCACCATTGAGCAATCGCGAACAACTCAGACTGATTGGGATGATGCTGTTTCACAATTTTCAGGTAATAAAGAAAACGAAAGTTATTACTTTACAACCTCGGAATTTTACTACTATTTAATTTTTATATAAAGATAAAACGAAGGTCTCGCAAGTAGACGATGAAAAAGATAAATGTTCGTACATTGATAAAGAGGAGTATGATCGACTGGTGAATGAGAACGCGGAGCTGAAAAAACAAATATCTAAAAACAATCACATGCTACTTAAGCGAGATATGGAAACTCGTGAGGAGCTCATCAACATGTATACAGAGATGATTAATAAAAAAGATGAAGACTTCAAGTAAGAACAATTTCACGGCATACTCTGCAACTTCACAAGTATATATTTGCATCTTTATTTTTCCTATAATTTGATAATTGCTTACAGAAAACGTTTAGCAGAACAAGAAGCTAGAAATGAAGAATACATGGCGTGGAGAGAGAATGTTCTCCAAGATCACTTCGAAGAAAAGTTAAAGGACAATGATTCAACCTTGATAGAAGAACTTCAAACGGAAGTCGACGAGTTAACAGAAAAATGTGATGAATTGAACGAAAAAATTCGATACAATAAGGCAAAAATTGAAAATCTCCAAACAGAGAAAGAATCATTAGCGATTGATCTGAAACATGCTGAATCAGAATTACAAAAGTGCAAACAATTGCTTGAGGCACAAAATTCTGAAGATAATTCAAAATACATCAACGAAATAAAATCACAACTGGCAACATCTGAGGAATTTATAAAGGTTGGTATGATTTTACTTTACCATCATATCTGAAAAAAACAAACAAACAAAATGTTTAACTATACTACATTAGTTTCAATATTTCTTTCTGTTTTAGAAGCTGCAAACTCTTTTAGACTCCGCAAAATCCGAATTTTTGGAACTGAAAAAATATGATGAAATGTTGCAACAGAAACTGGTTGAACAAGAAATAAATCTACAAAACAATCTTGATCAGATCAACGACTTAGAGGAGCAACTTGAAATTGTAAAATCTTGTTGTGCAAGTAAAACTGTTGAAATTGAAGAATACGAAACTAAGGTTGAACAACAAACTAAAGCGCTTATTCAAAAAGAAATCACCATTGAATCTTTGCAAAAAAATTTGGCTAATGCAGAAAGTCTGGTGAACAAAACTTGTGATGAAAATGAATCATTAAAAAAGCAACTCGAGCAAGCAGAGCATGAACTGGTATTGTTGAAAGAAGTAAAAGTTGCTGCTGCCAGCGTTCATTGTCAGACTACAACGACTTCAAGAGATATTGAAGAAATTGCAGATTTGAAAAAAGTAAATAAGTAAAATTAATTTGTTCTATTTCAATGATATTAGAAAAACAAATCAAACCAATTCTGTAATTATTAATTTTGATCTTTCAGAAAATTCAACAGCTTACAGAAAACGTCGAAGCTCTAGAAAAAAGTAATAAAGTAACCTTAAACAAATTGGTCGAAGCAAACGAACGTGTGGAAGATTGCAAGGAAGAGATTCGTAATCTGAACGATAAATTTCAAAGAAAAGAGAACCAGATGGAAAAAGTGATAGAAAACCATTCTTCTATTTTTAACAAGTACGAATCCACTTTGCAAACAAAAACTGCTGAGGTAATTCAATTTTACATTTTAGCTACTTCACATCAATTGTTATGTTATAAAATTTTTCAATGGTTTATATTTTCTAGATTTTGGAACTGCGGAAATCAAAATTGGGAACGCCTTCAACATCAATGATAAAAAACAGAAAAAAACAAGTAAAATTACAACTCAAATGAATGATTTGTAAATCAACTTTTATTTCTACAAGAATTTAAATTTATCTTATTTAAAATCTTTTTATTTTTGTTTTATAGCCTTCGCTATCAAGTAAAACTTTAAGACATGACTCTGATGATGAATTAAGGCCTGCTAGAAGTATCACTGGCAGAAAAAGAATAAAGAAACCAGAAACTCAGTCTGAATCAACAATAGACGATGAAGTTCCTCGAAGATGCACCACGAAGAAAACTAGAAAAAGAGTGGCCACTTTCAATACGTCTTCTATTGTTACTACTGACGATGTTAATGCCATCAGCGTGTCGAGTTCTGATTCAAAGTAAGTAAATTTTATATTAATGGAACTCAGAGATTACTGTTGTAGGACTATATGTAATTGCAGTTTTGTTATTTTTTGTTTCAATCTAGGAAGAAAACTGAAAATGCGTCTTTACTTGTTCCTCCGCAAAGCACAGAGGCTAAACGACCCCGCAGAAAAGCTTTATTTTATGAAGACGAAACGGATGCCATTGACTTGTGCGAGGTGAGCATTGATAGTAAATTATTTCCTGTTTAAGAATTTAGTTACAAATCAAAATAAAAATAAATCAATTTCTTTGCAGAATATGTCTGAGTCGTCGTTACCTTCTATGAGAAGTTTAAGAAAAAGTAAGAAATGAAGTTTATTGAATAATCAGTAGAATGATAAGATTCATAGTTTGAGCTGTGAATGTTGTAATGTTGTATATTTATTACAGTATTATTATAAATTATGTATTTTTGTACAAGAAGTTTAAAAAAAGGAATGAAAAGAAAGGTTAAGTGAACCAAGTTGTGAATGTTATCATGTTGCATATGTATCAAAATGTTATTTATTATAAATTATGTGTTTTTGTACAAGAATTTATAACAAAGTGAACTAAGCATTGAATGTTGTTATGTTGTACATTTATAAGACTTTATTTGGAATTATAATAGATCTTTTTTTCAAACATTTGTTTGTTAATTTTCTAAATCTAACCATCTGAATTTCACGTTTTCTGAAAAGAAAAATAACAGTTTTAATTTTTTTTTGTTTTAAAAATTTAAAACAATCTTGAATTCCAAATTACTGCACAGTTGCTATCACGTGATGATATAGTAAATGGTGAATCGTAAATCTAAATGTCCCTAGAAAGATTTTTTCAGTTGAGAGGTTTGGTGTTTTATCTCTCACATAATAACACGCGAAAACTGATTTTGAATTTGTCAAGAGGTTATATCAAAGCGAATGAAATAAGAGTGTCAATACATCGTTCTGAAAGTTGCAAAAAATGCATATCGCCGTGGAAGGTTGTGCTCATGGCGAGCTAGACATTATTTATGAGACAATCAAGGAATCAGAAAAGTACAGTGACAAGAAAATAGACCTTTTGATTTGTTGTGGAGATTTTCAAGCAACCAGGAATTTGAGCGATTTGTCATGTATGGCAGTTCCTGACAAATACAAAGAAATGGGCTCTTTTTACAAGTAATTATAAGAATTTTTTCAAAACATTAAAAATTATGTTTAATATCTCTGAAATAAATCAATTCTTGCAGGTATTACTGTGGAGAGAAAGTAGCGCCGGTTTTGACAATATTTATTGGCGGGAATCATGAAGCTTCAAATCATCTGCAAGAGTTGTCTTATGGCGGCTGGGTTGCTCCAAATATTTACTATTTGGGGTATGCAGGGGTCGTGAATATTGGGGGCATTAGGATAGCAGGTATCTCAGGCATCTACAAGGGTCATGACTATTTAAAAGGACATTACGAAAAAGCGCCTTACGACAACCACTCAATTCGCAGCGTGTATCACATTCGCAATCTTCAAATTTTTCGACTCAAACAGTTGACCGGCAAAATTGATATTTTTGTGTCTCACGATTGGCCCCAGGGCATAACGCATTTCGGTGACGTCGATTCATTGCTCAAAGTCAAACCTTTCTTCAGGTATTTCAATTTATGAACGTAAATTCGTTCATTTAAATTTCTAAATCCAATAAATAGCTCGAATTTGTCTTTTCAGGGAAGACATAGAGAAGAATCAGCTTGGCAGTCCCCCAGCAATGGAACTTTTGAAACACCACCGTCCAACTTACTGGTTTGCTGCACACATGCATTGTAAATTTTCAGCTTTAGTCCCGGCGGAAAATGGACAGGGACAAACAAAATTCCTGGCTTTGGATAAGTGTCTGCCAAAACGAAAGTTTCTCCAGGTGATCGAGATAGAACATGACAAGGAAGATATTAATCTCAAGTACGACCTAGAATGGCTTGCAATTTTGTATTTCACGAATCATCTATTGAGCGTGAAAAACAATCTTCATTACATGCCGTCCAATCAGGAGTCGGATAACGATGCAGTCCACATTCCCGAGGACAAGGATATCATTATGAAGAAATTCAATCACGACCTTAAAATTCCGCAAAATTTTGTTCAAAGTGCAGAGGTTTTTGATCCCGACAGTCAAAGCAAAATGGAAAGACCGAGTTTGACAATCAATGAACAAACAACGCAATTTTGTAAGACTTTAGGCATCGACGATCCCCTTGCTTTGCTAAAGCTCATGGACCCAGGGCCGAAAATCGTGGAAGAAAAAAGCAGCACTGTAGATGAGTGCAATCTCAATTCTGATAGCTCATTCGAGCGCTCATTTGTTTCAGATAACGTTTTTGATTCTAGTGAATCAGATTGTCTGCCGGTTGTTATTGACAAGGTGAACGTAGAACAAACTGTAGAGTATAAAACCAGTTTGGTTCCGCTCAAATTGCCAGCTGTTAGCAATGTCGCAAAGGATGATGAAGTAGAAGTGACCATGACTGAGGGAAAAAATGACGAGAAAGAGGTGTCAGAAGAAAATACTAAACAAGAGTCAATTCAACAAACTAGTGAGTATATATATATATATATTAATTTAGGGTTTATGCATTCTATTTCTTGTTGATTTTTTTGTTTTGTTTTAGATGACGAACAACTGCAGCAGAAAGGAGCACCTGAAAGCATCCCAAGTACAAAAAAATTTAAACGAAGAAATCAGTCGATTTATGCTGACACGAGTTGATTATTTTCACAATCGTTTGGTTTTATAATCTGATCAATTAAGAAGAAACACGTCAGTGTTGCATAATATGTTAAATATTATATTAATATTTAAAAAAAATAATGATTTCATTATTGATTAGTTTGTGTACTTTTTTGTAAAATGTTGTATTAAAAATGGTATCAAATGTTGGCATTTTTTTAAATTAAGAACAAGAATGAACATAGTTTTAAATTAAATCAGGATCAGTTGTTGTGGCACTTTGAGGTGAAAGTAACTCACCCACATGTGCACTAACAAATTCATTTCTAATTTCACGTTTACTCCAAATTTTACATATTAATTTTAAATATAAAAAATGATTACCCAACTTTATTGAATGACACCATAGTTATATTTTTTTGGATCGATAAAACTGTCACATTTTTGTTTCTTTCCTTAAAACCAACTATAATTAAAAATTCAATTTTATACAATACAATTGAAAATAATTAATCCAAGCTGGTTTGCCCGTTGTGCAATTTGGTTGGATTTTCATATGTAAAATTTACAATTCTATCATAGCGCCTCTCTCGGTGATTTCTTGAATCAATCGAACCCTTTCACAAGGTATGTCTCTCTCACTCATAAAAACCATAGCAAACAAAGATAAAGGAAATCAAAAAAATTGATTTTCCATTCTTATACGTTTATTTCTCTTTCAAAAAAGAAGCGACGCGATAAAAAAACAATATTAACCTAACTCTCCAGTAAAAGTTGAAATTATTCAATAACTTTTCGACCTTGAACCGTAGGTCATCTATGATTTGCAAGCAACGGTGGCACAGTGCTTTTCGGTTGGTTTCGGTACGCCAAGCCTCGTTGGTGAATCAGGTGTGGGCCGAGTTTTCTTTGATTTGCTTTTTTTCGTTGTGAATTGCAAGAGATTTTGTCATACGCCGTTGATTCGGTGTCCGGACGATAACCATTTTAGGAAATCGCGTCGTAAGGTAGTCTATTATGATTATCAATCCGAAATCCCGGATATTGCGTTTGTGTTTTGCTTTAGAATTTGTAGGGTTTCTCGGCTCTTACTATGTTTGGAAACGCATGAACACTTCTCAAGGTGCGTTATCATTAATTCGTTCATTTCAAATTCGAAACGTCAGACAAAATTTGAGGTTACAATTGTGCGAAACGCAACATTCTTCTTCTTTTTTTTTGTTTTAATCCAAAGTCGTTGCCCCAATGGCGGTCGGATTAAAGTGAAGCCGTTGCTTTTTGGTTAGTTTCGATTGAAAATCAAAGTTCGAGGCACAAACGACTTTTTCGTAAAAAAAAATCGGTGTTCTCATTTTCGCTAATGCGTGACCGTGAAAACGTTTACAATTGCATCGTTTGCCTTTGCTCTTTCATTACATTTGTTTGTGTTTTGTGATAAACTCAAATATTTATTTTGTTCATTTTCAGATTTTCGATTTTATATGCACCAAAATTTCCCAAGTGTTTTAAATGGTTATTACAAAATGGGAGAAAAAATGGACAACCTTGATACAAGAACCATGGATCTCAGTGATTGGCAGATGCAAGGAAAATTGCCTTAATGGCTCGCCAATCTTTCCCATGGAATCAGTTATTGATTCGTATAGTGCAGTAGACGTAGCAGACAATTCAGCTTTTTTAAAATTCAAAATAATTAGGTAATAATATTATCTTGTTTACTAGAATCAACCTTCGTTTATTAGCCTGCTTATAATTATTTATGATTAAGAAACATTATCATAATCATAAAATATCTTTGAATGTGAATCATCGAATTTGAAATAAACATTAGTACAAGTTTTGATCATCATGAATATTCAATTATGTTTCATTGCAGATGAACCCAATGGAGTCTCAGCTTAAGTCAGTGTCTGAAAATATGGATCCCTATCCTGCGGTTGAAAGTTCGTTCAGCGAGCGAATGACAAAGCGGGACCGCGATCGCAAGGACACGATAGAAAAGCGTCGCGAGGAGCGACAGCAACTCACAGTCGAGTCCGAACAATCCTCCTTCTTCAAAGACACCTTCTACTCGTCCTGCAAGAAAGTCAAGGATCTGCTTGACACGGCGCCCAAAGCGCCGCAGTCGTCCTTGCCAAGGATTTTCGACAAGGCACTTAAGGATATTCAGACCCTAAAGACGTACTTGTCGCAGTCAAAGATGTTTCTGAAGGTGTACGACATTCGAAAAGCACAGGAGAGCCTGCAGATCCTGGAGAACGACGCCCTAGCGTTAGAGGCGAGTTTGCTTCCGAAGAAAAAGTTTGGTTTCAAGAACCGGCCGCTTGTGAAAAAGCCCTCCCTGGAAATGTCTTCGAAGGATGTGGCCGACGGCCTGAAAGACATGACAATCTCGGAGAGTATTGTGAACGGTGCATCGAAACAAAATAACAAGTTGTCGAGCAAGTATGGTGACAGTTCATGCGTACTGCAGGACAAGTGCGATGAGCAGCTCAGGCTCGACGCAGAGAATGTGAATAGGAACGACATCTTGCTGTGTAACTTGAAGCGTTGTACGGTGCGTATTTTCGGCACGCCGAGCACTCTGCATATGATCAATTTGACCGAGTGTACGGTGCTCGTCGGCCCGGTCACCTCGTCGGTGTTTGTGCATGACTGCGTCGACTGCTCGTTCGCGTTTGCCTGTCAGCAGCTGCGTCTGCACTCGTCGACGCGCTGCACCGTCTACCTTCATGTCACAAGCAGGGCTATCATTGAAGACTGCACGGAGATTCATGTTGCTCCATACAACTGGACCTACGAGGACCAAGCGAGCCATTTCAACCTCGCCGGTCTTGACCCTAAGGTCAACAACTGGAACTGTATTGACGACTTCAACTGGCTCTCGACGGAAAAGAGTTCGCCCAACTGGAGGATCCTCGAGCCCGAGGAAAGGAAGAAATCGTGGGATTGATCACACCAAAACTTGTCCGATGGATGTCGTGTTATTCCGCTTCTACACCACCGTGCAATAACGACTCTTTATTTATTTTAACACTTACACAACTGTGAAACACACACGCGCGGGATACCGCTTCGCATCCCGCGGACGATAATTAAGAGTATTTTCATTGATAAGCTGAAATCTTTTTTTTTTTTATAAAATAAATATTTTCAATTCTTCTTACGAATTATTTGGTTTGTTATTTCTTATACCTCTCTAAGAAGGATTGGCATATTGTATTCAAGAGAAATTTTGTGATTCTATTTTATTTATTTGAGAGATTACAAAATTAGCCACTACAATCCAAGTGTTAGATGAAGCAAGTATTATGAATAATAAATGCGTAGGATAGGCATTATTATAAACAGTCAATAATTAAGGTTTGCAACGCTCTAAGAATCGAGGGTACAGACAGACTTCGCGGATGTGGTATCTGTTCAACAACCAGCACAAAAATCTTTCCAGTCCCAAACCATATCCTCCGTGAGGGCACGATCCATATTTACGCTGCAAATTATAGTTCATTATCAATCACGTTGATCACATTCATTGTTTGAATCGTTTACGTATTGAGTGCATTTATAATTATCACATTACCTGATCGGTGTACCAATAGTACGGCTTGGGATCAATGTCAGCTTTTTTGTAAGCTTCTATCATTTCGTTATAATCCCAGATACGCATTGATCCTCCGACTATTTCGCCAACGTTGGGCATCAACACGTCAACCGATTCAGTAAGACGTTTGTCTTCAGGACATCGCTGCATGTAAAATGATTTGATCTCAGCAGGGAATCGGCATAACATGATGGGCTCGTTTATCAAGTCCGTCATTTTTCGTTCCGGCATTTCGGGAATATCCTAAAAGATCAGTTCATATATAAATATTATAACCTTTATATAACTATTTAGTTAACCAGAATAACCAGATTTTTTTTCATTAAAAAATTGCTCTTATTTACCTCTCCGAATTCATAAAATGAGCCATCATCTTTGGTAATATTGTTAGCTTTTAAGAACTCGATAGCTTCGCTGTAGTTCATTCGTTTAAACGGTCTAGTGGGTTTTTTGAAGTTTGGGTTTAGTTCTTGAACCAAGTATCCCATCGGCGATTCTAAAACTCGGTCGACAACATCGCAGATCAGATCTTCCAGTTTGTCCAACAGATCATCGAAGGAAATGAAAGGGCATTCAGCTTCTACATGAGAATATCTAGATGAAGCAAATCATTTGAATCAATCAAGATTATGCAACGATATTAAAAAAATCAATGTTCAAATAATTGTTCATCTCATTACTCTGCCAAATGTCTCCGTGTTCTAGATTGTTCAGCTCGATAAGACTGCGCAATGCAGTAAACGTCTCCCATTGCTGGCAGGCATGTCTCAAGATACAACTGAGAACTTTGTGTTAAATAAGCCTCCTCTCTAAAACAAACAATCTTGTTGTAATTTTGTTTAATTAAAAAATTGGCAATGTTATTCAACATCTCAGTCAAACAATTTATCTTTACCCAAAGTAATTCAATTTGAACAATGTAGAGCCACCTTCAACCTGAGTTTGCACCAACGTGGGTGGAGTTACTTCACAGTATCCTCTATCACGAAAATGATCTCTGAAGGCGTACAGTAAAACGGATCTCATAATGAGTATACGAGAAGTCTAAAATACAAATTAGAATCAAGATATTGAAAAATATATAATATAATATTGTTTGTGCAGAGTTAATTTACATTTTCACCACGAATCATGATATGCCTGTTATCAAGCTGAACATCTGGATGAGCTTCTTCGTTCAAGATGTTGTCTGCACCACCTGCAGGAGAGGGACCAATCAGTTTCCAGTAATCGACAATAAGCTCATGTCCTCCTGGAGCCTGAAATCATTGAGATTAAGAAATTATATCACATTTATATTCACAATTTTGATATATTTTTTTCAAACTTACAGTCTTTCCTTCTGGCAAAAGTTTCAGAATTCCGTAAAGTTCAACTGTTGCCTCTGTGCTCAAAGTAACAGCTTCGTAGGTAAGACAAAGTTTATCGTTGAGAATACATTGCAAAAAGCCAGAACCATCTCTCAGTGTGATGAACATCATAGCTTTTCCTAGACAAAAGAAAAGGTCATTGAAATTTGGGTTTCATTTTTTTTTGCATTAAATCTTGGGAAATAAAAGTTGTACGGCTCTTTACCTTGTTTTCGCAACCTATGAACCCACCCAAAGACCTTGATTCTCTTATCTCTATAGTTTTGCATCTGATTGATTTTCACTCTAACAGCAGCCGGCAAACTTTTATCTTCCTCGATCACAATGGCTTTTGCTTCCTCTAAATTTTTTGTTCGTTTTTCTTCGTCCTCTTTTAACTTCTTTTCCTTTTCCTCGTTCTTGTACTTTTCTCTAACCCAAAGTTTTTGAATTTTTTTCAGCTGCGACTTGGCTGCCAGCTCATACTTTTGACCCTCTTTTTGTGAATCTTGGTAAATTTGTGGAAAAGGTTCTTTTCCAGCATGTCGCATGGCTTGGAGAATCGTTTTAAATGGCTTTTCCTCCGTACCATTTCCATGCTCGTCGTTGCCATTTTTTTCTGACGTATAAATGGGTTCACCTAAATGGAATTAAATTTTATAAAATAATTATTAATAAATACAATTTACACATTTTGTTCTTGTTATTGTAAATGTTTGATATTATATAATTTTTATGTTTAGGTTTTTGCTTATAGAAATGACTTGTCAGTTGCATCATGCAGGAATGAATAATTTGACGATGCATCATTTAAACTTACCTAAAGATAAGTTTTCCATGTCCTGTTCAGGCATGTTTAATCTGCACTGTAAATAAAATAGTTATTATCGTGGGCGAATATACCATATTTTTCCATTTCAATTGTCATTTTCAGAATCATACGGTGCTAAGCATTATCAGTTACTGATTCTAAGATTTTAAAATTATAGTAACTTGACAAGTTAAAAATAATTAAAAATGAGCAAAACGAAATGAAACGCTGTCATAAATAAAGTGTTTGTATTTGAAATGAAAAAAATAAGTTTAAATTTTGTATGGTGAGCAAAATTTACCTGATCCTAAAGCGTGCGTGTCAGCAATCTAAGGTTAGCGCTCCTTTCAGTGCTCTTTTCGACTCTTTTATAGTGGATATCACCATTATCGATTGTAGGTACATTTTTAAACGGAAATTTTTACTAATATTTTATAAACGATGAAACTATGATTGTTTGTTTGTCATAATTTAGCGCACTTAAAAATAAATAAAATTAATGAAATTTTTTAAACATTTTTACACTTTCTCTAAAGTGTCATGTAGGCTGGTTTAGAATTTTTTAAATCAATTTAATTAAAAAAATTATTATTTTTCAATAAATGTTTTCGACGCACAAATAATATTTTTTGCATATTTATATAATTAACTGCAATTCTGTAGCAACAAAAACTCGATCAGAAACATTTAAAATTAATTTGAATATTTTTTGTCTAACTAATGATGATTGATTGATCTGCTTTTTTTTCTTTTGATAAATAAAAGAATTGTGATTTTAACAAGTCAGCTAGTTAAATGATAAAAGATTCTTAACAGATTTTTTTATTTACAAATTTTTTTTACAAATACAAACGGAAGGAGTACAAATATGTATGTTTGTACCAATACGAACGGTAAAACTGACGCACTCGTATACATATTATTTTCTGAAAATAACACATTAGCTGTCATTATTAAATATATACAAACGAATTAATAATATACACTTTCAAAAAAAGATTTTGATTTAATGTGAACAAATTTAACACCCAACTGCTGGAGATTAATTCGGATATCCGAATCATCATCATCAGAACAAGTATTTTTTACCTTGGCACACATAAATAAATAATTTTAACGATTAATTAATTATATTAACAATTTATCGGTCTGCTATCTCTCATGATTTGTTTTATGTTCTTTACAAGAGTCCTTGGTTGCGACTCATTTTGAATTCCGTGTATGCCAAATAGCCGTCATTGTTGAGATCGTGTTCCCTCAAAGCTGTATCAATGATTTCTAAAAAAGATAATTTAAAAAAATTAGACAAACTTGTTCCAATATTAGTTTTCTTATACAGAAAATTTTGTTGAGTCAAACTTATAATAAAGTATTAATTACCGGTCATATATTCTAATCTTTCTTGTTCCGTTTCTTCAGAATCGTGTTTCAGTCCTACTTCATGGTCTTTTTCTTCTTCGTCAAAGATGTGGTTCAGTGCCTGCAGCATCTCCAACCCATCGAGTTTTGAATTGTTATCACTGTCGTGAACCCTGTTTGATTGATACGAATGAAAAGAATCATCAAATCTCGAAACAAATTTATATGTTAAATCTTTTAAAAATCCTTACTGGAAGTAGAAGAAGTCAAGCTGGTCTGACTCTAAATTGCTCAGATCAATTTTTTCAGCCAGGGAACCAATATCTTCTTTCAAGTGTCTTGAATGAAAATTAATAATTACATAAAATGTTACATCAAAAAAGATATTAAAAATTCAATAAATAAAGCAACTTACTCAAGATCGTGAATAATTTTTGTGTTGTGAGTAAAAGATGTGTCTTTCTGAGGTTGAGCATGTTTGTGTGAGACATGACTGTTTGGATGATGTGGTCCTCGAAATCCTTCGCTTAGGATTGGAGTACCCAAAATTCCCAACAAAATGAGCAACATCTGAATCATAAAGTGAATAAATAAAATTTTCATACTTAAATAAACGAATCATCTAATTTTTCTTCTTTTTTTTAAGGAAAACCAGCTGGACTACGAATTCACCTATAGTCAGCTATGATAGTTGTCAAATGAATTTGTCATGCATCTTTGTTAAAAATCATGGATTTCCTGTGGCTTCAAGTTCTTTTGTCAATCACGCACGGAAGGATGAAATTGGAAAAAGGATTCTGTACAGTGCGCCACTGGCATTTCTCGTTTGTTCGAATGTAATAGTGCACAATTACAATAGGACCTGCTGCGATATATTCGATGGTCAGATCGACACCGTGGTGTTGCAGTCTCGCAGGGGACCGCTATTCCCGATCGACGACAGATGGACGGTAGGGGGGGTCCTGGTAATTATTATGCGATTACCCACAAGTCCATTGATTTAGATCGAACCAAGGGTAGTACAGTTCTTTACAATTTGTAACCACTTTTTATTTTCAACCGTGGATTGCAATTCAAAAACAATACTATCTTACCCATTTGTAATAAAAAAAATACCCAAAGCCAATTTGTATGCAAAAAACAAACTTGCAAAAAAATGTTCAACCCAATTTATTCGCATCCCACTGACCTTGAATTTTGCAATCTTCTCGATAGGACAATTGACAATCAATGACAGAAACTATGTGATTTCTTGGTTTTGTGAATAATCAAAGCAACGAAAATGAACATGCAATTGCTGGTAAAAATCGCAACAAAAATAAGAGTGGCTTGTTCCGATCTGGAGGGAGGGGGGGGGGGCAAAGCGTAGGCGTTAAAAGCGACGCGAGTGCACGAAGTATTGAGGGTACTTAGGAATCAATTTTATAGGCTTAGAGGGGTCGCAGGAAAATGCATATGTTGAGGGGGCCCCGAGGGGTTTTTGCTGCAAGTGGACCCCCCATGGGTGTTTCACCCTATTCGCAACACACAAGTTCGCCGACGGGTGTCGAAATCTATAAATTATTTATATCATTTGGTTCTTTCACTGCGGCCCATATGTACCTGTGTCGTTTTACAGAAATCCATGGACCTGCTCTCTCTTTCTCTTGCCGCCCCGCAATCGCACACACCAACTTTGCTTCGCGTTTTGTTTATAATCAAACAATTTCGACGTCTTTTCATATACTACCGACTTTGATTTTTTTTTTCTTTATCAACATATTATCAACATATTATCACAGATAAGATAATGTTGGTTTAATCGCATTTGGCGTGTAATTAGGTGACGCGACTAAACGCCGCTTAAATTGCCACTATACTCATCTGATAGTCCAGGGTCAAATTAATTGAGCATTAATTTTTTCCGACTTTTTTTGTGTCAAGAAGTTGTGTTGCTGGTTTTTATAATTAGCCGATAAATCATTCGTTAATAGACTTTTCCGTTTTCGCTTTTTTCAATTTGTTAATTTTTTTCAAAGTCATTCTGTTTTTTTCGTTTGCCTAAAAATTGACAAACAATTTGATTAATAATTGAATAATAAATGGAAATATACTTTGATTTTTCCTGCAGGCCTAGATCCGTGACTATCTCTTTCTTCTGATCAATGAGGGTATCCTTTCAACCCTGTACGGAATCAGGTTATGTTCACCCAAACCAACCCCATGCAGATGCAAGATCACTCGTCGCTGGAATCGCTATCAAACGAATTGAACAAAATTCAAGATTTTTTATAAGAATGTTTTGTAACAAAAAATTTTCAATTGGTGTAAAAAACTTACCTCATAGCAACAGGCACTGATCTGGACAGTTTGTTTACCGGCTGCTATATAACAGCGTTCAGCCGCCACATGAGAAAGAGACAGTTTATCGACGTTTTTCTTTGAGTTTGCGTAATAAGCGAGTTGCTCCGAAAAATGAGTCTGATTTCGTGTCTCGTATATGCATGAGAATTTATCGGGTCCGGAAATAAAGCGCAACCGCTTGCATTATTTCTGCCACGTTCGGCGGCTTTTATTACGCAATTTGTTGATGGAGAAATGAAAAAAATGTTTATATTAATGATGAAATCAGTTTGTGGGTAGAGTTCATTGAAACGAATCTAATCAAAAAAAATTAATTGCCGTTAGGTTTTGTTTTGATTGCTAAACACAATTTTGGCAACAAAAAATGGAGAACTTTGTTAATTGAAAAAAAAAAAAAAAAAAAAAAAAAATTGGTTTTCGAAATTGCATAGCAATGAAAAAGTAATCTCAGTGAAAATGTACGAATTAATTCAATGTCACTTTTTCAATCATTGCATTGTTTTGTATTTTAATCGTTAATATTTTTCAAATCGTCGCATAATTTGTTTTATTTGTAAGAACGATAAGTAATAAGCAGCAATTATACGTTGAATGACTATTGGGCTACATAAATATGATGTGAGATGAAAAATAACAATGTATTCGTTATACTGTGAACAATCATTCTCTGCTCGCACCTAATCGGGTGCATCGTTTAATCCGATATTCGGCAGACAACGCTGTACCATCTAATGGTAGCATGAATTTCGAATAAAGTCATTAAGTGGCACAGGGTTTTTGTTATCTATTAGAATTAAATAGCTTGCAAAAAACGTTCTCATGCATTATGATTCAAATAAATTTTATCACTGCCTTCATTACTTATCAACCACAATTTTAATTATGGAATTACAACATTGAAATTATAAAATATTCCAAACTTGATTGAATGTTTAATTAGAATTAATAAAATGTTGTAAAAAATGTTGTAAACGAGAAGCTGATCAAACGATATCAAACATTTAGAATCGATTGAACAATTATTCGATTATCTCGAAGATCGGTCAAGTATAGATTTAATGTAATGCAATCTAAGATTTGCGTCGAGGGGACATTCCATCACGAATTAGATCTAGCGGAGAATCATAGTCTTTGTTTTGGATAACTGAATGGATATAATTACCACGTCATTCTTGAATTCTATTTCATCCTTCATTTTTAACTTTTCAACATTGTTATATTTGTGCTATTATCCTTTTATGAATTAAATAAAGCCGAAAAAAGGGACGCAATTTTTTGCACAACAACTCAGTTAGAAACATATTAAAAACGTTCATTTGTCCAAGTCTATTTTGCATATATTTTTTGCAATTTCAAAGAACAATGGTATTTTTTTTATTGTTGGTCTTCTTTGAGCTGGAGAAGAAACTTGAAATTTCCATCTTAATTTTATTACAAAAACGTTTTATTTTTCCCTTCGTTTTCATATGAGATCAAAATTATGACGGAATCAAATTAAATAACTTTTGAAAAGTTATTCAATTGGTATAAAAAGTCTAAATCATCAGGTAAAATAACAAATTTTCCAAATACGTATAACAGATATCTTCAAAGACACGCTCAAAGACACTTTTCGAAACAATATTTTGTTCTCTACGGGATTATTTAACTTGGACCTAGTTTTTTGCAATGATTTTATATGCAAAAACGTAAAGCGATATTTAGGATCGAGATTGTTGAGCCCGGAGCAAAGTGCAGCCTAAGGATTTGCAATGCATCGGCAGTAGACTCACGTGACCAAAAGCGTTGATATATCTATGAGCATTTCGGTACGCGTTAATATCTCACTATGCAGAGTTGGATAGAGAGATATGACAGAGCGAAACATCCACTCCTGTACATTGTTTGCGGCTTGGAATCAATAAAAGCATAGCTTTAGGCTACGCTGGTCGCCATGGCAACTAGAGAGACCCATCAGTTCTCTGTGTTGGCGTTCAAAAGTTCGGGCCCGCCTACTGCACGCGGATCATCCTCGAATTTTCAAAGGCAAATTCCCATGCATCCAAATCATGTCCTCCTTTCTTATTTCACGCAGAACAAAAACGAAAAGCCGGTGCACGCAAAAAAGCTCACACAAGCCCTGTTCTCGTACAAAAAAAAACAACAACAACTTTGTTTCAATCCCATTTATCCGCGAATCGATTCACAACTTAATTAAAACAATTCACAATCGCACGGGAAAAAATGGGTTTTAGGAAAAAAGATAATAGTACAAGTAAAAAAATAACTCTTGCAGTTTTTTTGTCTTGCAAATGAATTTTGCGACGGCAACGGAGAAAAAAAGAAATCGAACGCGGAAAAAAATTGAAAAATAGATTGGACGTTGGGTATTTTCGGATGGAAGAATAACAGGGGAATTTTTTTTCGAGTTTGGATTCTCGGTCGCGTGTGGTGTCGCATTCTGACGCATGAAAATTGCCCAAAGGGATGCGCCAACCGTGATCGATGTTCCATCCGATCGGAGTCTACTGAAACTGCCCGCCAAATAATATATTCATAGCTTCCGGATGGTTGAACGCGACTTCCCTTCTGCACCCCGAGCCCTCTCTACCTTTCAATAAGCTCCGAATACTCCGGTCCTTTGCCGCATGTTAATGGACATTCCAGTGATTAGCAAAATTTTGTCAAACATTCAAGCGGAATTATGTTTTTATGCAATTTTCAGTCGATGTTTTTCGGTCGCTTTGTCTTCAATTTACCCTCCTCTCTCTTTTTCATTTCCTCCCTCCTTCTAAATTGTTATTTCAATTACTTGGTATTAAAAAGTAAGTAATTTCCCTAAAACAAGATTTATAAAAAAAAAAAATTTAATGTGCTGTAAATTGGAAGATCAGATTTTCATTCTGATAAGTTTTTTTTATCGTATTGAAATTGCATATACTTAGCAACCCTTTCTTTGGTAAGCCAAGCCTTTTGCCAGCAAACTAAGTGCAAAATGATTTTAAAAATATTTTCTTAACCGCGTTAACCTGAAAGCTGACCCTCGCAAGAACATGAAGTTTCTACAGCAAAAAGAATGGGACATGCCGCTGCGGTTTGCAGACTTACTTTGGAACCCCTTTTGCAATGGACCTGAACTTCCCTCAATCTTTACACCAGCGCGGATAAATTAACCCCTCTTTTATCTCTGAATTAAATTTTCGTTTGAATATTCACAACTGAAAAATAAAATTTGGATTAACAAAATGCCAACTATTCAACGGACCAATTTTGATTAGCATTATCAAAAATATATTATTCAAAAAATTTATTTGACAAAGAAACTGTTCAAGAGCATAAAAAAATGACGTTACCAAAGAGACTTCTATCTTTGAAATATTTTTCCAATTTATCGGCCGTCTTAATTCACTTCTAACCGAGCTTTATGACAAAGCCGTGCATTTGCAGTACGCCATCGTATATAGTTATCGCGCTCACTTTTATCTTACACCTCGCGAGCTACCCAGCTTCCTGAGCACCTCACGGTACATTTTATTCTTATTCTCAAGTTTTCCAACTGGCAATTCAGTTTCTTACTCTCGTCGACCTAAAATTTCAATTCGCAATATAAATTAAAAACAAAAAAAGACAAGATAACAGTTAATCAAACTTGATTATTATTACACTTTGTACCTTGACATTTGTGTTTGTGAAATTTTGATGAAATTTTGATTTGTTTTCCACTCAATTAGCGTTGGCAATTAAAAACAACGAAGAAGAAGTTTTGTCATTTAACGTCGGCGGAAAATGATTCGGCGAAGTAATCTAAATCTTATTTCCCGGTATATATTTGTATATTTAACAGCTACGCGTGTAGACGTGTATTAGCGTGGAGCAAGACAAGGTCTTACGATGGGGTTCCAATTTGCCGCAGGCTTCCGTCAGGCTGCGTTTAACAACTTTTTAATGGAGGTTTAGCGGCCATCGTCAGTCTTCGTTTTCGATGTCGCAACGTTAATGCTAAAGGGTATCGTCACATTAACTAACTCTTATTTTTCAGCCCTGCGATGAAAATCTTCGTCTGCTTCGTTTCGACGTACAAATGAGGTTTTGCTCATTGGGTGAGATTCACTTTGTGTAAACGAAATTCGGCTCTTTCTTTATTCATCACGTGGAAACGATTTTTTTATCTGTCCCGCTTCTTTTTACACCGTGACTCTGGATTTTTTTTTTGGAATTCCATCTGACGATGAAGAATATGTAATGTGAATATAATGGTATTCGAATTCAACATCTCTTACAGTTGTTGCAAAAGTATTTTATATTTTTGTCTCATGTGAACTTCGGGTCAGGTTTATGTCACGAAAATGGAGCTGTTATCGTTTTCCATATCTATTGTTCTGACTCGTAAAATCTACATTTTTAGTTCGCTACAGGGTTTTCTCGTTTTCTTTTGTAACGTATATTTTACATCCATATATTCGAAATCAATTATTGTATTCAATTTTGTTTGTTGTTTTTTTTTTTCAAATTTATTCTATTTATTTATAAATAAATAAAAAACATTGTCGTTTTACTAAAGTTTGATCTGAATGAAAATGGGACGTAGAGCTATTAAAAAGATACAAGAACTTTCATCTTATTGCAGATAGGAAATTCTTCTTATCTCATATAGCTGGCACAATGTTCTGAATTTCTAACAGAACGGACAAAGTGGCTTTTAAAAATTGACTAAATGGAGTGTTAAAATGTAACGTACAAATTTATGTAAATAATGTGTTTTTTTATTCAAGATGTATTCTAAGAACCATCAATAATTTAAAAATCAAAAAGAGCTTTTTGGTCTGAGTTCTTTGATCTTAAAACTGGATTTAGGTTCTAAATTTTGAAACAACATTTCTCATTAATGTACAGTGTGCAGTTTAAAACGATGACGGTTTTTCTTTAGACCCGTTTTAAAATAAAACTTACAAAAAAAAAGATGAAAGTTCAACTCAGTGAAAAAATAGAATAAAGCCATGAACAAGAGTATACAAAAAGTATGAAAACAAAAAAAGAATGAGAAAAATGTGTTGATTGAAATTATGTCGAACATTCGATCCTTATATTCATCATCAATAGACGCGATCCCGGGAATCATAGTTGGCCCATGGTGTCGAATGAAATGATCGATTTTTCGTATACACCTCAGCGTACATCTCTCACATACACGTACATGTAACGTCGGTCTGGGTTCTTTCTCGCTCTTTATTGGTTGGGCATCTTTGTTCACGCTCACGCTGTCTCCTGACTTTGTTCGCGCGTACAATCCAGCTCTGCAACCCCTGCATCGCTTTACCTCTGGCTCCCACCTGCCTCTTCGGCGACCCCTCGGGCTCTGCGAAGCTCCTCTACGTCCCTGCTCTATCCAACCCAGCACAGCATCCGCGTTCTGGAGCGCTCGCAGCTTTCGTAATCGCATTTGACGTCGCTACGTTTTTGTTTCAGAGCAGTACGTGACGCTTCCGCCGTCGTGAGGGCTTTCCTCGAAACACACGAGAGAGGCAAAAAGTGCCCACGATAAGAGCAAGAGAAAGAAACGACGAAGGTTCATAAAGAATGAAAAATAAAAAAAAAAGTGTAAAGAGGATGTGATAAAAAGAACGAAAAATGCGTACCAGCGGTACCGAAACGACAGACGAAATAAAAAAAGAGCTCTCCTATAATGTTCCAGTTAAAATAAAGGGAATTCACGTTAATCGCTAATCAAATTTTTGTCTGTTTTACACTCGATTTAGTTTCAAACCGGGATGCTTTTCAAGCGTCTAGAACTAAGAAAGTAATATGAGAATTTTTGAAATTAAGTAGTGCGGGTCAATGATAAGTTTGCCTCCTGCTGGGTTTTGCGTTAACCCTCATGAAAGGTCTGATAAATGATTGTCAAATGAATGTATGAATTGAAGAAATAAAAAAGTGCGGATTATACCTGTAAGCTATGATTATTTAGGCGCAATTTGGAACGTTTTATTTGACGCGCGATCGGCACGTGCGAGATTGGCAACGCGCGTGCACGCGTCAACGATAAAACCACGTCAAAATATTGTGCCGGGTCTGAATAGGCTAATTTTGGGGCTCGAATTCAAGTTACACCTACACCGGATGTGCCGCGAGTCGGCGCAATTTTATTTCATTACACAATGCCGCTCATAACGATCAAAAGCTGGCAAATTTTATTGGCACGCTCAAGAGCACAATACGCATTTTGTACTTCTCCTATAATCATCCCTGTCATCGTTCCAGGACTTTCTTTTTTTTTTCTCATCACAACAACTTTTTAAATTAAACTTTCTAAATTAAACTTTTTTTTTTCAACTCAATTAAGTTCGTCCATGAATTTTTAATGAATTGTTAATGAGATTAATTTGATACGCAAACGAGTTGTTAAAATTACAAAAATGCATGCTAAAAAAAGAGAGCTAAGTAGATTATTCTATGTTAGACTAAATGCATGGTCATTTTTCCGGTCTAGACAAAGTGCTCAAGTTGATAGTCAGTTGTACCCTCAAAGAAAATGAACGTAGATCAAAGCTGACAAATGCTGGAGCTATGCGTGGAGGGCGAAAATGTGAATCAAGAGGGGACTTTATATAGGCAAGGCGTGGTTGAAATCTGTCACACTAGCCACGAATAAACTCTTGCAGCGCTGAAGAGCGCGTTAACATGATGAAATATGCACAGGTGGTGCGCGAAGCGCCACGCTCATCTCTCTACAAAATTAAACGGACAAGATATTTTACAAAGCAGAAATGATTCGATGAAAACAATAAATGAATGGAAACAGTACCGATCTGTTAATTTCAGTTTTTAATTATTCAAAAACCTGTGCAATTCAGAGAAATTAAGTCTCGAATATTATTGCAATTGCACTTATTTTGTACATGCAATATTTTTTTAATTCAAACGTTGTTACGTCGTATGCGAAAGAAACAGAGAGAAACGTATTGTGTTGATACTTATATTCGTCATACAATAAACGTAGTCATCACGCGCGTACTCTGTGTTCGGGAAATTAGTGGGCGGGCTTCCCATATGGGCGCCGGACAAATCCCGCTCTTAAGAATATTACTCTATAATTCACACAAGCGCAAAGAAACAACGATTACACATTAAACATTTTTTCCCACATGTTTCCTTTTTTATTCAAGTAAATTGTTTTATGAAAAATATTCTTATTAACGAATACCAATTTTCTTTTCATTGACCTCGGATTGTCATCAAAGCTTTGTTTGAAAAAAAAACTTCAGTCTGTTTAAAACTAAAAGAATGGAAATTATGATATCAAGTTTCGCGACTTATGTAGATCGCAGGATAAGCGATCGGTGAATTGAGCGCCCCTTTTGGTACAAATTGCATATGGTCCATCGTTTGTCGAAACAGACGATCTCTTAAAAATCTAATCTCGCGACTTCATCTACCCTATGAAAAATCGAGTGCCATGGATCGAGTTGACTTTCAATAATAAATAGCTGTTTGCGTTACAGATTTCAAAGATTAATCCAAACTCGTTTCTGGAATTCAATCGTGCAAAAATAATTAATGCCACATCCCCTTTTTTTATCCTTGATCAAATAATCTTTGGCGGTGGAATAGTTATAACTGAATTATAAATAAATTGTAACATTGTTATTGATGATTGTCGATGATCGCTATTGGATCCTAGAGTGTTTCAGTGCTTATTACTCCACGCGTAAGAGCTTCGGCAGTAGTTATTAGTAGATTCTAATATACTACACGGATTAAAGTGACGTTTATGAGCAAAATTTCCATGTCGTGGACAATTCATGCTAGTGTATCCGCAACTCATATAACCTGCTATTCGTAAGCTAAGTAAAACAAAAGTTTGTTGTAAATATTCGCATAACGAAATTTTGTCGATACAGCTAAACAAAAATTAGAGAAAAACATTAGAGGCAGTTGAAACAATTATGATACGTGAGGTCATATGTGACACTAGTTTCTAGTTTATTAGTTGATGGTGACGACTTTTGGGTTATTTTAAAATGTTCCTACTTTCTGATGATGGTACAAATTTACATCAACTATTCATCAGCTGTCGTGAGAAATGTTTCAAAAAATAGCAGTTTAAATTTTTGTTATAGGCAACGAGAAATACAACAAAACAGAGCCTTTTATATTTCAATGCGGTGACTTGGGTTTTGAATTGGCTTACTTTTGATATGGGCGTACGCACGGAACAGCAAATTACAGCATGTAAAGTGGCGGCACGTGTGGTAGGCGTTTTGGTACCATTTCATTATTCCGAGTGTCAAAAGTTTATTATCCTTTTTTTTTTCGCTCGATTGTTTCCGATGTTACCTCTTTTGTTATCTGCCGACACAAAAGTCAAAACAAAATCTGATTCTAAACAAAAAAAAAAAAAAATCGCTATGAACGTTGTGTTAAATGGAACTTTATCAGCTCTCTCAGAATAAAATAACAAGTGAATAAAACTTTCTGTTCGAATAAAAAAGAGCAGAGAAAAACATATTATAGGTTTAAAAAAATCATGGATTTATTCATATAAATCCATTCTGTAACAAAAGGAAGGTTCTTTTTGGAAGGAATAGTGAATTTACGAAGATAATGTTTCTTTTAGAATGCGGCGCATTTAGGAAAAAAGCTCGTTGGCCATTTTCATTGGAGCAACGCGCGACAACAAAACAACACGCCAGCGTGTAGATTCCTAGCGATCGGGAAATCCTCGAGCAATCTGCATAGTAGCTTTGAAAGCGAGACGGTTTTGTAGGCCAAGCCTGGTGTACGTTACAATCAAACGGAGAAAAAAGGAAAAAAGAATTAAAAAAGCTATCTGCTCGGAGATGATGAAAAAAATGAGCAAAAAGAGGCGAGGGGTACGAATCGCTTGACGGGCCTATGCCCCTGGACACGCATGCAACAGAGAAAGAGCGAGGCCACAAGAAAATCGCTCGCAGACTATTTTCCGGAGGAATTTTCATTGGGCGGGCGCCATGTTGTTGCGGGGACGTGGGGTGGCGCGCGATTGGCCGTCGCTGGGGCAACGCCGCCACGTGGCGACCAATGGGTGCGCGCGGCCGGGCGATTGCACCCCTGGCTCGGGGGTTGCTTCGTATGGCAAAGCACTCCCCCGGCTAACTGCATTTCGCGGACAGAATCCCACAAGAACTCACGACGAGCGGTGCCTCTGTCGCCACGACGTCCTAGTCGTCCTCTCGGGCTGTCTCAGCCTTAACTACGTTCTCGCCAATTATTTTGATATCTCGAATTTTCAAGGTCATCCGGATGACCCCCTCTCCGTCGCAATCCTCCCTCCACTAGTTTTACATTTCTAATTGCATTGACGACAATAACTCGATTTGAATTGTGAATCGCCGTGTGCTCTTCTTATGGGCTTTGTCATCAAATTTACGGGTCATTGGTCCGCGTCTTCGGGGTTAAGGTCGATCATGTCCAACCGTGTTTAGGACTGTGCTGCGCAATCATAGTGTTTTTTGGTGACTCTTTCAAACTCTCTCAGTGATATGAACGGATTACCTTCCTCCCAGTGATGGTTTACGCGTTGTGTTGAACTACTCATCTCTATTCTGTGATCCCAAAATAGTCGAACGATGCCCTCCTAGGGGCCATCCGACGCGATCCCAAAACACGGCAGACCTCATCAAGGTCACCCCGGCATCATCCTGGCTAACGACTTGTCTGGAGGCACCGGGCCAGGTGGCGGAGTCGGTTCCGTCGCCGGAACTTCCGTCGCTGGAGGATCCTCTCTGTCCACGACGGCTCTCAGCTTGGATCACCAACAGTTCAATATCTTCCCAGCAATTTTCAGTAGACAGCTTAACTTCTCCGCAGCCGCGGCAAATTGCAGTCAAAACAAGCTCATGGACGAACTCAGGCCGAACCTCGGATTGTTGGGGGTTGGTCTTGTCGAAAACGACAGCTTTCACCTTAATCACAATCAAGAGAAGAGGAAGTGCAGCAGTACCAGCTCCAACGAGCAGGACTTTGGCTTGTACGGCGTCCACCAGGGATTGGAGGCCAGTCCACCAACGCCGGCCGCCACACCTGGAAGAAGTAGTGTTGGCGCATCTTCTACACCAGTAGGTCGGTATACTCGTCAAATCATTCTTCTTTTTTCAATGATGTTTCCAATTTCTTCGTCCAATTTTTGTCCAATTTTTTCCTCATTTTTACTTCTTTTACTTTGATGCCAAACGAACTCAGGTATCGCTCTATTCGAACTTGGCTTCATAAATGTTGTCGTAACACCACTGAATGCCTCCTAGGTCATCTAAAATTTGAAACAGAGAAAAATATGTTAATCTCCAACGTTCTGGTTTTCTCGATGAAATACTTGAGAGTACACTTCGATAACATGCTTAAGAAAAAGTTTGAATATAAAAATCTTTCATCTACGTTTAAAGTTTATCATCGTCTTATGAATTATTTACACGGACAGACCTTTGTTTGTACAATTTTTATAATGTCATTCTCTAGTCTAAAATTATAACAAATAAAATTAGATGTTATATAATTTGAAATTATATGGCTAAAATCAAAAGTATTATTCGCTGAAGATAAAACTAAGTTTTTTATTTGTATAATATCTAAAATGTTCAATTAAAATGATTAATTGCATGATTCGATTTAATCCACGTGGCCGCTTACTTATGAAAAACTCTATGCGACCAATAGAAATACAATTTTAATATCGAATCAAATTCTAAAAATTGAAACATACATAATTATTTACATGTTCAATCAAGTTTTTATTTTCAAAGTTTATTCAACAAGATGAAATAAATACTTGAATAAATACTCGAGATAATTTTGAAAAACGTCCTTGCAGAGTACAAAAGGATTAAAGAACTACAGCAGAACGTTTAAAATCATTGAAATAAAATATTCACATTGCCCAGTGTGATCCCTTCACAAAGCGGGTTATTCAATATTCATTGCTTTATTTCCGAAAAATTTCTGCTGATAAATAATCATTTTTGTTTTTTATGTTTTTTTTTTTTTTTGCAAAATTTTCAAAAAAAACCTGTAAAGTGATCTAAATGCAGCATCAACACAATATCTTGCAAAAATGGACATCGCCACTTCTCGAAATAGAAGAATTTTACGGTGATTAAGTCTCGAGTACACGTGTTGGCACTACTAAAAGTTTTAGTGTTGACAATAGGGTATGAAGTAGACATATGGTACTACCTGTTCTATGGGTTATTATTATGTGCTCATGGGGTTTAAGAGAGCTTAATGCCGAGGGCAGAATAATGCGAGCGTCGAATGTCTGCAATCGTGTCAAATCTGACACTTTTGTGCTCCCACTCAGTCTGTTCGAGTGCTCCGTGATTGATAAAATGGACCAACATATTTGTCTATCTTGACATCATATCAGTTTCTCTTTTATTTGTACACTGACAAACGTCAAGATTGAAATTTAACAGGTGATGAACGGATTATATTATGTTATATCAAGTCAATCGAGTATCAAGTATCTGTAATGGAAAGAAATTAAAAATAAAAATGAATAAAAGTAAGGAATTAATATTGAATAATTTAGAGAAAAAAAAATTCGAAACAAAGTTAAAAATACTAAATGAAGACGTTGATAAAAATGAGAGAAAAATTAATGCACTTAATCTTGAAAGTTCTCGTAAGAATTAAAAGTGCCTCTCGGTGGATTTTCCTTCGATAAATCTCTTGGCTTGGAGTTAATAATAAAGACGCGCGCAATTTCCTCCCTCGGAACTACGAAAGCGGGGGTTCCGTTTCGTAATTCTTGAGAAAAGGGAAAAAACGTCGACGAGCCACTAAAAATACCTTCGCCGATGAGAAAAAGATTGGAATAAAGATTTTCGGAAATCGAACCAACGAGGTTAGCCATCGGAGGCGAGGCACTGAAAAATTACTGGATTAAGACCTGGACATGACACTAATCTGCAAAATGGTCCGTAATTAGCCAGCGTAATCCGCAGCAGATGCTGGGCCCGACGCTTTTCTTTATTTCCTCGATTCGTTAAATTTGTTCGATCCGCTAATTATTCTTCCAAAGCAGATGGTTCGTCCGATTTGCAAACGGACATCCCGTCGGGTTTGAGAAAGGGTGCGCTATTTTGCACTTTGTGATGCATATGGAAATTCAATTTCAACCGGGCCGAAATGTTTACTGAAGTGGATAATTCAAAAAGCGCAGGACAATATTTTAAAAACACCCTTTTTAGGAAAGATATTGTGAAACAAGTTTAGTTAATACTATTTTTAAAAAAGGATATAGAGACAAATTTGTTAAACCGCGTTTAAATTGATTTTGAGATTTAAGTGACTATATCATGTCAATCACTATAATCACTATAAAACGATGAACATAGTTATATATGATATAACTAATTAGTTTCAAAGAAAATCTTGTTTTGCTGAACTAAAAAAAAAGTTGATATCTTTTCACTTTTTCATGTAAATGAATAGCTCAAAAAATTTGCCTTACCGCAGACGTGTGTCTCAATTGACTCAACTTTCTGCAACGATAGTTATAATACGCAAGGATTTAATTAATAAACCTGCAAGAAAGATGTGAAAAGTGAGAGGAAAGATTGATCGACGGGGATCTAATTTAACGATGAAACCGTGAAAAAGATTGGTAAGTCAATTGTGCTGAGTTGGCGCGGTTAATTCTTCGTCTTCTTTGTCGAACTTGACCGAGTTTCCTCTCGTTTACCGGGGTAACAGGGCAAGGTATGTAAAGTGGACAGCATTCATCCTTGAACATTGAATCAGCATGTAACATGATTAGGTCATTAACGCCTTAACCAAGTTAGCATAGTGCGAGGGACTTGGCTACGGTTACCACGTCAGGCGAGTCCTGTTGCTCAAAATGGACATATCAATCCACAGCGTAAAGGTTGTTGCCCCCATCCGTTCAGAGCAACTTCTTGACAAACATTCGGTAATCACTTATAAGCAATCGATTCGTGTGTCATCCAAAGTTCAATTTCAACACGTGAAAATCAACTCGGTCCAGCAACTGTTCCGACGTCAATCATTACTCGAGGTGGCAATCCGTGCAACATACGTAGACAAACATTGTTACTTCGATTTCACCTCGGTCAAATGACTTTTCCGAACTTTATTCTCAGATTTAATTCAATCTCTGATCGATTGTTTCAGGAGTTGAGGGAGCTTTTAAAAAATTAAAGCCGGAACCTTGCGCATCGAGTCCACACTTAGTACATACCCCGACAACGGCGAGTTGTCCGACGCCGGCGCGACGGAGGCATAGAACCACGTTTACCCAGGTTGGTATTACCAAAACAACATGTTCATTTTGACTGATCAATATTTATTGAACAATCATTTACAACCGTCTGTTATACAATTGATAATCGAAACAGTATAGTTGACGAATGAAAAAAAAAAAAAAAAGAGCTAAAGCATTTTGACGAAGTCAGATAAAAGTGTCAATTGAGCCCCAGTGTTTACATGACAAATGAATTTTGCATTGCTAGTGTTTGAAATTCTATTGTTGATTTTGGCGAAACCTTCTCGAATGTGTGTGTGCGAAGCACGGTACATATGGTTTTCAATTGTTTGCAGGAACAGCTCGCAGAATTGGAACAGGCATTCGCGAAATCTCATTACCCGGACATATACTGCAGAGAGGAACTGGCGAAAAGCACGAAATTGAACGAAGCTAGAATTCAGGTGAGTGAATGTTTTCAACTATTACACGAATAGGAAAATCCAAACCAAATCAAATAGACGGTTCCTTATGTACATTTTTTTAAGTAATCCACCGTTTATGATAGCATCAGACAATTTTTCCGATCACACGAGCCGGTCAAATTAATTGCACTGCGATTAATAAAATTGGAAAAAAGATCCCAGGTCCCAATGTGAAAATCGAGGATGGCTGTTTCATGGCAACTTGCATCTATTTTTTAGTAAACAGAAATACTGCACTTTAGAATTTATTCCGCTGAGTGCCGAACCGTGTTAATTCAGCCTATCACGTAAAAGGATTAACTTAATGAACTTGAGCTAACGTTGGCGGCTCTGCACTGCAGTTGAACCAGTTATGTTCAACGTAAGAGGTACCTGTGACTATTTCCCGAATACGAGCTTCTTCCATAGTATGAAAAACAAACTCTTATTTTTCATTCTGTTCAACTTGATTCATACTTATAAACATTATAACAATTCTTTTGCCTTTCTACAACTAAAATTAAGCTTTTTTTATTAAGCCGTTTTTTTCGAATATGTACTAATAGACAATACTGTCAATACAATTACTGAAAATTATCCTTCAAAATTACAAATTTCAAGGTGATAAAATTGACTTTAACAGTCATCTCCTTTTTCTCGATTTATAAATGATGTTAAGAACCAATCGTTTCTAAACGATTGCAGATCTTCGCTTGATGGTGATTTTATATTAAGATTTTATAGTACAATTTTGAATTCCTTCGAGAATTCAAGTTCCTTGTCAAGTTCCTTGACATTGTTAAACAAGATTTTCAATAGGAGTTATAAATAACTAATATTGGCCAAATTTTTATTAAAATATATCGCTTCTTACACTGATGTTATATTATATAACATGGATAGTTATATTTCTATCTTTTATTAAATACAATATGGTAAATTTGCAACGTATATTGTTACGATACAATATGGTATTGTAAAATGTGTGGTCCATGGTGCACTTTGATTTTTATCAAAGTGTGATAATTAATACTTAGATGAAACAGTGTTGTACTTATATCAATTAATATAAATTGTCCAATATTTCTACTCATGATAGTAGCCTAATATATAAAACTATGTAAATTTTAATATTTATTCTTTTGGTAGATTCATTTATCAGAACATTTTAATTATAAAAATTATAAAAATATTTTCCTCACAAGTTTGTGAGGAAAATATTGATGTCTGATGTTTTAACATTATTGTTAACTCCTTTATTCACCTTGTACAAAATATTGTATCTTTTGTACTATTTATTTTTGTTCCATTTTCATAATTATTTTCATATATTTTTTGCCATATTAACACTGCAGTATAAATGACATTTTTATTTGTACTAGGAATTCTATCCACATTACAGAAAACAAAAATTCAATAAAATAAAAAAAATAATGACTGAAGGGATTAATTTTTGTTATTACGTGCATTTTGTTACCTAACAATTGTATCGTAACAATTTTTACAATAAAAAAATGTGCTCCTTTTACAAAATGCATATCAATCACTTCAATACGATTTTTTCAATGTATCCAAAAAATGAAAAAATAGCTTATCAGCGTTAAGACACTCGATAAACCCAATCAAGAGCAACAGCTGTATCCGACTATTCTCTGGAGATGGCTCAATTAAGTCATTCAACATGTTGATATGATACATTGACTCTCACGTCGTATACAGGTGTTCAGTTACCACCACATACTCAAAACTCAAACAATCTGCTCGAATTCAAAATAATCAATTCAGTGAGTCAGAAATTTTCTAGCTTGGAAAATTGTTAAACTGAAATTTGGAAAATTAAGTAAAAAGCAAAACAAACGTAAAATATAAAAAATCAGAAATTCTATCTGAATTTCAAACAATTATCTCGACTCTCGCATCGTGTACGTATTTTAAAGATTGCGCGGCGCGATTCAGGCATCTTTTCGATCGTGACTCATCTTAGTAATTGAATCAAAGTCGCATGTGGGGTGGCTGAATTAAATTGCAAGCGCAAATGTCGATCGAAAGATTCTTCCTTGCCTCTGAGGGTACACCCACGGCAAGGGGATACATCATTTTTTTTTTTCCTTTTTTTTCATCCCATTCAATTCCTCTTCCTGTCTACTACAACATTTGCACACGATAATTTGATTTGCAAGGAGCGATGATTTCTTCCTTTTTTTGCCAACTAAATTGGTACCGCTGTTTTGATCGTGATTAATCTGCTGCAACCTGGACGCAGTGCATCTTACAAACTCGCAAGCCCGGTACATATTAAAATAGCCAACGATGAGCTCGAATTTTGATTTATAATGCAAAAGTGTTGTTTGCACTAAAAGCCCAAGAACCGCTTGAACTTAACCCGGTTAAACCGGCGATGTCAAGTGAAACGCAATTTGCTTTTAGCCGTCGCTTATCAGATATGCACAAAGCGATCTTTTGAAAAGACCTCTGGCTACTTGTCGCGGATTCGCGATCTGACCTCAACAAATTAAAGTCTTGGTAAATGTGACTGCCTTTTTTTAAGCGGATTCAACCAAGGTAATCGGTTTTCACGATCCTAGCGAGTTAATGTGTGTGATGGCTTCGTCATCCGTGGGATGAAATGAGCGAAATGCAATTGCTCTTACCAAAACACGAATCGCGGCCTGGAAAAAGAACGAGTATATGTTATATTAATGGTTAAAATCATTTTTGCGAGCTTTTTCAGTTTAGATGGAAACGATCTGATGTACGTTTTTCAAACAGTTATGCGATTATGATTGGATTGAAAAATTATGAAATTGACTGAAATCACTGAAGCTGGAAGTTTGAACAAAAATAACGAAATTCAAAGATGTTGATCGGTTGTATTGAGAGGAAAGGGTTTAGGATGGACTTCTGATCAAACTTCTCTGGATGTCCAATCCCAGGAGAATAAAACCTGAACGAGATTAGATATCTCGCCACCTCTGAAGGTGGAACAAATTGTCTGGCCAATTAATTCGTCATTATCAATAATGAAATTTGTCTCAGAAGTGGACATGAAGAATAAGACAAAGAGAAACAAAAAAGTTAATATCCGGATTTCTTAGAAAGAGAAAATAAAATAGAAGCCATGTCCACGGCGCGGCCTCTTTAAAAGCTCTCATACTAGTTACGGCATTCTATTTCTACGAGATGGCGATATGGAGCGGCAAGGGGAAGAAGTTGCACGAGGGCGGCAAAGTTGAGACGACTTTGGGGTGGGTGACGCCGTACCGGAGGCTGCCATTATATCTGAGCCGCCATTTTAAATTGAATTTTCTCCACCCTAGATAGATCTGAAACGTCTCAGCCTTACTACGGCTCTTTAACCGGGCCCTCTTTCTTCGCTACGTCTTCTGGCTCCCCTCTTTCAGATATAGATATACACCATCCTCTGATCAACTCAACATCCACATTTTCGTTTTCATGAAAAACCGAGGGCAATCTTCACGAAAACCTCTAATTATTTTGTCTCGTACATCTGTTCCTTTCGGATCTATAAATATATTTCTAATATCAAAATTGTCTTCGTTTGATACGTAAACTTCAATAAGTTTTTCGAAATTTTGTCGAAAAAGATTAAAAAGACAAAATCAATGGTCAATTGTATGCTTATTCTCATATATGAAAAACAATTCAACAATTGGTGTAGTCATTATTGAAATGTTTTTAATCTTTGTAAAAGAACACGAGGGTATTCAATCGTACATCATAACTTTACATTAAAATTAAAACACGTGGCAAATTTGCAAACAACCCATGATATAATAAAGCAAACATAATCATAATTAATAGCATGGTAAAACATAATTTGCACAAGAAATTGCTTCCACTTAGGTGGGAAAAGGAGTACCCGTTATCTCAAATATTAAGTTAGCCGACTTTTCATTTGACCCTTTTCACTTTGATTCGACTTCCGATAGTGGCGTTCTTTAACAGATTTGCAGAATGCAATTTTTTCTCTCTCTATCTCTCTTTTCTTCGTTAAACCGCAACTCTAAATTAGAAAATGATTGCAAAACTCTTAAATTAAAAATAATATTATATGATTCTCAAAAATAGAAAAAAATTGCAGTATTTTCAATAGTGCGATTACAATTACGAATATCAAAATTGTGACTTTTAGAAGGTTTCATGAAGAAGATCGATTAAAATAACATATTTCAATAGATTTTAAAACATGAAAATAAGATATCATTTTTCTATTAGCTAAAACAAAGAATTAGTAAGAGAATTAGTAAGAAAAATTTAGTAACATTTTCATTTATAATTAGAAAAAAGATTATTATCAACAATATAATAACAAAATATTTTAAGATGCTGTTTAATAATTTAAAACCAGAAAATACACTTCCTTGAGCATGTTGAATTTGAATTTCATTTTTAAATTTAATTTTCCCATAATAAAGTATTATTTTCTGCAATGATTATTTTGTTTGTAATTTTTGTAACAAATAAATGTACATACTAAATATCTTTCTTTTTGGAGTAAAGGACATTTCGAAATTTGTTACTCGAGGGAAAAGTGACATGGAGGTAGCACAGCTATATATATATGTTCTCTGAGAGAACAAGAGGAAGCGCTGAAAGAAGTGGAGCTCAGAAAACGGTGAAAGCGGAGAGTATATGAGCGACAGAGAAAATGAGCGAGAGAGCCGAAGAGCGCAGTTATTGAATTACGAACTCTTAGCTTTCTAGTTCTTGCAGGGCGTACGTCTTAAGGGACGCGCGAGCACGTTTTCAAAAAGCTCGTTCGTAAGAGCTCCGAGCAAAAAACCCGCTACTCTTTTTTTTCATCGCTGTTCTTTCAAACGCAGACCTAGAAATGTTCTCTCACTCGAATGATGATAAATTATTTATTCTAAAATCCATTTTTAATTCTCAGTTAAGAGATATAAAAAACCAGTCAAAAGATTTTTAAAAAAATGCTAAAAAGTGAATAAAAATGAAACAAATTAACCAATTAATTAAGTAAAAAAAAAGATTTAAATGAGAAAAATGTAATTTTTTGCTAATTTTTTGCGAGTACAGATGATAAATAACGAGATGATTTGTGTTTCGAAAAGACACTTTGTTGGAAACGCCATGTTTCTATGCTTTTCATCCCCGCGTCCTTGGTTGTTCGCGAAGGGAGGAAATGTCGATAAAACGTATCAGCCAATGAACGAGCCCGGAGTGACGTCAGTCTCGTGGTGCTGGCCAATCATAGCCCACGAGTGACGTCACCGCAAGGGTGACCACCTCCCTGCGATACGCCGACAAAGTCACAGGCTTTTCTCTTGAAAATATTGAGTGAATAGGGGAGTTAACGGCGTAGTGGTTATGGCGGTTGTAACTGTGTTTTTGGCGAGCATAAATATGGGTTTCCTAATCCCACAAGATAAATTATGAAAAACTACAGACGATGATGACAATTTTCTTTCTTTTCAACATCCAAATTTCTTTTCAAAATCTTCATCGCTTGAAATAAAGAATTATATCTCCCTTCCTTTGGGAACATTTTTTAGAAAATTGCAACGATGCAATGATTTGGAATAAGAAAATGTGAATTAATGAAAATTCATTCTTACTGAATAAATATAGTATATCTTTTTGGTTTTGACTCTTGACATTTTGCATGAAATATATGCGATGATGTTAAAATGTAATCTTCTTTTTCTCTTCAGGTCTGGTTTCAGAATAGAAGAGCAAAATATAGAAAACAGGAGAAGCAGTTACACAAAGCTCTTGCGCCAATTCCAACTTGCCAGGGCGCCATGATGAGAAATATTTATCCCAGTACGGGCGCGCGTTATCAACCTTATCCATATCCGCACAACAGTATGAATGGAATTGTCAATCGCCATCCACAGGTAATTTCTTGTCAATTTCGAGCATTGTTCTAGAACAAAAAAAAACAAAATTAAATTTTTAACATGTCAACCGTTCAGTAAATCTGATAAAAAATTCTTTCGTAATTATATTTTAATTTAAAAACAGATTTTTTTTAATTATAGAAGAACATTTCTTTTTTTTTTTCACAAAAATGTATCATTTGCTGAAGTATATAGTCGTGGCAGAGAGAAGATGGATTTGTAGCCTCAGGTGATGGAACCGATTGATATCTGTAGAGTAGAAATAGTATCCGGAACACGAAGCGAGTTAAATGAATTCGATGCGTTTCTCATTAATGATTTAAACCGAGATATCAAATTGGAGGCACCTGAAGCGTAACGTAGGTACGTCTGCCGCATCGATGCTGGTCGATGTGGCTAAATTGCATTTCGGCTGATTAATTCGATAGGATAGATTACCAAATATCTACTGGTTAAATTTAGTTGATAATTTGTCTATATACGTTATATCTCTTTTCACACAATGACGTTTGGGAACATGATTCGTCACCATGCCGCGTACTTATTAACGTTTTCCTCAAAATTAAAAATCCATTTCAACGGTTTGCAATTTTCTCAATAAATATCGCAGGTTTTATTTACTTTTTATCTTCTCATTATACTCCATTCTGCGAACTAAACAAGTTGTCGTCTTTCAGATGGGAACGACGTCTTATCCAAGTATGACACAACCTTTTTCAATGTCACACTCGACGTCAAATATGTCTGCAGTCACAGGGATGCGACAAGATGCCATGGGTGAGTTCTGCAATAATTCAATTTTGTCTTTCTCATCAATTCCCGCATCTGAAAAATGTTTTCAATGTTAATTGATCCCAATATTTTTAATATAATGATGTTTTTTTATAAATACCAGACATTTTTCTGAGTTGATAATTTTTGATGTAGATATAATGATTATAATACAACAAATTGAGATTCAACATAAACAGAGAAATTTATTCTCATTGTTAATAATTCCATCAGATATTAAATTGAAAATGTTGTTTCTCCAAAATATCACAAAATTGTGATGGCAAGAGTTTATACCAAAAATTGGATTGCTGATGGCATTTTTGATGGAATTGTTCGTTTTAATTATTTTTCAATGAAATGAGTAAATTGGACCAAAGTAACTGCTGTCGGCTATTATAAGTGATATTTTGGAGTACATTTTTTCATACCGAGGAACATATAAAGCTTAATAATAATAATTAGTTTGCCATTTGAAGGGGGTAATAACAAAACGAATTATGAATAAATGAATTGGCCTAAACGTCAATTAACTTGCACGTTTGAAAGAATATACTTTATTCTCTTTGTGTCACAGCCAATTATGTTCATTAAGAGAAACACAATTTCAAAAATCAGATATTAATAAAAAAAAAAAAAAAAAAATTCAAAAGTGAACAAGGAAATTATATATTTTCGTTTTACCAAAAAATTGGGTTGTTGGTAGCATATTACTAACACGTGATTATCAAATTTTTAATAAAATCGTTGATATTTGTATATAGTATTAAAATCTAAAAGTTTGTTCTTTCTTTTACAAAAATGAAATTCATTTTATTAACCAATCGAGCGTTTTAAATGTGATTAAATAAATTGTTAATCTAAGATGTAGACGGTATGCTTGGCTTATTGATTTGAGACGCATCTTGGAAGCTCTATCTTACCGAAGATGAGCGCAACTTCTTATCTGGTCATCTCGGAAGTTGACCTCTTGCCAGAGTCTTTATTAAATAATACGCTAAGAGAAGGACCGGAAATGGCAAGACTCGTGAAATGTCTCGTAATGGTCGTTCCCTCGAAGACGCTCCATTTCCGCTTCAGCGCCGTCTTACATTATTTCCGGTGTAAGATGGAATATCGCTTTTAAATCAAATCAAGACTATTCACGAATTGCCTACTCACACAGTTCCGCGCACCTTCGATGGGATATCCATTTTTCCTTGCACCTTAATTCAAACCCATTAGCCGTCTTCGGCATAATTCAAGTTATCAAATTTCATTTCGCAGATCAATTTCATTTCCCTTTTATATTTCAGTTTAATAAAATCTGATAAATTTCCAACATTGTCTAATTGTTTTAGGCATGTCTGCGGAGGACGAATGGTACAACAAAAGCATCTCTGCTCTGAGAATGAACACGGCTCACCATCCAAATCTTGCAGCGCCGATGCTACAGTATCAAACATAATTTTAGGCCTCCGAGGGCACAAAGCCTTGTGTCAAGATTGAGAACGACCTTTGCTTTCTCAGTCATAATGCAAAAAGCGACACGTCGAATCGTTAAATTAAATTTTGACATCAATCGAATTTCAAGGCACCGCTCTTCGCAGAAAAGAGAGACAGCCCCATTTAAAAATATGTTGATGTGTAAAATAAAAACGGAGCCGGAAATCTCGCGATTGTTTGTTGAAAAGAATTGTCTCTTTGCATCTTTGATATATACTTTTACTCGGGCTGCAGACGATGGGATTTGGCATAAGTTGATGTACTAGCCACGCGCCTAGTCAAAATCTCTAGTCTTTTGGTTGAATCTGAAAGAGTTGTGATTCTTTTATAACCATATAATTATAATAACATGACGAATTCGCTCGGAAGTCATCACGATATAACTTGTACGATTGTGTTTTGATGAATTTCGTTGACGAATTATTTGGGTGTAAAAAGATGAAAGTGCATTTTCGTCTATGTTATTCTTATAAGTCAAAAAACTCATTGTGCTTTGGTTACTTAACAACGATCATCGAAAGTAATTTTCGTTATTTATGCTGAGACGGTTAAAAAAAAATTGTAAATAAATAAATGAATAAATATAATAGACACATAGCGTAATCAACAAATAGTTTAGAGTATACGATTTTTCAATGTCCTTTAAAGTGTATACATACCATTAATAAACTCATTAGGTAATTTATTTGTCTGTGCTTTTGTTGTTAAGAAAGTGATAAATCAAATGAAATGACAAAAAGGGCGTTTTATTTCCCAAATTTGAATAGCGCCGGGAGCAGTTTGCAGAAACACAATTTTCCTTGTTTTGTAACTTATTGATCGTCATGCTAAGTTTCATTCACTTCACAAAAAAACTGTAAAAATATTATCAGATTTGGTTAATCCTATATGTAGAATTTTGACATTGACTGAGCGAAAAGTCAAATGGTTTTTGAGTGATTTTTCCTGGCGCCGTTCATTCGTGATATTTGGAGTTTGTCCAATAAACAATTGTCTATATTGGTGTCACTTTTCGATAATCGTCTACTCAATATATTAACTCGAGAGTGAAACCTCATATGGCTGCATACTTTGTGTAGTTCTCCGTGATCACAATACTGTTCGCGGGTTTCCACGCAAAATGTTCCTAATAAATGAAATTTGTAACATATCACACGTATAAACAAGCATCCCTGTGTCTAACAGATCAAATAGATATCACCTGCAATAAAATGTAAATTGATTATACAATTTTGTTTCAAGTGTAAACAAAAATCATAATATAACATTGGCAAGTTTGATTGAAACAAATTAATTAATGTTTTACTGGAATAGTGTTCATACATTGGTGATCAAACATTTCTTTGATTCTTCTATTGTGAAAACATTCAAAGTTTTTATTTAAAAAATGTACTTTTGTGTCTAGACACATGTGATGCAAATAGTATGATACGATCAAAATTAAAAAAAAGTTCAATAATAAAGTGGAGACACTATTTCGGACAAACATAACATAGGTTTAAGTCAGGGTCACGTATTGTACGTATGTGTTGTACATAGCCTAAATAAAAATTACATTTAAAAGTATTTTTTTTGTTTAACTGACTTCGAGTTGTTTCATTTGAAAGTTGAAAAACCTTTTTGTTTATGTTTTTGTTATTCTCAAAACATTTTTTTGTTCAATATCGTTTTTTGTTTCACAACTTTCCCCGAATGTAAACAATTTCCTAACCTGTAATTTTACACGAATTGTAAAAAGTTGCTTTCAAAATACATCGTTGTTTTACCTGATACGGGTGAATATGCCTAATTATTTTTATTCTGAGTCATTTGGTCGAACCACAAGAGAAGAAAAAATTTAACCATCAAGTTGTACCGCCATTGCTTGTTCACGTAGGTGTCGCTACTTGACCGGCACTACCAGTGCTACCATCTTTTGAAAAGTGCATTCTGCTCTGCTTGTTTTAAAATAGGTTAAAACAGAAGATATTATTTTATATCTTAATATTACAAGCATTCACTGACAACAAATAATTAATTATTATCAAAGTTAATAAAAATTTGATGGACCAGGACGTTTTTATATATTCAATTTTCACATTGCTAGTATAATGAGTACTTCCAAAGTTCAGGCTGCTGCTGCTGATACGAATGATGATATTGAGGATCCTGTTGAAAAAATGCTGAAAAAAACAGGCTGTGCCGACTTACATTATGAACTTCAGGTACTATAATTTCTAATTGATCATATTATTATTTAGGATAATGATTTGGATCAATTTGGTTCTCCTTTTAATTCATTGCAATATTGTGAAACAACTTTTTGCAATATTCTGAAATATCAGATATTATATTATAATAATTTTTAATTTTTTTTTATTATACTGTAACTGATGAAACAATTTTTGTAGGAATGTATGGCAGAAAAACGTGACTGGAGAAAGTGTCAAGACATAGTTACAAAATTCAAAAATTGCATGTCAGAACACAGCAGAAGGCAGCAAGGCAAACTTTAATCTTTGTTTATCAAACTGTCTAATAAAAATATGAGGATGATACGTTGGGTAAAATCTCTATTTTATATGAGTACCTTGCCACCGGGTGGTTATAAAATGGTTTTAGTGGTGCGAACCGACATCCCAATGGGAAGAGGCAAAATCGCAGCACAATGCGCTCACGCTGCCATTGAATGTTACCGGTTGGCAAGGACAAGCCACACAAAACGAAAAATATTTGAAGCGTGGCTGCATGTTGGCCAGCCAAAAATTGTACTCAAAGTTTCGAGTCAGCAGGAGCTCTTGAACCTGGCGGAACAAACCAAACAAGCTGGCCTTGTCACAGCACTTATAAAAGATGCAGGACGAACGCAGCTTCTTCCTGGAACAATCACTGCTATGGGTATCGGACCTGCTCCAGTCGCGGAGATTGACCAAATCACTTCCAGTCTGAGATTGTTATAGACTGTGAATTTTGAATGGTGTAATTTTATAAATAATGTACAGCATGAGGATAGTAATATTAAAAGTTTGAAAACAAGATTTAATATTTTCATTTACATATTCGGTATACAAATCATCTTAAATTTCTATTTTAGATAGATACGATTGTAGTGAGTTTGTAGATGGCACATATTCAATGTTTATGCAAATTTGTATTCAAAAGTTGAAAGAAGCGTGATTCGCATTAAACTTATTTATTTAAAAAAACAATTACATAACATCTTGTTTAATTACTTACATTAATACATATGCGAATCAAATTTTGATCAATTTTAAATCACAGAAGACGAAAAAACTCGTATAATATTTTTATGCCCAATGTGCAAATGCGTGCATCCAAGAAAAAAAGTTAACATGAAATTATGAAAGTTGTGAAACTATAATTCATACCATTTTTCGCGTTTTTTGTATGAATTGTATAAAAAATGTGAGCAAACATCATATAAAAATATCATTTGTAATTGGACAAGCATTTTGGTGATCTTTTAACCAAAAAAAAATGGGCATGAAAAGATAAACGAGTGATGAATTAAATTTGCACTTATCAAATCGCAGTCGTTGCAATCTTAGGTACACGGTTAATACAAACGAGTTCGTAGATAAATTTGTTAATAGATACAATACAATAGATTCGATAAAGATATAATTCATGCAAATTTCTTATAAATATATACGCATATGTAAATGAAATGTATTTAAATACACATGATAATTTATTTATAATTCAATACAGATACAAATCTCATATTGCATTAACATCTCCGAAATTAAGTATGTAAACATGAGTATCATTCAAATTATATACTCATTTTGTACACAGTAAGTATACAAGTATTTCTATTTTATATTTGAGCATCGCGGTACACAAGAAAATTGTTATCCGATATATGACTAAATCAGTAAAAGTATATTTACATTATCTGAAATGTTTTTTTTAACATGGTAAACTTCTTGAACCAGCTAAATGGCAAAAAAATTACTTAATCATTTGTTCACAAAAAAGAGTATCTAGAAACTGATAAGTTTTAAAAAACAACAAATATTTCAAAACTAACAATGAGATGTAAAAAAATTATATGCAATAAATTAAAAAAAAAAATTTATACGCATACGAAATGCATTTACGCATTTAATACAATTAAAAATTGACTTTTTTTAAATTTTATATGAAATTAGTGCACCTTGAAATTATGTTAAAAGACCAAAGTTATATTGTTGTTCAAAATTTGTTCTCTTAGAATGAATTGCAAATCTATCTCAGGTCCTGGAAACTTTTATTATATACACACCGGAAGACACTGCTACTATCTTTGTCATTTAAAACTGATTTTTAATGAAATTTTAATTAGGTGGACCTTTTTATCGAAACGCCAATCCACTGTAAGTAAATCTCTCCCATTCGTTTTCTCTTTAAAACGGTACAAAGTTGTATAAAATGACAAATTACGTGAGACAATATTTGCATTATAAAATATAATAAATTCGTTCGCAGCATGCATTTTTAGTAATTGATAAAATGTTTAAAAGTACCTTTAAAAATGGTTATAATTGTTTCTTTCAAAGTTTGTTCTGTAAACATTATTTTGTTCAATAATTTTTTTTATGATTTTGTGAATGGTATATTGAATATAATGTATATTTTTTAAATGTATAAAAAATAGATTAGAAAAACGTAAATAGTAGTCAAACGAAAAAAAAAATCATGAAAAAGAGATTTCCAGCGTGAATTTCATTTAAGCAATTACTTTGCTCAGTTCGGGCGGCTCGACGTAGTTATTCAGTACGTGCGGTGCTTCGTTAAATTCATCAAGTTCATCGCCATTATCTGCACCTTGCGCAAGTAAGAAATACTGTTCACTCCTTGTTGGCCACAGTAGATGAGCCATCACACAATAAGCGAAACAGTCGGCTGAATATGTTATTCCTACGGAATGTCAAAGGAATGTCAAATATTTTGAATCAAAATTTAATTCGATGAGCTGAGAAATTCAATTGCTGCACACATTCTCGTAATAAATTGCTTACCTAACAAAAGTTTGAACCTCCACAACGCACTCACTTGGAGCGCAATGAGTGCTATGATGGGGAGATAAATGAACCAAACCAACGAAGATGCACCAAAATGCAGTAAGAAATTGAGTTTCTGAGTATTGTGCTCGTAGGTCATTGTGTTTCGCAGCTCGCACAAAAACCAGACCATTATGACGCTTCGGAAAAAAAGTATAAACCAACCGGGCCATGTCTGATATTCATCTATGTCTTCTATTATATCCACCTCAGTCTGAAATTAATTCAATTAATTAAAATCAATACCATCCGATGTGGAATTTATTCAAATCTAGAGTAATAATAAAACAAATAAATAAGCATTTAATGTTGAAAGTAAATAAAATTTCAACTACTACTCACCATATTCCAAACGTACAACATTATATGTACAATCCCGTAACAAAGCCAAATGGCAAATACTAAAGGTTTCCAAGTTAGTTCCATTCTTGTAACTGCCCATCCTTTTGCAAGTAAGAGCAATAGTAACATGAATGATGTCTATAAAACGAAACGAATCTTGTTAAATAAATGAATTTTAAGTTTCACTAACATCATATCTACCATTCAAGAAAACTATTTTACCCTGGACAAAATATCAAAAATGTCGCCTGCAACTTCGAGCTGTTCGTATCCAACACCATCAAGCATGAACTTGGAGACATGTGCAAGAATCAAGCATACAGCAATAAATTCTAAAAGAAGACTCGCGGTAAACAATCTAGTTACCGGATGCTTCTGCATGCGCACAGCATACAACTGCAGAGGTACCAGAATAATGTAACACATGAAAAACAATGTGTACAGCTCAATAGTATTTTGTCTATCATAAGAAAACTGATAAGTCAGTGTGTTCAAGCCGCTGTTATTAGGGTTGCCATTGACCAGCCAGATGTCATAGTCTAGTTTGTCATGACCGTCGTAATGCTCCCACTGACACGTTGTGTCGTTTCTGTAGCATGAAACGATGCTCAGGTACCAAAACTTTGGCTGCCATATGTCTTCTATGGCGTAAGTGAATTGGTATCCCTTAACTACATTCCCGGGTACGTCTTCATCCGGGCATAAATGATTTTTAGGGCATGGAATCTTCCTAAAAATCAACATTAATATATTATCTCATTGAATGATATGACATATATATCACATTACCGTAAAAATTACCTTAAAAAATCTTGACCGCCGTCATTACAATGCGAATCGTAAGAAGATTGTTCAAGTGTTTTGAACATGAGCTTGCAAGCTAAATTTTTGTTTTGGACTGTGCGGTTGCCATAGTATTCCAAAAAGTGTCCTCGGTCTAGAACCGCGAGGGTTACCGGTCTCGAAAAATTGGACTTGGAGGTGATGTTCCCAAAGATATAGCCATAAGTATCCTTTTGTCTATGTCGATCCGTCTTTTGGAATCCAAATTTGATGAGAAAGTGAAAAAAATCATCAGAATTGTATGTTCCACTGATGCGGGTACTTCTCACGGGGTCGCTAAGTAGTGCCAGACAAAAGGCCACGATCCACACAGACAAAAACATTCCTTTCCGACAGAACATTTTTACGCATCACGCATGAAATTGCTGCTGCTGGCATGTGTTTGGGATGTGCTAAAACAAAACTTCCTATTTATCATAAAATAAAAATAACATTCTTTTTTAGTTTTTTTAATAAAATTTAATGCAATTCTTGAAATCAGAGTGAAGAATTTTAATAAAATTAACGATAAGACACGTCTGTGCAGCAGAGACGTTATTGTTTCAACAATAAAAAACCAGATTATTACATTTGTTCAAGTGGAAATGTTTATTTAATTACGCAATTAAAAATAATGTTTATTTAATTACGTAATTAATAATGATGTTTAAAGTTTCTCTTAATTGAATAAGCAATATATATTGCGCTTTCATAATAGCACTTGACCAAAAATGTCATAACTTTATCAATGATTGATAATATTTTTCAATTGAACAATGTTCAACAGTAGTGGAACAAAAAATCACTTTACAATTACACGTACAGTGTAAACAAGAGATTAACATTTTTGGAGCAGAAGAAAACACGTCTTGTCAAAGTAGCAACACAAGCAATATTTTTGGCTCATAGAATTTACAGGGTCGAACAAATACCACACTGATAAAAAAAAAATTTTTTACCAATATTGAATGCAGTGAAAGTAAAATCGAAGTGGGCAAATAATCATAGCTCATTTCTTCTCAAAATCATTTAAGAAACATCTTTTCCTTTCGCGAATCTGTCAGCAAGGTCGTCGTCCAGCAACAAGTCCACGTAAACTTCAGTGTATGGGTCCATGATCACGTAATAACATGCTCGGAATTTGGCTTTGCACTATCGAGCACCGACCGACTGCGGCTCTGCGACATTCGGTGTGTTTAAAAAGTGAAAGCAGATAAATTGCAGCGGTGCAGGATTGGAACGCAAAGCAAGTGCATTTTAAGCCCGTGCACAAGTTTCAAAGAACAGTCTCTTTGTTGAAGATGGCGCCACTTTACTTTTTATTGTGAATCAGCCTTTATGTAAACAAATTATTTACAAAAAGTATTTTTATTTCATCTACTTCTTCATTGATTGAACCTTCCAACAATGTTATGTCAATGACAAATTGTGTTTTTCATTGATTGACTGATTGATGAGTCAGGTGGTAACCACGGCAAAACGGTAAGAACGCGTTTGTGAGTTTGAGAACACATATCATCCCTTCCACGAGTGCTATTTTGCCGCCAATTTGTAGAACAAAGTCACAACGCGTTTATCGCACTGGACATTTATTTATTTCAAAAATATAGTAGACATTGGTTTATTTCAGTATTTAATCTATTAAAGTTTTATCGAACGTTATCATTCAGTATCATTGTTATTTCTGTTTGTCCATCAGCCGGAAGGATAATTGTGTAAGCTACGCTGTAATTACAAAACTTTGGAAGAAACAACAAGTGAAAATGGTAGGACCAATTTTGTTGTAAACAAAGATTTGCTTTTTAAGTTTTTATTTTATTATGACATGATGGAATTTGCATTCATTTAACATAAAATAAGTTGAACATTCTAAAACTAATGTGCAACAAATTCATTTGAAAGACATTTTCTCATTTGGACAAATTTACAGGGTGACACATCGCCGCTAAGATCCTACAGCAGAAGTGAAGCAATGACTTCGCCTGTTCCTGAAGAAGACAATGAAGCGTTATTCAATACTGTCAATGACATGGAAGAAGATGACGGAGAAGAATTGTTTGGGGATGATATGGAGGCGTAATGAACAAAACCATGAAGAACTTATCAAATTAATGGGAAGTGTTGATCGTCATTTAACTTTTGATTATTACAATTTTTTAGGGATTATCGCCCTATGTCTGCCTTGGATCGTTACGATGAAGGAGAGATGGATGATGAAGCGTATTCAGAAATTTCAATTGACGAACGTCGAGCGGCTGAAACTGCCATGAACAAACGTGATCGTGCTGCTGGAATTATGAGAGATGATCTGTTGTATGGTAACAGAAATTTTATATAATTACGACAAAAGTAATTAAAACAATACATACAGATTACTTATAATGAGGCATTTTACATTTCAGAGGAAAGTGATGATGAGGATACACACCGGCACAAAAGACATATGGTTGAAAAGACCGTTACAGAATTGGAAACAGAAGAGGTTTGAATGATAAATTGAATGAGAAGTTTTTACTAATATAATCTTGGAAATTGGGAATAATGAATTTATTTATTCATTTCAGCCTGAGTCGATTGAAAATCTTGAAGACATGAAAGATTACACCGTGAGAGAGTGGGTGAAAATGCTTGGACCCCGAACGGAAATTGCCAACAGGTTTAAAAATTTTTTGCGCACCTACTCTGACAACAATCATGTTTTCAAAGAGCGTATCCGTCAGATGTGCGAAAGCAACAAATCCAGCTTTGAAGTTGAGTTTCAAATTCTTGCCAAGAGGGTGCAAATTCTCGCATATTTTTTACCAGAAGCTCCCCGCGAGATGCTGGACATATTTGACGAGGTTGCAAAAGACATGGTACTGGCAAGCTACCCAAGCTACGACCGGGTCACGAAAGAAATTCACGTCAGAATTTCGGAACTGCCCTTGATCGAGGAGATTCATGTCTTCAGGTATATTAGCATGCTTCAAAGATTATCAGAATGTAAACAGTTAATAGTTTGAATGAAAACTAAATCGTTTGTTTTGTAGAAAGTCTCATTTGAATCAACTGGTGCGAACCTTGGGTGTTGTCACAGCAAGCACTGCAGTTTTGCCACAAATGTCGATTGTAAAATATGATTGCATCAAATGCGGAGATATCATTGGACCTTTTGTACAAAACACGCAGACGGAAATCAAGCCAAATTCTTGTCCACAATGTCAGAGTATCGGCCCATTTTCGGTAAATTATAATTCACATTTTGATTCATCCGATTTAATGATTACGCATTATTACTTTTTAATTCTTGTTACATTTTAGATCAATATGGAAAAAACAGTTTACAGGAACTACCAAAAAATAACGATCCAAGAGTCACCCGGGCGAATTCCTGCAGGTCGAGTACCCCGTACAAAAGATTGCATCCTATTAACTGATTTGTGCGATGTATGTAAGCCCGGTGATGAAGTGGATATAACTGGAGTTTACTCGAACAATTATGATGGCTCTCTCAATACAAAACAAGTACTATTTTTTTCTGTTTATGAGTAATGACTTGAATTTTAAATTTATTTAAATGATGTAAAATGTAAATAAAAATATATTTTTAGGGGTTTCCTGTATTCTCTACTGTTCTGATGGTCAACTATTTGCAAGTTAAAGACAATAAATCTATTATTTCGTCTCTTACTGATGAAGATGTGAAGGAAATCAATGCACTGAGTAAAGATCCGAATTTGGTCGAACGTTTCATTGCGAGTATTGCTCCTTCTATTTACGGACACAAAAATATCAAAACGGCCTTAGCTTTGGCACTTCTAGGTGGAGTTGCTAAAAATCCAGGTAACATTTATTCAAACGTTGAACCCCGTCTATAGAATTTTATATCAATGCGATCAATTAAACTGATTAAAAATCATTGCAGGAGACAAACACAAAATTAGAGGCGACATTAACGTATTACTGTGCGGCGATCCTGGTACTGCCAAATCACAATTCTTAAAATTCGTAGAGAAAGTAGCTCCTCGATGTGTTTTTACAACTGGTCAGGGTGCTTCTGCCGTCGGTTTAACTGCTTACGTCAAACGATCTGGATTGACACGAGATTGGACATTGGAAGCTGGTGCTTTAGTGCTGGCAGACAGAGGTGTTTGTGTTATAGACGAGTTTGACAAAGTAAGAATTATCATACAAATATTCAAGTAAGCAATACTTACATAAAAAGATGGATCTAAAACAATTTTTTTCTCAGATGAATGACCAAGACAGAACGTCAATTCACGAAGCTATGGAACAACAAAGTATTTCTATCTCAAAAGCTGGCATCATTGCCACTTTGCAAGCTAGGTGTTCAGTCATTGCAGCTGCCAATCCTATCAGCGGAAGATATAATACGGCGATGACTTTTACTGAGAATGTAATACGAAAAAAGTATTATAGTAGTTCTCAGTAATCAAACATGAATTTAATTAATTAATTAAACAAACAATTATTTGCAGGTGGATCTTTCAGACCCGATTTTGTCTCGTTTTGACATGTTGTGTGTTGTGAAAGACGAAGCGGATCCAATGAGCGATAAATACTTAGCGAAGTTTGTAGTTAAATCGCATCAAAAACACCATCCTAATAATCCTCAAAAAGTGGCGGAAGACAATGATGAAGAAAACGAAGACTCAGAAATCAAACCAATCCCTCAAGAACTATTGAAGAAGTACATCGTCTATGCCAGGCAAAGCAGAAGTCCAACCCTGAACAATATCAATCAAGACAAAATATCAAAATTGTACAGCAAACTGCGACAAGAGAGTATGGTATGACAGTTTTGAGTGATTTTTAAATGCAAACAAATGTGTCTAAAATATTAGTCAAATTGATTTATCTTCTTATATTTTATTACAGAATACTGGGAGTCTTCCAATTACAGTTCGATATATTGAAAGTATCATTCGGTTATCTGAAGCTAGCGCAAGGATGTATTTGAGAGACAATGTTGTTGAAGATGATGTCAATCTTGCCATCAAACTAGTTCTGGGCAGTTTCATTGATTGTCAAAAGGCAGTGGTGACGAAAGTTATGCGTAACGTAAGATTCGTTTTTATCCATTCCTCATTTATATTGATGTTTATTGTGAAATTAAAATTATTATTTGATTCTGCATTTTTTTCATTTATAGAAATTCAAAAATTATCTGCAATTCATGGTGGAAAATAATGAGCTGCTGTACTTTATTCTTCGTCAAATGACGATGGATTCTATCACGCATCAAAGAAGTTTAAAAGGCACCGTCCACGCTGTCGAAATCCCAGAAGCCGCTTTCCTCAGACGAGTTAGTAAATGAAATAATTAAATTATTATTTTAATTTCAAATTCAACATATTAATTTAATTGTTCATTAACAGGTGAAACAAATCAACGTACACAATTTAAGCAGCTTCTACAATAGTGATATCTTCAAGAAAAACAATTTCTCGTTTAACGAGAAAAAGAGGACGATTGTTCAACTGTTGCCTGATGACTTCAACGATTGATTTCAATCGATAACTCTCAAGTGCCTAAATTAAGATAAATTAAGATGAAGTTTAATTTTATACCAACAACAACCTGATCATTTCGATTATGTTTTTTATAATAAAAAAGTGAAACTACAGAAAAATGAAAAAAAAAAAAAACAAAATTTTTATTGAAAATATAACTTTTTGTACTAAATCCTCAGAGCAAAGCTGCTAGCCCGTCTTTATTTGTATGCAATCACCATTGTCATTCGTAACTAAAATCAATAAACATAATCTCTTGTCAAAATAATTTATTTAAAAATGACAAACACAATTACACACTTGCACGTATCGTATCAATTTTTCTTTCTATTCTTGAAAACATTCCATATTAATAAGTACTTGTATCGACTAGAAGCATAAAATACTTCTCAACTCTGATTTTCTTCAGTTAAAAAACGGTACAATTAATCATCGAACAAAAATAAAGCATATTATTCAATTCGTACAAGAAAAAGCTGTCTGAGACTTGATTTATACTACATACAGTGTTTCCTTAACAATGAATCAATTCGCAATTGTAAAATTCAATCATTTTGCATTTCTCCGACTTTAAGCGGCGATACAAAGATCGATTGTCAAAGCTGGAGAATGATGCAAAATTCGCACCAGGTTGTCTTGACTACGACAATCTTGACTTCTTCTTTTTCACAGTGTCGCTGTTTGAGCTTGAACTTGAGCTGTCACTGCTCACACTGCTACTGCTGCTACTCGAGCTGCTACTACTTGAGCTACTGCTACTGCTGTCTGACGAGCTGTCACTGGAGTCGCTGTCCGAGGCATCGTCACTGCTACTGCTTTCAGACAACCGCGCTGCTTTCGATCCGTCATTGCTGACATTGTTTTTGTCATTTCTTGATGTTCCATTACTGCAACGCAATTTGTACAAATAAATAAAAATGGCCTTCTTTCTTGTGTCAATGTCAGATTTATTTATTGTTTTATATTATTTATACTTACTCTTTTTCATCAGTAATGGCGTTCAACGACTTCTTAAGTTGTTGCGTTCTCGAAGCCCTGTGAACATATTTCCTTTTTCCTTTACATTCGTAACTCCAGTGCCCATACTCCAAACATTTTTGACAACGTACATTGGCAGGCGTCGTATCGCTGAAAGAAAATACAAAATTAAAAAAATGATTTTCCAAGTTTGCATTTTTTTTTAGAGTAAAGTGTAAACATTTCTACTTAAATATACTATTTACTGTTAATAGATAACCTCAAAATTCAATTTTAGGTTATTATGAAAATCTTTGTACAATCAAAACATCTGAATAATGTTTAAAAAAGTTTTATTAATGGATGTCAATTTTTTTTTCACAAACATCTTAAGGCAACCTGAACCTCATCCGGTTAACAACAAAGCAAATGTCGAGAGCATTAGTAGTGTTTGGAACTTACAGTTTTTTCGTCGTTTTATAGTTAAGACCGTTGGAGCTCATCTCGTTTATTTCAATTGGTAGCTTAATTGTTCATTAACTGTTCGTGTTCGCGTTATTATAACCTCTGATTTGCAAAAGACGCCTCATTGAGAGAAAATCTTGTTCCACGGGCAATGGCGTGATTCGTCCATAAGATTTTAAAACAATCGCGCTAAAACCGTCCAATCACTGATGTCGCTTGCGGACAAATCGGTGTTTCCTTTGTCCTCTTGGGTCAAATTTCAAACAAGCATTTCTAGAAGCTCAAATAGTATCACAGTTTTCCAAAATTGATTTTTTCATTAATTCATAAACAATGAACTTGATAACTACTTAAATTAAACAAATTCCCATTCATTTATTTCGATATCAAAGAAGGATTACAAAAATAAAAACTGTTTCAATTTTCAAGATACGTAGTTCAAAAATTATCCACCAGAGGGGACTTTCAACGATGTTTGACTATGTGTATACACGAAACAAATCACGCACACATTATTGCGCGTTGTTGTTGATTTATTTACACAGTGAACATGTGCATGAAAACACACCCGATTTGAAAGTTAATTCTTTCCGCAACGTGTTTACTTTTTTACAACTTCATCTGGTTGGATTATTTTATCAATAACAAAATGAGCTCCGAAGTCATCGCTGAGGATGTTGAGAAGAAGGAAAAGGACAACCAAGAGAATCCTTTTGCATACCTCGATCGTGATGATTTTACTTCTGAGAAATTCAAAGTTGAAGTTCGAGGGTTACCTAAGTTTTATGGGGTTGGAGAGTTCAAAAGGTTATTGAATGATAAGATGAAACTCAAGGTTGTTAAGGTGAAGCCTCCCAGAAAAGGAAGTGGATGGTTGTTTGTGAGTTTCAAAGATGAGGAAACTCGACAAGCTGCTATTGAAAAGCTCAACAACTATAAGTGGAAAAACAATGTTTTGAGAGCTCAAGTGAGTGTCACCAATTAAAAAGAAATAGTACTTGTGTAAGAAAAAATAATTAATATTTTGTGTTGGTTGTTTAGGCTGCAAAAGCTGCACCTGATCCACTGATAAAACGCAAACTAGCTAAAAATGACTCAAACGAGGCAGCTAAGATCCCCAGATTAAGTCCGGAAGAACAAATCAAACTCATGACAACACCATTGGCTCATATGGAATATACTGAACAGGTAAACATTCATTGAGAATATTGTAATTATTTTTTCTTTTACTAAAGAAAATGTTTGATTTAGTAATTATTTAGTTTACTTTACAGATTATTCATATATATTTAATTTTCAGTTGAAAATAAAAAATGAACAGATGAAAAAAGTGTTAGAAAAAATTGGAGATGGGATATCTAATGAGAATAGGAGCTTGACTTCTTATATCAAAGAACAAAAAATCAAGAACAATCAATTGATTTGTGAACTGAGTCCTGCATTGCATTTAGAAGAAATCAACAATTACAGAAACAAGTGCGAGTTTACCATAGGTAAATAGCAATAATTTAATTATATTATTTTATGTGTCATTTATTAATTTTTTTGTATTATCTCTTAGGCCGCAACAGAGAAAACAAAATTATGATAGGGTTTAGAATTTCGAGTTATGCTGATGGTTCATGTGAAGTTGGTCCCATTGACGATCTCTGTCACATACCGCAAAAAATGAAAGACGCTGTGAAAGTAAGTCAACTTTTTATATACTTTAAGTTGATGATAAACTTATGGTTTAGTTTGATTTAATTTACGTACTAAAATTTGCAGGTATTTGAACAATTTGTTCAAAGCTCAAGCTTGGACGCATATAGCCCAATCACATATGAAGGGAACTGGAAACAAGTAACAGCGAGGACTTCACGTTTGGGCCAATTAATGTTGATCATTGGAATTAATCCAAAAAATTTGTCGGCAGAAAAACTTGATGAATTGAAATCACAAATCAAAGAGTTTTTTGATTCAGGAGATGGTGCTGCAGTTGGCGTCACCTCCCTTTATTTCCAAACGATGGAACGAAAGTAATTCTGGTTTTTGATTTATTATTTTCAGTAAATTAGTTTTATTGACAGGAGGAAAATATTTATTCTTAAATATCTTCTGTTGTTTTTCAGAGAATCTGATGGAAAAGGTGGTTGCAACATTGAACACTTAAGTGGTTCTAAATATATTGAAGAAACACTATTGGGAATGACTTTTCAAGTGTCACCGGATGCTTTTTTCCAAGTGAACACCGCAGGCGCTGAACTATTGTACCAAACTGCTATCGACTTGGTTAAGCCAACCAAAGATACATCTATGTTGGATATCTGTTGCGGTACCGGAAGCATTGGTTTAGCTTTCTCAAAGGTAAATTGAAAGTACTTCTCTAAACAAGTATATTTCATTTTTGTAAGAAAGGAAAATGATATTTCATCTAAATGAATAAAATTAATTGTCTTTTTTTAACATTTTATGAATATATCAATTGTATAGCACTGTGGCGAGGTACTTGGATTGGAGGTCATACCGGATGCTATTATGAATGCGAAACAAAACGCAGTCGTAAACAAAATAGACAATTGTGAATTCTTTGTTGGTGAAGCTGAACAAATTTTAACACCTGTCATTTGTCGAGCGACTAAGCCGGAAATCATTGCTGTTGTTGATCCGCCTAGAGCAGGACTTCGTAAGTTCCATTCATTACAATTATTCAATCGTAGCGAACATAAATTATATTATATCTAACCTATTTTATTTAAATTTATGTATCCAGATCAGAAAGCAATTTTGGCTTTAAGAAGAGCAAAAAAACTCAAGAAACTGATCTACATTTCATGTGATCCATACGGTGCTATGAGGAATATCGTAGACTTGGCGAGACCTGTATCAAAACAGTATTCTGGCGAGTCTTTTGTTCCTGTTAAAGCTGTTCCAGTTGACATGTTTCCCCATACTAAACACTGTGAACTCATTTTGCTACTCGAAAGAATATCATCAGTATGCCCAACGATGGAAAACAAGACTTGAAACTGTATTTTTGCAATAAACTTTTAAATAATAATCAATAAATCATGTTGATCATTCAAATTAAATGCATGAATCGAATAATTATTTCCTAAGTCAAATGAATATTTATTACGAATAAACTAAACTCTGAACAAAAAAATAGATTTTATCGCTTTTTTACAGGAAAAGAAAACAAACAGTGTGCGCTGAAAAAAATTATTAAACAAATTAGGGTTGAAATCATGACATTTATTGCAAATATTTTAACCGAGAAACAAATCGCGAGAAATGTTTTTTTTTTCATTCACACAAATGATAGAAAAATCTTTGCAAAAATATTTTGATTATCGAATGTTGTCATGATATTTTTGCACGTTAAATATAAAAATTATTTCAACTTATACTATGCGTTTGACACAATATACAATTTTCTTAAACGCAAATTGAAATAGCCAAGTAATGCAAATAACAAGCGCTATTGTGATGTGAATTTCACAATACAAAATTCAATGTATTTACAATGTATATTATAAAAATAACATTTTTTTTCTTCTTGGAACGTTATGTCTCCTTTTGCAGAAAAATACAGAACTCTGAATTTTTTAAAGCAACAAATCATATTAAATATAAATTTCTAATAACCGCGGAACCCTGTTATACAAATGAATGATTTTGTTAAAAAAATTACGTTAGCATAACTTCTAGTTAATTCACCGCGTTGAACGTTTGATGTTTATCTCATCTGAAGAAACGAAAAGCATCTCATCGAATCTTGAACAATTGGATGGAAAGATTTCATCATTGAACTAGGATAGAAATACTGGAATTTTGAACACAGCCATGAAAATTCAACTCGTCTTTGTTACTAAATATTTATATACTTTGTAGTATTAAATCACTATTTAGATTTATTTATATGTTTCGTCGATAATTCACTATGTCACAGCTCCGTCTTACTTTATAGCTCAAAAAAAATCTGGCGACGTTCACAATATATATTTATATTTATCTTTATATAATATTATATAATATATTCATTTATTTATTCATTTATTTATAATATAATACACATAAGTCAAGTTTCTGCGGAATCAATTGAATTTGAATCTTGTAAAATCCTGCCGAAAGACTTTTTCTCTGTAGGTCCACGAATTCGCACCATTCAAATCAATGATGAGTGGGTTATCATTTTTGTTTTTCGCCCTATTTAAAAACAAAATCAAACTTTATATAAAGTGCTCCATCAACAACTAGTGTAAACGTACATTTGTGTGATAAGAACAATAAAAGTTTGATATCAAATTGTGAAGGGACCAGGGATAAAAGTGACGTTGATAATAATCGTACTCAACACTTATACCTAATGCTCTAAACTAGAAACGTAAGTATCGATAAGTAGCACGAAAGTACTAATGACTCTGCCTCCTGGCACGATTCAAGATAAGTGTCTCATAGAAGCATACACAACGTCCCTTCCCGTCCCGATATTTCATCCGATAGAGAAGAAATAAAATGTGTATATATATATACGTAGAAACAAAAAATAAATAACCCGCACGCAATAGTGAAATCTGAACTTGCCCTGCTCTCAAGTCCAAGGTTCTTAGAAAAGCACACTCAGAGCAGAGCAATTGTTTTTCAGCTCCAAATAGTGTATCACTATTCGGGCAAGCTACGTCTCATTCAGGTTGTTGGTAACCTCTCTAATTCAAATGGTGGTGTCAACTTTTGTTTACACCGAAGTTGGCTGCTGCGGGGAATTTGATTCCCAGTTTTGAGACAACCGTGCCGGTTTGTTTCACGGTGTTCCTAAGTGGTCGGGTGGTACGAGTTGATGAGCGCGGCGTCAACGGGTTCCATGCAGGATGGACAGGTGAGCGAGCGCAGCAACCAGTCGTCGATGCAGCCCGCGTGGTACGTATGCATACAAGGCAGGTAACGCACTTCCTCGCCCACAAGTAGCTCCATCATGCAGATCACGCACTCGCCCTTCTTTGTGCCGTCATAACGACGAGTCGGCAGGTGCTGGATCAGTCCGATTCGTTTCGCGATGCGCACCTGCTGCTCCTCGTCGCTGAGGGCGCCGCCGCCTCCGCTGCTGCCCAGGCTCAGACCGACGCTCATTCCACGTCCAATTTCAGTGCTCTGCAGCTGCGATTGTCCTTGAGACTGGTGACGTAAGCCGCTCGCTGGATAATATCCTCCTGTCAGTTCCTGAAAATCATCATTCTACCATTACTGATTGATTCGCACGTCTTCGAACAAATATTCCATCATGAATATCATAACTGATGATTTACTAATTGTGATCTTGATGAATTTATTCTAATCAACATTGTCGTAGTAATAGTTAGTTTGAACCGTTCTTGGTGCATTTTAAACTGCCCACACACTTTCATTGTGTCATGATATTGTAACAGCGACAGATGTTTTGATTTGTATGAGCAGCAGCTTGTAACTTAAGAAGAGAGAAGGGATGCATGTGACGGACGAGAACAATTTTTCTATATACCACTGCTCACTTCAGTCGAAGACAAAGAAGTGTATATTTTTATCATTGTTATTGTCACATCATCAACGTCAGACACTTTTCCACTAATTAAAACTACAATCGCCCGTTTAATTTTTCTTTTTTCATTATCTCTTTTATCAAACTTCGAGTTTTGATTACTCTTCTTTTCTACAGTCCGTTGGAAAGTTTTTAAAAGTATTTATAAGATGCAAGAGAAGACGTGACGTATCGAGTGAAGAAGAGAATAAAAATCGGACGGCAGACATAAATATAGAAATCTGATAGAATCAATAAAAATTTATGTTCCTTTCTTTTTATCTGTTCAATGTCTTTATCACGCGCCGAATGGACAGGTTCATTTTAAAATATTATACACTGTGTAATAATACATTCAACTGTGGGCACTCATTTAAAACGCACACATATGCGAAACCAATTTTGCAGCAATTGTCAGTCTGTCTTCGTCATAGTCGAGCACAGATGATGAAAAAAAATCCTTTCACAATATCGTGCTACTCTTTTTGTTTTTTTTTGTTTTTTTTTCGACGTCACGTGACAATTAATCCACAATAAATTGTGGATTTCACCTTTGACACGAGATCCCTGTCTAATCGCGTTCCGACTCTCTCTTCATTTCACTCCGATGATCATGCATGGAAAAAAAGAAACGCGATTTTCAATTTAAATACTACTTTGTTATCGCGAAGTCAGTCAGAAAAGAGCGAACAATCTGAAGATAAACCTGAGCCACCAGCGAGACCGAGACAAAACAAATCAGTCTGACACAGTTGACTTTTTTTTGTTTGTTTACATAATGATCCCGACAAACAACTGGTTAAATGTCTTTCGAGGTTCCTTTGTTTATTATTCGTTTGACATTTGACTATTCTATTTAGACACACACAAAATAATGACGACATGTCAAAGTTGATTTTGAAATGTCATTCAACCTTGACAGCTTGGAGACACAAAAAAAAGAGCACGGAAAGAGAGAAAAGAAGAGAAAAGTCTGAGCGATGAAGCAAGGACAAAAATAGAGCGAGATTTACATTGTAGGGCAACGGCGATGAGAAGATGTGCGATGATCCGGAGGAGGTTGCGGGATCAGCCGCGTTGATCAGCAGGGTCGTGTTGTCCTGGAGCGCTCCGCTCGAGCGTTTCAGACAGTTGCCCATGTTTAGCCAGCCCGTCGTCGTCTCCCGCAATCTCAACACTCGACGCAAAATAACAACAGATCGGCCTCCATCGCGACGACGCAATTCACCCAATGGCACTTGCGCGCACCCGACGACAACAACAACAAAGCGCGTTACTTACTTCGACGCTGTCTCGATACAATCTGAAGCCTACAGCCTGTTCTCTTTTTATTCTTCAACACACGACACACGACTCTCTGGTGTGTCGTGTCTCCAGCGCCATCTATCGAACTCGATGAATTGCGCTCGTGTCTGTCGATAAAATAATTGTTACTTTTAATTAAACTTCTCTCACAACATATTTTAATTCAAACGAAATTGTTTGATTGAATATTCTATTAGCTGCCATTTGTTATTGACTTGTACTTAGTTGTAATCATGAATAACGTTTTTGGAGTATATTTTATGAAGTTAATAACTCAAAAAAATTATATAAATAAAAGACTGAAAATCGAAGAAAAAAAAATTTTCCTTATCGATGCGATTTTTGCACAAGCGCTGAAATAAATGTTCATATTGCAATATATTCTTCGGTGATAATTGGGCACTTTCGTGTCTACTCGGTAATCAGGCGCGAAACCGCGAATATACGATATTGGTTTAGGAAGTTAGATAAGAGTTGGCCGATTAAATTTTGTAATGTCCAACGGATATTGTACTTTTTATTGGTTTTTCATGTGCGTCATATTATTTTTGTATTTCGTTTATACCTGAATGAAAATTGAAATTAACATGAGTTAATTACAGTTGTTATATCATAATTTGAAAAAATTTTCTTAATTATTTTCTCAGAATTAGATACAACGCATATCAAATTATAACATTTTATCTTAAATACATTGATTTCATTTGAAACAAATCATAAGAATCTTAAAATAGACTACTCCAACACTAGAAGAAACGGGAAATGTATAATAATAGAGTCTAATTGCTGAATTTTCTTTTCAAAAGCACCATGATTTGTTTGAAAATGAAATTATTTGTTCGAATATTAAATATAACCATTCGTTTAAATACTGTTTCACAAAATCAAATAATTTTGATCTTGAATAAGAAAATAGGATGTTGTTTATTCTATGATCTTTAAATGAACTACCAAACACAATATTCTCATTACACTTAAATCCTATTTTCACAAATCTAATAAATCTCATCAGTTTGAAGTGTTTTATTATGTCACGCCGGAGCTGCTGAGAAAGAGATCTTTTTCCATCGAAAGATACCAACGGTACTCACGACAGTTGCGCCGGCAGTGTTTGGCTAAGCCTTGTTCTATATTCAGATCCCGCCATCAAGCTTAGATTGAGTGCGGGAAAATGTTGTGTTAGATGTAGTTTTTCGTTAGAACTTTTTTATATTTGTGCATTTTTTTTTCTTTTTTTTTTAATTCAAGTTAATTGCTCGCACCATGGGCAATGCTCCAAGAAAAGCAGCGTATCCAAAAAATACATCCTCTGTTGGTAGCGCCACAAAAAAAGTTCGCTGGGGAGTTGGTCTAGGTATGTCAAAATTAAATATAACAAGGAAATGTTCCCAAACACCTGCTGCAAGTGTTGATTAATATCACTCTCAAATCTAATCAATCTGGGCGAATAAAAATGAATCAATTTCAAGTTCCCCCGAATATGAAAATTGACACACCTATATTGGAATCAATGCATCAGAAATTTAAGTTTGAATTATATGTTGAAAATGAAATTTCATAAGTCGTCAGAAGACATTTAGTTGAAAGAGTTTGATCGGGTTGAAAAACTCTCGAATGAAAAATCATATGAAATGTTACACCGCCACAGAGCCCAGTGTCATAGGTATATTCGTAATATAGGTTTTCCGCGGAGCTAACAGTGGTCTTTACTCTGCCAAAGGTTTTGCTTTTATTTTTAGAACACCACGTGTATCTTTGTATTGGACTATATTTTCAAGTATTTTTGTCTTTTTATCGAACTTGTATCAGTGACGTACAATTACAAATATTAACCCTTGGATGTATCAACAAAAAATTTTTTCAACTTTTCAATTCCTTCCTTTCGTCATGTCCAGAAATAACTACTACGACCAAATTGAAATTAATAAAGTAAATCCAAAGATATACTCATCAATTTATATCATATTCAACAATTTTAACTCAAATTGCAGTAACCAATTAAGTTTTTTAACAGTTTTATATACATTGTTCCATTAATGATTGAATATTTTAAATTTGATTTCAATATTTAAAACATTTCAGAAGTCCCATCACCACCGGGGAAACCAATTCTCGTACCAGGTGAGGAAGATGCTGATCCAGTTTCAGTTGGAATTCGTTGGGAGCGTTCGCCACACAATGGAGGCACTGCAATTATTGGATACATCGTGGAATTGCGTAAAATGGGTTCCCCAAACTGGGTACGCTCTGCCCCATTTCTTTGTACGTTTCCCGAATTGATACTAAGCGGACTAGAACCCGGATGGCGATATCAGTTCAGAGTGAGAGCCCAGAATGCTGTAGGAGTTTCGGACCCAAGTGAGCTTTCAGACCCTTTGACAGTAACTTTACAAAGAGCCGCTGCAGTCTGTCCGCAATTCGACAATGAACTTTCGGATGTCATTGCCATAGAAAACGATCAGGTAAGTTGTATTTTTATTGAAACCTCTGAATCCATCAGATTAAATATGGTTTTCATCAAGCAAATTATTTTCAGGTGGAATTCACCGTATCATTCGCAGGATCACCTCTGCCGAAAATTTCCTGGTACAAGGACGGGTTTGAGATATTCAGCAGTCGAAGAACAAAAATTATCACCGAAAATGGCAAGAGCAATCTGTTGATTCACCGAACTGCTTTGGACGACGAAGGTGAAATCAAATGCACAGCAACTAACAGGGCCGGTCACGTTAGCACGAAAGCTAGACTCATATTGGAAGGTATTTATAGGCTGCCTAGATTTCAAACTGTAGTTAAACTACCAGCATTAGTTTAGTAGTTGATTTAAAATTCAAATGTTGATGCTGAAATAGCAAAGAAGTTTTATTCATTGAAAGGGACTTGATTATATTTTAATTCTATTATCTTGTTGAATTGAAACATTTTAGCACCACCACGAATACGACTTCCTCGACAGTACGCCGACGGACTTTTGTTTGAACAGGATGAAACTATTAGATTGAAAGTGTCACTTGCTGGGAAGCCACAGCCGATTATAACTTGGTATCATGATGGTGAACTGATCGTTCCAGATTCTAGACACATATTTGATAATATCGATGGAGAAAGTACTATGAAAATACCTGATGCTAAAAGAATAGACAGGGGCGAATATATTGTGAAGGCATCGAATAAACTAGGCGAAGATGTTGCTTCGGTTCTTGTAACCGTAACAGGCTAGTTTTTTTTTCAAGATTATAATCATTTTATGTCTTATAAAATGTAGAAACATGATATTATTTATATAATTTCAGACCGGCCAGCAGCGCCTGGGAAAGCAAATGTCAAAATGACATTGGGAAGATCGGTGGCGTTGTCATGGGAAGAGCCTGTTGATGACGGAGGATGCAAAATTGGAACTTATATTGTGGAATATTATAGAGTATGCGTTATAAATAAGTTATATTGATTGTATTTTTGTTTTAATTAATTTGGTTATTCATTTCAAAGGTTGGTTGGAATATGTGGTTGAAAGCAACGACAAGTCGACAAACGATTGCAGTGCTTAACGATCTTATTGAAGGTTCAGAGTATCGTTTTCGCGTGAAAGCGGAAAACCCCTACGGTGTGAGTGATCCAAGCGAAGAAAGTGATCCAGTGTTCATCCCGGATCTTAAAAGAGGGTAATATTATAATTAAGTTTAAAAATATATGTGGAACTGAAAATTTTAACTTAATTTAGTATATGTTTTGTAATAAAAAATATTCAATTCATTTTTAGAATAACCATGTCAAACATGTTGGAGAAGTCTCAAAGTTCTAAAGAAATTCACAGAGGAAGAAGCGAAAAACGAGAAGTGAGCTTTGTAGAGCCGTCCCAGAGGACAAGAAGTTTGACACGGGAAGATAAAAATGGTTCGAACAGATCCAAAGCACCACAAAGGTCAAGCGCGCCTGTCAAACCACCACGAACAGATAGTCGAGTTACTTTCGCTCTGGACACTGTTGATAATAAAGAACCACCTTCTAAAACAGAAAATAGAACGAATGATAAAACTGGACATACAAATATAAAAATACAATTAACTCCTGAATCGCCTGATGGAAGAGAAAAATCGCCAGATCCTGTTTTAGTTACCAGAAGACGGTTATCACCCGAGCCATCTACAATCTTTAGCAAACAAGCATCACCGGAACCGCTTCCAATTTTGAGAAGACAAAAATCGCCAGAGCCATCTGCAAGTTTTAGAAGACAAAAATCTCCTGAACCATCTACAACTTTTAGAAGGCAGCTATCACCAGAACCATTTAGAAACGTTAGCAAACAAATATCACCCGAACCGCTTGGAATTTTAAGAAGACAAAAATCAGCAGAACCTTCTGCAAGTCCACGAAGACAGAAGTCGCCAGAACCATCTGCAATGCGACGACAAGTATCTCCAGAGCCGTCAAATAGAACTACGGCATTTTCCCATAATCAAGATTCCATTTTAAATAAAAACGCTATAGATATTATGAACAGTAAAAGAACATTCATTCTCAATAAATCCAAATCAGCGGACGAGTATGACGAATCAGTTCCTGAAGATTATAACGATCTTCTGATGAATGACAGTTCCGAATTCATGCTGGTTTTATACCCGAAAGTAATTACTGATTCATTGGTAGAAAAGTATGAGTCTCTTGACACAGATGTTCGCATTGAAGAAATCATAGACAAAGGTTTGCATCGTTTATAAACATACTAAACAATGTTTCATGATATAAAGTATAATGAAATTTATGTTCTTTTTCAGACAACCTTCAATCACGTCAAGAATTGTCACACGAAATCGATTATGAGGATCTTATCCCGCCACCAATCTCCTTTTCTCTACCCGAGTTGTTCAGTCCAAATCACGAGATAATCGAAATTATCCGAGAGGCCGTGAGTTCAACTGAGCTTCTTCATGAGCATGCAATGGAAAGATTTTACCGTGCAGTGGAAGCTGAAAAAGCTGTTAATGAAGCGAAACTCAATTCTGCAAGTGAAAGTAACAAAGTTTCCAAACAAGATTCTTTCAAATTATTTGACGCAAAGACATACAACCGTAGAAGATTGTCAAATTCTGGCGCGCAAGCCTCTTGGCACGTGAAGAAAGGTCGTAGAAGATCTCATGATCAGCAATTAAAAGGAAATCAAACACTCATTGAGCTTTTGGCGCCAGGAAATTTGGAAGCTGTTTCATCTGATTCGAATCTTCACTTGAATAAGAGTGTTAGATTGACGAGAGAATATGAACCTGAAAAATTGCACCACTGGCCCAAGACTGAGGATTATCAACTCAAAGATGACGTGAAACAAGACGAAAAATTGGAGACAAAGAAGAAACAACAAACATTGGGAGAGGAAAAAGTCTCTTCTTCAGGAGACGTGTCCATTAGAAGTGAGGACGATGTGGAGTTTTTGAAAAGTAGAATTTTGGCTGCTGCTGTTGTGCAAGAAGAGGATACTTATCATCCAAGTGGAAGGATGATTGTTCATAAAGAGCCAAACGAAGACGTAGAAAAGTCGCCAAAAAGTAACAACTCTTCTGGGATGATGCCAAAGTCAATTCTGAAGAAACGCGTAGAGACTGAGCCAGTACCGGTCAATCAGTTTGGTCGTCCTATCCCTCCGGAAGTGCCAATTGACAGATCAGGCTACCAGAAATCAGACCAACAAATTGCGAGAGCTGTTTCACCAACTAAGACACTGTCTCGTAACGAGTACGAACTGATGTCCGATTTTGAGAAGGATAGCGTTACTGTTTTATCTGCGGCAGAGGCTGCTAAGGATCGTCGAAAACAAGTAAAGCAGCCCTCAAGTTCCTTCGAAGTGGACGAAGAAAAATTGGCCGAAGAAAGGATGGCAGTCGTTAGTCACTACACTGAGATTGTCAATGAATATTCTATGGCTCATTCGCCGTTCCCACCGCGACCTTCTTCAAGACAGAGTATTCACAGCGAAGGTGCAAGTAGTCCTCAGGAATCGAAAGTTGTCATGCGGGAACATCGCATGAAATCGAATGTGCCGAAGCCTGAATCGCATCTCAGTCAGGCTAGTTTCTACGCATCGCCCGAACCTACAGCTTTAATTACAAAACCTGAAAGAAGTCCTGTCTTGTCCAAAATTGTTATTCCTCTTGACAAAAACCAGATCCTGATGGAAACTGATAGTCAAGTTAAAAATTTACTCATTTCTAGTGGCGACATTTCAAAGTCAATGAATGAACAGGCACAGCCTGAACGTCGACCTAGATCGTCTTCAAGGACCAGGCGAACATCCCGCACAAGATCACCATCTCAACCAAGGTCAATCTCGCAGAGCAGATCCTCTTCCCAAACTCGAGCTAGAGTGACATCTCGTAAGAGCGGCAATATCGATTCAAGCAGACCACATTCGAGGATGAGCTCGTCCGACCGCTCGCACGCTGATAAGAGGCTGGAAAGAGAGATGAAAAGTCAAAATGGCATCCGATCGAGAAGAAATTCAACTCATTCCAACGTGCACAATTTTGGACCGAGAAACCCGGAACAGGTTGCGGTTGTTGAAAAAACCGTTGAAATTGATTTTTTGACTCAAATCAAAGCGGAAATGAATGTTAAGAAAACCTTAAGCTATATTACAGATGTTTCATTACTTTTCGCCGCGATGTACGTATACATTTTTAAGCGCGAAATTTTTGCATTGCCGTTTATTTTGCTGTTGCTATACCGTCATATCCAGAACGAAGTCAAATCCCTATTTTCGGGACGACTGTTCAAAAGTCGAAAACTTTAAATATATTGGCGCATTGAGTTGGTTTTGTATTGTTCTTCAGAATCACTTTGTAAATCATTCATAATTTCATTGATTCATTGAGGTGAACATTTTTTCGATCGACTCAAGACTGATCGCTATTTTATACCAATTTTAGTGATCTGCTTATATAAGCTTGAGTGTTTTTTTAGTGTATTTAATATCACGAATCTGCGAATGCATAGGAATTATAAATATGCTCTTCAGTCGTCAATTATTCATAATTTAATAATACAAAATTTAAAGAATATTAGTAATTATTCGTTGAGAATTATTTATTTTATTTATTATTTATCGTTGATAAGTTCCAAAAATAAATGTTTTCAATTATTCATTTTTATCGTTGCAATTTAATTTATATTATTTATTTATTCTGATTAGTTACAAAGACATTAATATGAATAAAAAATTTAGAATTCCTGCAGTTTTTCATATGTAATTATCAGCTTCCACGAATTTTCTAAGGAAATGTGCATTATACGAGAAGAATATCACATATTATAAAATGAATTTCAACGAAAGCACTGTACCAATTTTATAAATTATTACAGAAATAAAAAAAATTACAATCAAAGATTTTTGTTTTTTTATTCCCATACGAAAAGATGTTCATATAAATTTGAAATAAACAGTACTAGTTTAAAATTTGTTCATTCAATTCTTATACTTTATTATCATAGAAAACATTCGGAAACAAATATAAATTATACATGCATTATTATATAACTTATATCATATATTCAATTAAATCAATTCATTAACTCAGTAATCATTTTAATATTATGATCATAAACAGCGCAAAATTAATTGAGCGCTGTAGATGTTAATACTGCAACGCCTCTTTCATAAAAGCTGTGTGGATCTTGACTCGGTCCTATATTTAAGTCAACCGTGAACAACAATTCAGTTCTAGTGCTGTTCAGGTAAACCGGCAACGACAACTTGCCCTTGCCTCCAGAAACCGACCTGACCCATCGAAGCATCGTGACTGGTAAATCAGTCATAATTGTTGAAGTTAAATATAAATGGTTATCTTTGCACTGCGCCCCTTGTAGTTTCAGTCCCGTCACTGCAAACGAACAGTCATCAGTTGCCATGTTGTTTCCATCACCAATTGTTACATCCAGGTGCAATTCTTCCAGCGACCAACTATTTGCCTGCGCAATACACTGCCGAGTTGCAGTTATATAAGCTTCAGGGTTCAGCAAACCTCCAAGCCAAACCGGAAAACTCTAAAAATATTTTAAAAAGTTATATCGTTAGAAAATGATTTATCGAAATGAGGAAAGAAATTTGTTTTAATAAAATTATTTGACAATTTACTTTTATCTCTTTAGCTCCTCCTTGAGATACCAATCGGGAAACCTCTTGTAGCTGCGATACTCTGTGACTGAAATCGGTGATCCATTGAATTACAGTGCATCCTCTTGGTACAGTGTATCTTCTCCATCCAGCAGGCAGAATACCCTTGATCAACTCTGACAACATTGTTCGATGATAATTGGTTTGTTTCTTTTCGCCCTGAAATCACATTAGATACGAATAAAAAATCCGAAAAAACCATATAATCCTGTGAATAAATTTAATCAAATGAAGAAATACAAGAGTGAGGAATTCTTGGTGGAATGAGCTTCAAAAAATAAATTAGTTTTCTTTTGTATATACATTATGGAATGTGCAGTTAAATGTTTTCTGTTAAATTATAAGTTGCTATAAAATAAAAAAATTAGATGACTAAAAGGAAATTAACCATTTCTCAAATCCATAAATAAATTCAGTTTAAAATGTGAAAAAAATGGAATAACAGGTGTGGCTATAACAATGATATCAAAAGAGATTCAAATCTATAAACTAGCGACTATACCTCGATTACAAAGCATGTATAAAAAACTCTTCCCTGAATTGAACAAAAAATTAACCATCTTATTAGAAGTCACACCAATAAAAATGCACAATTCAATCAGTCGATCTGAATGAGGCGACTAGAGAAATGATTTGTTACCTGGCAAATCATAACGACATCCTCCAAATCATGAATGACGTCTTGCAAGAGTTTGGACCCACTGTTGACTTCCCTTTCAAAGTATCTGTACAATGGATCTTTGATATTTTCGACAGTTCGTTTGAGTGTAGGCAAATTCTTGGGTAGCAACTGAAGCCAAGTAGTTGCCGAATTATAGAGCGTTTTCATCCAGGATGGTCTGCCATCAATCTCAGCCTCTCTCGGTGTGTCCAAGGTTTCATCGTTCGAGTATGCGAGTTCGTCTTCATCCTCGAGCTGTTGCATCTTCAACAGTTTGGAGACAAGGTCGGTGCCTCTCGTAGTAAGCAATACTTTTTCAGCGTTATTTGGTAAGCCGAGCCAAGATGGAGTCTGCCTGTCCGATAGTGACTCGATCCACTTAAGGAAATGATCCCTGCGATTTCCATCCGGCATAGTGATGTGCTTCTGCGCTCCGTCGACGTTAGCAACAAGAGCAAAGTCAGCCTCAAACGAACGTGGAGTGAACAATTTACGCAGGAACGAAGCGAGCAGGCGCTGATCAAAATCGTTGTCAATCTTGCCACCATAGATGCACTGCGAAAGCAGAGTGATGAGAGCATCCCAAGGCACCTTCTCTGGTGGTAGATTTGTGCGACCCATCGCTGTTGTTTCTATCCAAGTATCGAGCGTGTCGCAGGCAACACGCAGGTCGCTCTCGTTGAATTCGTAGTACTTGGCCCAACCAAGAGGAACGTATCGCAAACGTTCCTGTACAATTGCATGGAACCACGCGAGTAAGAAGTAGAGTCTAGCGCGTTCGCTTGGTGCACGCATCATTCTTGAAGCTGGTACGGTGCTGAAGGTACGCAAAAGGTTCGCTCGTATACCAGGTGGTGGTTCAAAGACAAAAATACGACCGGCTCTTAACAAATTGACAGGCACTTTCGGATTGATTTCCATTGTTAAGAACAGACGGAAACCAGCATGAGGCTGCAAAACAACATTTATTTTTTCATTCCTCTTAAAAATTTGGTTCAATTACTATTTGAAAAAAACCATTCACAAACCTGCAAGCTGTGCAACTTCTTTTCTAGCTGTACCAACCATTGTGGCGCAAGGTGCACGTTTTTAAGAAGGACCCATCTGCCGGCCTTGACTGCCATATTGATAGCTCTGTCAGCTTGATTGAAGCCCTCAGCCGAACCGATGGCAATGCTAGCCACTTGTTTGCCAAGTTCGGCCGCCAAGTCGTCTACACGGCTGGACGCATCAAATCCTGGTACGGAGCAGAGAAGGGCTGGTACAGCAGCTTTAAGTTGTTCATCTACCACCGAAGCAAAGTCCAGTTCGGCTTCAGCAGCACCCATGAAAGATTCACCCAAGGCGGATGTCACCACGAGAGAGCCGGCTGCAATCACTCGGTCCGGCCGGAATGCCTGTATTACGAGCAACTGGTGCATCGCGGTACCTGTTTGGGATAATGGCTTTTCTTCGTCCCAGAGCTTTGGCACACAATTTTCCGGTGTCGGTGATTGTAACCAGGCTGAGAACTCGGCGCTTGATTGCTGTAATCAGTCATTCAAAGTATTAATTAATTTCCATTTGAAACAATTATTTTTGTTCATAAAATGATTAAATAAAGGAAGAGAAACTAACCTGTATTTTGTCAGCAAGTTTCTTAAATGCTGGCAACCGCAGACTGAGTCTTATCATTGCTTCTTGTTGTTCGGAACTCAAATTTGGAATAGGCGGCGCTCGGATGTTAAGAACGCCCTCTTTACCGCGCAAGAAGAAGGTGAATTCACTATCGTAAGTGGATTCTGTAGCAATGCCTTTAAGGTGTATTCTGCACAACAGAAGTGCGAATGTCAGACGGTCCATGTGGAGCATGCCTCTAGCCACGCGTTCGTAGCAGACTGAGAACAAGTCGCTGGTGATCTGTGCGAGTCTCTGCACATAATCCGTAATCCCTTCGAGTTTTGGATTTTGCGACAGTACAGAAGTAAAGATGTCTAAGAACATCTTCAGCGAGTACTGGTACAAGAAATGTATCTGGTTGAGACTGTCCATTGTGAAGTACATGTTGGAACAGGCTTGGGACAGTGGCAGGTACTGATGCGAGACCATCTCTATTTCACCGATAACCTTGTCCGTTTCCTCAACCTTCTTGCTAATATCCGCGGCTTCCTGTTTCAGTGTCTCCAATGTCGTGATCACTGAATCGTCGTCCAGAATTTTGCCCTTGGCATCGTTCAACGCTTGCAACAATGACTTCTCTAGCTGTCTCAGTCTTAGATGGAACTCGCCTTGCAATTTGAGCAAGTCTGATCGTTTTTCGTCTATATCCGGACGTTCTGCTTTGAGGACTTGGTTCAAGCACTGACTCTGCAGCGAACTTCTCGTGACTGTGAAGTTCACAAAGGTCACCCTTGAACAAATATCTGGTGGGAATTCCACGGTAGGATCTCTGGTCGATAAAATGATGACAAACGAGGGCGAAAGATCGATGTCCTGATCGCCGAGAGTGATCAGCACACGACCTCCGGTTCTTCTCAATTCTCGGTTCAAAACTGGATTCAAGACTGGATCGTAGTTCTCGACGTCCTGTACAAGCAAGGGGTTGCCGAAACGCAACGCGCTCTCGAGATTTTTGCGGAACGAATCGTCCAGGAAGCTGGTTTTCGTAATCTTCCGGTCCTTGAATTCGTTCATAATGAATTCTGTTGCTTGTCCCGAAGGATCGATTATCAACGGGTAACGGTTGAAACGCTTGAGCATGATGGCATTTTCGGTACAAAGGTCGTCGGTTGGCAGAGCATTTGCCTGCCATCTGAGACGCTCGTCTGGGTTTGAGAGATACTCGGTGCGCGCAATGTCCGAGCGGAACTGAATGTTTGCGTGTTGGAGATGTTGGCACCAAGTTGAAAAGAGATTTTGACGATACTGAAAGATAAGTTAATGGTAATTTATTATTACGACTGCATTAGTATTATGATATTCATATTAAAGTTAAAGTAAACGAGAAATTGATATTTACATGTTGGTCAAAGTAACCAGCATAAGCCAGGAAAGCAGACGACAAAAGTACATCTCCGATGATCGTGGACATTTGACTCTTGAAGGTCTCACTGGTAGCTTCCCATCTTCCTTTTTCCATTGCCAGTGACTTGAGAAGAGCAATCGATCTATCAACCTTTCCTTGTACATTCTCCAGATCAGTTTTGATAGCCTGTGCCTGAGAAATCAGCTGGGCATATTCTTCCTTGTACGAAGCGATGCTGCGTTCCAATTGAGCGATCAGATTTTTAACTTCCTCACCCTTCTGCTTGTTTGTTTCAGCCTGTCGTTCCAAAGAATCAAGCTCATCGCGAAGAGGTTCTACTCGTTTCAACATGTCAGCATACTCGATCTAATCGTAATAGAATTATTTATTAACTTCAGTTTAAAAAAGTATATAAAATAAATTCGTGTATACACTGAATTGATTGAAATTAAAATGTGAAATGTTACCTGAGCAATGGCCCATTTGACCATGGGACCACAGGCCATACTAGCTCGATTGACTTTTTCGAAATTGTAATCAGGGTTACTCAGATAACGACTCTTCATCTTTTCACGAACTTCATCGCTTGATTTTTGGAATAAAAAATTCATTAGGAACGTCATTTTTCATTCAGAATTTGTAAAAATTTGAATAAGCAAATTTGTAAAGCTTTTTTTAAACACATATGAAAATGGTAATTAAGCCAACACACATGAATTTTTAGACACAAAACATAGATTATGATTGACAAACAAAAATCTTACGTCTACCTAATTTGCTTTTACAATAGCAGCCTTTTTGGAATACGAAATTGAAGTTACTCTTCAATTTCATTTTGTTAGTTATTATTATGGTTGCCAAACGATAGCTCAATACAAAAACCATGCGTTATTCATTAAAACGATTATTAATTCAAAATTGTTTTTGGAAGCCTCAATTGTAAGATTGAAATTGTTAAATTTTCTTTTTGGGCTGCTTGAAAAAGCAAGTTATTCGAAGAACCAGCAGGCACTTAAAACATTTAGAAGCTCTTTTTCCATGCGCAAATTATTCAAGCAGATAATTATTCTCGATACAAATTCAACTGATGGGAACGTCATCATTAATCGGTATAACTCAACATAAATAACTTCATTCACAAATTGATTCTTGTAAAAGAGGATTTTGATTTTAAATTGTGTTCTATACAGGTGCCGACTGTCTCCTTCGCGAAAGTTTCAACTAAAAACACAATCGTCCCTTCAGAGGACAGGTTTTGATAAAAAGTTAAGATTACATGCTTACTTTATATCCTCTGTACTAAAATTAGAGACAATCGTATTGATAAAGTTGTCTCTCATGATGACTGCACGAATTGACTTCCAGTCGCTTGCGTTTTCACCAAGCAATAGACAAATAGACTCCAGGGCTACTTTGACGATCTGAGGTGGATTCGCCATAGTACGAACTTCGACAAGATGTTGTTTCTTTATCGATTTCACCGCTATCAAAATCAAAATTGATTACATGTCTTGACAACTTTATATTACAATACTTTTAAGTTACAGTAATAATTAATTTACAACGAATCAAAATGAATATGTATATGAAAAAAGAGTGAGAATGATGAATTGCTTGAAATGATGATTCTGCCACCCTGTAAAACGATTAGATGTCATCAACAGTTAAATGATTAGGACACAAACAAAAACATGTTTAGGACAAAAATATTAAATAAGCGGCATTTAGAAAATTGCGTTCTGTATTATTTGAATTATTGCACGAGTCGCAAGGCTTAAGCGTCTGACATTCCAATCGGCTTTGCTCCAAGATGGCGCCTTACGTGATGTCTTCCGTATTAAAATTGACAATCGTCGGAATAAAGCTGTCCTTCATTGTCACGGCTCGAATCTGCTTCCAGTCGTTTGCACTCTCGCCAAGTAACAGGCATATTGACTCAAGGGCCAACTTCACTAAGCCCGGTGGGTTCGCCATCGAACGTATTTCAACTAGATGCTGACGCTTAATTCCCTTAACCGCTGTTCTCAGTGTAATTCACATTAACATGAGAAAAATCGAAATTCCAAAAATCTCATATCTTTAAATTTAGCGTAAATTTAAATAAAGCAACTTTATTCGGGTGGGATTTCAATCGATTTCAAAATCATCATTTTTTAATTTCAAAAATAAAAAGAATAAAAAATTATGTGCTTAAATATAACCAAAGGGAAAATCGACTAATGTTAAAAACAAGTGGAACGAAAAATAAAAATTGGGGATTCGACAAAATAGAACAACTTGATTGACTTTCGTATATACACAGAATGCAAAATGTGTACGTACCATTTTGAGCGTCAATAACAGCTGGTTCAACCTGTGCCAAATCGGCCATCACGTCTTCTCTCTTCTGATTAATGGCAACAGTTTGTATGGCCAAGTTTTGTTGAATTTCTTGACTTTGAACCTTTTTCTTCTCTGCCTCCTGCTGGTCCTTAACCATCTGTTTAAGTTTTGCATTGGCTGCGTCGTTCTTGGCTTGTAATTCCTATTAAATGAATTTTATTACATCAGATCCAGTTCAAAACTATTTACCTTAACACCATCAACATATCTGGGATGTAACTTACCTGAGACTTGACAGCCAAACTTTTCTGCATCTCCTCGACTTGTTCGACAGTTTCAGCTATCTTACTAAGACCAACATTTAAATGTAGCTGCTGCTCCTCCAAATCGCTTCGTTTCTCTTGATACAGTTTAACGAAATGATTGATGAAATCAAGATAGTGGCGGGGTGTGATTGCCATTGTTCGGCTTCCACGTTTAGCCAATCTAGCGTTCGCTTTGTGCAGCGTTTGATGGACATATACACAGGCGTTGATTACAGCATCTCTGTGTGTCGGTTGTGCTGGGATGAGCGAGCATGTGGCAGGGAAAAAGTCAGGATTTTTCCAAGATGGTTTTTCTAAGTCCACACGATTCGTAAATTCTCGGCCGACTTGGAAAAAGGCATTATCGGGCCAATCACCGAACCAATTAAGTACGCATCTGGAAATAATTCAACCATTGTAGTAACCATTGTAAAATAGTGTATTACAAACTATTTTCAAAAGAAGTGGAATGAATTATACCTGTTGAAAAGAGCGGGTGATGTGGCTGCACGATCTTTTAGCCCATCGGTATTCGGGTTCATTGTAAAAACGACGTGTAGATTTTTCATGACTTGCTGTGTGAACCACTTGTATAGTTCTTCATTTGAATCCAACATGAGACCTTCTCTCTGAGCGCCCTCTTTACATTGGGTCATGAGGGTTGTGTACTCATCTCCTTCGAATAATCCAGGCACCTCGCCGTTTGCGAGCAAAGTGTTCATCCTTTCCAAGAATCCTGAATCTAATACATTTGACTCGTCCAAAATGAAAGCAATTTTCTCGTCCTTGCAACCTGATCGACGTAATACTTGTCTCAGGTCCTCGTCGAAATCTTCACCGGTGTATTTGTTGTGTACCTTAGCACAAAAACATAAAAATAACATAAGTCTTGCGCAGAAACGACAAAATAAAGAGAGAGCGAAGAAAACTTAAAAATCAAAATAATCACTTTAATTTGGAAGATGGAAAGACCGTTCATCCAGGCAACAAATCTTGACAATGTAGTCTTGCCAGCACCGGAAACTCCAATCAACAACAAGTGACCTTGAGGCTGTCGGAATATTCTGTCAATCCTCAGGACATGGTCGAGGACTTCATCGAACAACACCAAAGGCACATCGAGCTCCTCTTCGTAGAAGACCTTGAGCCTTGCACGCACATAGTCACGCAGTTCTTGTCTGTTGACAGGTACATAATCTTTGGACAGCCAGTTGCTATAAAGGATTGGTCTGGCTAAGGCCTTTTCTTTGTCGACACCAACAAAATGTTTCAACGCGACAACATCTATGTTTTTATTAGTCCAAGCTCGTTCAGTGTCATCGACCAGTCGATCTTGGAATAATCTCAAAGCCTCATGAGCCCATAGGCGCACGAGACCTTCGACAGACAGGTGATCCAAAGGACGAATTGCCTCGCAAATACCTCGTACCCATCGAGTCATTTCACGAGGTGAGTATACATAATGAGGTTGCATGTCTTGGGTGAAACGCTCCTGAGAGGCAAGATAAAATTCTACCATGGCATTTGTCAAAGGTTCGGCATAACCTTTCAGATTTGGTGTTAATCTGAAGAAAAAAAATTAATTTAATTTTATTAATTATTTACTTGTTACCGAGTGGAAATAAAAGTACAAAGCTTACCTCAACATGGCACGTGTAAATGTTCCATAAATTTGCTTGAGTGAAGTCTCTCCGGGGTAGTCAACATATATAACAGGCACATGTCGCAAAAATCTATGACTGAGCGGTTTCCTTCCAGGATCAGTTGGAGGATTGCAAGCACCAACGAACTGAATTCTCTCAAGGCTCACCCAGGCCTGATCACTGGTGCGGAAGAAGCCTCGGTGTTCGACCAGCTGGCGTAAGTAGGATATCACTCTCTGAGTTCCATAATGGTCCATATCCGGTAAATTGATCTCATCACAAAACAGAACCAGCCATTTGCCAAGCTGAACCGGAGAAAGGACGACTCCGTTAGGAGTTTTACGATACTCGCAGTAGTGGTCGAATGTTTTTAACAAAAGTTCCGGTGTTGTTGCTGATGAGAAATTTAAGCCCACCACTTCCATGTCAGGTAAGGCACGCAGAGCTGAGAACAGAGTCATGGTTTTTCCGGAACCAGGAGGTCCGCAAAGAACTGCAAAACAAATTTAAAAGAGTCAAAATATAATTTCACATAAAGACTCATTTAATAAACTTAATCAATGAATTTCAATAGAATAATAAATTACCAAGAGGTTTGTGTTCTGCCAACCATGTGTACAACAAACTCTCGTGTCTCACGGTGTCCAGAGTTGGTACAACAATATCCGGACTGGCAACTTTATGTGTTTCGACTTCAATCTGTGGCACTTTGTTACTCCATGGTAGCCATTCTCCATAGATGTTAACTTCAAAATCAATTATTGGAATGTTGTTTTGTGCCGGTAGAGGTACAGTTGTGATGGACCTGATGAAATCGCCCAAGTCAGATCTGACCTTGAGTTTGGCGTCACCAGCGAAACTCCAGAGTAATGCATAGACAAGACACTTGGGCATGTACTTTTCAAGTTGTTCCGGCGGCAAGGGGAAGTCCATATGTGCATGATTGTACTGCAGGACATTGCGTACCGCTTGGTTGAGCATGGAGAAAAGTGAGCTGAGAGCCCTCAACCTCGTAAAGTCCATTATATGTTCCTGTTTCATCGCGTACTCTAAGCATCGCACGACGAGACCATCGGGAGCAAAGTAACTTTGCAGGATGCTCACAAATTCTCTTTGAACCGACAGAGCTGGCGAGACACTGTCCTCCAAAAGTTTATCTTTGGATTTCTTGCTTGAGCTTTCTTCCTCCATGTCTTCGAGAGGGATGTTTCTCAGTCTCATCATATAGTTTTCGAAAATCATCTCAGTAGATAGCACATCCTCAGAGAACCAGACCATGCCGCAACGTGAAACTGTTGCCAGAGTTGCATATTTGAGATCCTGAACCTCGAACATGATCCTCACGTTCGGAGGGAGACTTAGACGTTCTCCGTTGGGTAAGGTCAGCAGTTTGTTGTCATCGAGTACTGAATTCAGATTCTCGACCCATTCAGGGTCCACGTCACCGTCAAATATAATCCATTGGCGCTTGTTGATTTCACCGCGAACGTTGTCGATAATTTTACGCAAGATGTGGGTGAACAAACCGTCGGTCCATTCGCGAGTGTTGGGATCGAGAACACCATAGAGGGTTTCTTTGCTGATAGCCTTGGGGTCGATCACATGGGCTACGCCCTCAGTGCCGTCAAATCTTTCCAGAGCTTTAAGTAGTACTCGCCAGGCTGTACTCTTGCCGGAACCGCTCGGACCAACCATCATCAAACCATGGTTGAGGTTGCAGATTTGATATAATTGAAGAACCTGGTACAAAAAATTACATCGAGTTAAATATGATTGGACATTCGTGATATGGAAATTTGATAAAAAGTGAATGCATGGTCTTTTTCATGATTTGAATAAATGGATCAAGATGAATACATAGATGCTGGAAATATCTTGATGAAACATCTGTTCAATGATGAATAAGATACACGAGAATCAAGTTCCATGCTAAGTTCCAATTGTGGATTTACTAACTAAAAATATATAACCAACTATACTAAAATTATAATTTAACTTCTTTTGTTCTTCATTTCGTATCACTTTTTATCGAACCCCATTTGAGTGTATAACATTTTACTCAAGTATTTGATCATCTAAGAGCAAACATTTCATTTTACGAATTAATCAAAAACACAACAACAATAACATAGATAGAATATATCATTCGCAAAACATCTAGTCTCAGGTCGACCTCACCTTTTCCACCCAAGTTTCACCATACATCTCCTGGGCGAGCACAAGATATAAACGTTTTCCATTAGGAATATAAATGTCTAACACCAATTATAATCATTTTTGATTTTTGATTTTTTAGAGTTTTATATTTGATATTTTTACCATGAAATTATAATCTTTGATGGATTTCGATTTCCCGTTCTTAAATGATTATGATCAAATACGCACTGCTTCAAAATATAAACTTTCAATAGAATTTCCAGAATTTTAGAACAACGGTCTTTGATACGCAAAAATATAATGATTTTTAGAAAGTGCATAACCGATATTGTTATTTTCATAAAATATAATTTTAGAAATGTTACAAACTCAGATACCTTTTCTTGCCAAGCTCCTCCTTGTTCATCGCCTTCACCACATACTAAGTACTCTTCAGCACACACTTTTCTAATTTCATCTTTCAAGCCTAAAAATATATCATCATGAATAAAAATGTCTTTTTGTAAAAAAAATATGACTGTTTTAGTTAATCTCAATTTTACCCTTCATTTCTGCACGCGTGTAGTTTACATTCGGGAACACATCGTTCAACAAGCTGAACAACAGTGGAATGTCTTCAGCCACAAGTTTGGGTACCATGGTTTCACAAACCGATTGGATCAAAATTTCTTGTTCAGGTAGGTTTTCAGCAATGGATGCTTCATCGATGTTGATTTCGCCGCGACTCTGTTTGCCTTCTTTCAGCTTTTGAATTCGGTCGCGTTTTACATTTCCAGCAGATATCAGTACAGATTTCAAGGCTCGTAGTCCAAAATCGTAGTGAGATTGATTAGACAGTTGTTCGTCACAAAGACTAAAAAGTGAAATAAACAAGATTAAAACAATTTAATTTTAGTTCAAAATTTAATTTGATAGTATTTTATAATAGTTGCAAAAAAACATACGTGAAAAATGGCACAATCTTGCAGGCCAACTTCTCTGCAGTTCTGAAGCCCTGACTGAAAAGCATGACCTCTGCAATGAGATGCCGATCTGGAGTAGTCATGGCCAAAGATCTGAACAATTTTTTCAAGTTGTCCGGCAAGTTGGAACGTCCTGCATAGCCCGGATTCATAGTTATGAATATTGCCATGTCTGGCGAGACTCTGACTTGTTTGCCAACCAGTTCTACAGTCAAGGCTCCCTCTTTCTTGCCTTCTTGACTCTTCAGAGTTTCTTGAATCGTTTGAATTTGCTGCGAGACCGCAGACAACATACGTTCTTCCAAACGATTGAACTCGTCGAAGCAACCCCAAGCTCCAACTTGACAGAGACCAACAAAGATGCGCCCCATAGCCTGGAAGTCAAAAGTCTCGTCGCAATTGAAAACCAGGACAAACCTGCCCATTTGATGTCCCAAAGCTTTGACGGACTCTGTTTTACCGGTACCAGCAGGACCGAAAGGCGAGCCACCGAGTCTGGCTTCGAGAGCCTGGGTCATAGTCAAGTAACACCTGTCAGTCAGCGGCGTCTGCACAAGCCTATCCTGGACTCCCAAATATTCGAATCCATAATAGAACTGTGCATTTGCCATGTGAATAGTCAGCTGCTGCAAAACTTCGGTTTGCCTGGGGTCGAAGTAGAACCTCATCTCACAGAGCCATTCAAAAGCTTTCGGATTGGACACTTTGTTAGCAGTGAGTCTTCTTGTAACAGTTCTTTTATGAACAAACTCATTGATAAGGTGTTCCAATTTCTTCCTTCTCAGAGCAGGTTGTTCCTGAAGCACCGAATCTGCCAGGATGTTTAAGGTCAATTCAACTTGATTCAGCACTCTTTCAAGAGGATTTTTGCCTGGGTCATTTTGAGCTTCCTGGAGTGCAGCCTCGACATCCTCAGACCACAGGATTTGCGCAGCTAGGACGATGATCTGCGCCTGATAATTATCACACCAAGACATGAATGCCTGGGGATTGATATTCCCTTCCTTGAATTTTTTGATGTCGTGAACAGCCCTGGCCAAGCTTGAGGCCAATGTGACTCGCATCTCCTTTTCCACGAGGGAGAGCCACTCGTTAATTTTTGGATGATCGATAGTTGAAACTGGATTGTTGAAGATAACTTCTTCGCCCTCGCGAGAAGCTATACCTTTGATCACAGTGTTGTCTTCATTCAGAATAATGGCAGCCACTCCAGCGAACATTTTTTTGAAGTGTTTCTGCAGCCTGGCAACGTTTTTGCTGTTGCCAATGATCTCGAGAAGATCTTCGTCACCGACGAAATAAAACCTTGGGAACGACGTTCGCTCTCTCTCCAAGTACTCTCCCAGAGCTTTCTGAATCTTCCCAAGTAGGTCTGCCAGGCGTTCGAGTGATCTCTGCACTGCTGGGATGTTGAGCACGTCCATAACCATCGGAGACTTTGAGACTTTTTTCATGAGTCCAAGAAACTCCGAGCTGATACTCTGAAACCGGGACGTTTCCACCGGGAGGAGAGTTTTGATGTCGGCGCTGCCTGAGAAAATTCCTTCGAGGTAAACCCAACGCCTCTGTACATCGATCCAGACGTCGAAGAGAGCGTTGATTCGATTTAGTTTTTCTTCCCAAGTCAGAGCCTCTTCTTCAAAAACTTTGTAGTACGGGGACAGCTTCATCGCAGCCAAAGAATTGATGTGCTCTTTGACTTTGTTGAACAGATCATCCCATCCACGAATGAGTTTACATTTATTCTGATAATTAATGAGATCCAGTTCGTAAGTTTGCCAGAATTCTCGGACTTGTTTCAAGAACTCCTCTAACGCCATTTCTCCCTGTGCCACGAGAATGATATCTTTGACAATGCCCTCGTTCTTCTGAAGGTTCACATCCCATACTTGTCCAAGGGTGAGTTCACTAAGAACCCAATTGACACGCAGCTGTTTTGTGAGAAGCTTCCAGTGACGTTCCTTCAGGGCGTCAGATTTAAGTTCAACGATAAGCATGTTCACCTTGGTGTACGACTGAAGCAACTTTTTGACGTACTCATAGGATGAGTACTGACGCAGACGTGCAGGCAGTTCTTTCAGTTGGTTCATCATCGTGTCTAGCTGCTGTCGAAGTTTTCGGGGCTGCACAGACAGCCACGGTTTCTCACGTGTCTCGTCAATCTGTCCCCAGATCTTGGACAACTCCGACCAAACGCCACGCAAGTCCTGGAGTTCCTCGAACACAACCTGCATCTTGTCCTCGCTGGCTGAAACGCCACCAGAATCTTGCAGTTCCAATGCTTCTTTCGCCTTGGCTACATTGTCCCGTTCCTCTTTAAGTCTCGCGTATTTGCTCTCAAATAGCTGGAGTTGTTGCAAAGCGTCGTCCGGACGCAGGTGACCCTCGACTGGTTTGCCCTTATCCCAGTCGTTTAAGAAGTCTGCGGTTCTACTCTCTACTGCTTTATCCTCGGCCGCAATCTTCATTTGCAATGATGCCACCTGGGTCTGAATACTATTATCCTTTCTTCTTATGATTTCATTAAAGGCGTCCCATTCACCTTCTATATTGTCAACATGCAACCAAGTTGAAGGAAACTGGAACCGCTGTCGTTCCAAAATTCTCTGACCATCCCTATAAACATCGACCAGTCTTTCCCAAGCCTTCATTTTACGTTTCAGCGATTGCACATAAGTAATGAATCCAACGGCATCAGAAGTACTCGCTACTTCGATTGTTTGTTGCTCCAAGTCGCTTCTTGATTTGGACACTTGGGCATGGAAACTTGCCATCTCGTTACCGAGCAACGTTCCAAATTTGCCGAGGGTTTCCTTATGCCAGGAATCGTATTTCAATGACACCTTGCTCTGTACTTTAGCAAAGTCGATGATCACTGGGCCGAACTCTCTCCTGGTATCGGAAGTATCAAAGGTCGTTCGTGATTTTTTTATGTCGTTCAAACACTTCATCCAAAGGTTGATGTCCTCGCCAAGCTTTCCATACAGATTGTCCGGTTGAAGATCCCAAAGCGCTTGGTACCTCAGCCACTGGTCAACATAATTTGCAATTTCTTTCATCTTTGATTCTATAGCTTCGTACGCCGACTCAAGTGGTTGCTTTCCAGCTGGTAATTTTGTCAGTAGGTTTCTGTAAGTGCCGGACTCGGGCCGGTCCAGACCAACCTGATATCTGGAGCTCTGCAAGCGAACTTGAGAAGTTACTATAGCTTGCCAGGCAAAAAGTTGGTGCATTATTTGAAATCTTGCATCTTCAATGCTCGGATACAGATACATCATTTGGTTTGTGATTCGTACTTCGTGGATTTGGTTCTGAATCTTAGGATCGCCACCGGGTTTGTGTGTCGGTTGAACGGGCGCATCTGTGTCCATGCTCAAGTCCATTTCTTTCTTTAATCCAGTCAAAGCATCCGTCCAGGCTTTGACACCAGCTTCCAATCTGGTTGCCATAGTCTTTTCCACTTCCTCATTCAGACGAGCCACCCAAATGTGTAAGTTGGAATAGTTCTTGAGTGACAGTTCATCGACTGATTTTTGTATCTTTTGGAGGATTTCGGCAAAGGTGTTGGCAGAATAAGGACAAGTTTCCAAAGATCGTACGTCCACGTCTAATTGTTCTTCCACGACCAGAAGATCATCAACTTTTTCTTGGAATGAAATTACTGTCTCAGATAATCTTTGAACGTAGGGGTCGAGTTTGTAACTTTCCCAAACTAATGCGAATCCCTGTAAATACATCATTTTTGTAATTAACTGGATTTTGTTTATATATATTTTATATAAATAGGAAAAATAGTAAGTACCTCGGAAATCAGAGTTAAAACATCCTTCCTCATGCCAGCTACCAGCGGAATTATACTTGCTTTATCCTCAATCTGTGAAAAATTTTACAAACATTTTAATTCATTGGCGTAAAGATTTTCTGGAATTTTAAAAATTTTAATCAATTTTTTACCACATATCATTTTATTTTGTTGTTTTATTTGATGCAACTGATGCATAAAAATCAATTTTTTATCATTATTTCATCATTAAGTTTAATCCAAGTCCAATTAAATTCAGGTTCATGCGATTTATAAACAGTAATTCGAGTATTTGATTAAAATTTTTATGATTTTTTTCAGTTATTGAAACATACTCGAATTAACTGTAATAAAAAAAAATGCAATCATGCGAAACAGTATTTGAACATGTAATTAGGTGTACAATTATGATTGTCATTAAACAAAAATTAAAGGAATGTTAAAAGTTTTATCAAAATTAAAAAAAATTTCATCATATATTGTAAAAATAATCATTTTTATTAATATATAAAAATGATATTTATGTTTTTTATATTTTTTTGACAAGATCTGGCATTCTAACAAGTAAACAGAATAAAGTTTTTGATACATTTTATTTTAAAAGAAAAATTCATTTTTGGCAAATTCTTTTAGATGTTAATTTTTGAAAACTAATTCTAATTATTTTTCAACTGCTTTATTAATTATAGGTTTCCTTAATTTAATGTATTCGTTTTTCGAAAAATTCAACTTATATCAAATATCAAATTTCAAATTATAAATGTAATTGACTTTTTACTGTGAAAAATTATTCAGGAGATATTATATTGCGAATGAGTCAAATATGAGAAAAAAATTAGACAGGTTTTGTTATAGAACGTTGAACTTTTAGTATTTATTTTTAAACAAATAGACTGATATAAAAAAACAATAGAGCAGTTAAAGGATAAAAGAAAAAGATAAGTTTCTGATAACATTTTTTTAATTTGATATTAAAACTATTTTGAGTATTAATGAATAATTTATAATTTGCAATTATAATACAATTATGCAAAATTTATTTAATTTTTTCTTCAAATAACGTTAATTACGTGATTAAATAGTTGTAGAAAAAAAATCATTTGAAGTTTTCGAGAATAGTGAGGGTAAACAGACGTAGAAAAAAATACAAGAATAAATATAATTCCTCTTGTAAATAGCGATGAAAAAAAAAAAAAAAAAAAAAAACATACATGAAAAATAGTACTCAAAAGTACCTGTACAAAGCATGGGATTTCAGCCAGCTAAAATTATATGATCAAGTTTGTAATAATTGTATAGCCAGTGATACATTGATAAAAAACATCTAAACATTCTTCAAATAACTTGTTTATGATTATAAAAAAGTCATCTACCAAAAACCAAAATTTCAATTAAAAATGTCAATGAATTCTGTATTATACGATGCATTCCTTGAAAACGACTTTTTGAAAATAAGTTAAGTTGAAAAAGATTAAACATATCTTAATTTAGACTCAAAATTATTCATCAAAAGACACATGAATTAGCCTCAAATGATATAGATGCACATTCCCTTTAATAATCATTTCTGACTACCTTTAATGTGGGACAGTGCGAGCTCCGATTGGTAAGCTAAAAAAGGTGTCGGAGATCCCAAGAATTAATGACAATTTATAGCAAATCACAATGAAAAATGGTTCTAATGCAACCTCATAAATTAAAACTATATCTATGAAAATATTTCTGTAAAAAAGTATATTTTGAACTTCTAGAACATGAAAATTAATCAAAATTTGAATTTATTAATTCTGAAATTTGTAAATGCATTTTTTTATTTTGAAATACAAACCTTTTCTAATGTTCTCTCATAAGTTCTTATGCTCTCTATCAAGCTGATTGCAAACGGGTAGAGTTGATTAGCCTGGTGTGCTTTGTTCACAATGGTCAATGGTACGCGGAAACCAAGGTTTTTCAAGTTCCTCACTTCTTTTGCAAGAGTGATGATTTCAGGGAGGAAATTGACTTTCATTTTCAGGACATTTCCACGACCAGATCGCGAGCGTGCACTTTCGATCGTAAATATCCGTCCAGTGACACCAATATTTCGTTGCTGCACCTTCCTAGACCAATCATCAAATATCTCCTGTGTCGAAAGTTTTGCTCTGAAACTGTCTCCATCGGCTTTCAATTTTTGACCCTCAATATGATTTTCCCAACCTTTGCCTGAAGAAAGAAAAATGGATCATTTTCAATCGTTGAACTGAAATTGTCGTTTCCAATTAACGATGAAATAAAAGTTACCTAAAACATCTTCGACTCGTTTCAGATACATGGTCAGCTGATTCTCAATCTGTTTCACCCAGATGATGGAACCAGAAACAGGTGGGATATCTCGAACCATGCTGATTTTTGCACATTTACTCTGAGCATACTGCCCCTGTAAAAAATGAGTAATATTTTTGCCATTGAATAATGTTGATTAATTTTAAGTAATATATTTTCAGATACACGAAAAATTAATTCATTTGAATTTTTTACTCATTTGACTTTGAGAATAAAAAAAGTACAATCAATAAGCATTTTAAAATTTAAATGACAGATCGTATATCATTTTATTCATACAAAAACTAATTAGTAAGATGAAGTACGTGATTAATCTATAAGCGCGTGCCAATGAAATATGTTTTCAATTTATTTGAACGTTTGAAATAGTAATTAAACAAGCATTACTTTGTATCAACACGAACCGAAATTATAAAAAAAAGAAAAGATTCATCAAAAATCGATAATCAGATATAATAAAAATGTTGTGGCAAGATTGAAAATGAACTACATTCCTTTTTTCAAGAGATATATAAGTGAGCTCCGTAAAATTCTAAGCACTGAGCGTTTATTGTGCACTCAGTTACTATCATTTTTTTTCTCTGTAAATTTTTTTTCCCTTTAATCATGAGGCCTGTTTTGTTCGTCGTATTCGTGATTTTTGCAGTTTGTGTTTCAGCAGCAAATGTTCCGGTTTGTTATTTTTTTTTCGGATTGTAATTGTACTTTTTATTCATTTACTTTAATCAGCATTAAATTAATTTACAGGACAAACGAGCCAAACGCGGGATAGTAGCACTAACTGGAAAAGTAAGCATAGGAAATATATCCTCATATATTAATTTATTTACTAGTTTGTTTTGTATTGTTTAATTTTTGAATTTTTTATTTTGTAGGTGGCAAAGAAATTTGGACCTATAATGACCAAAATTTCACGTTTAAAAGCGGTGGTAAACAAAATAGGTTTAGTTATATCTATCGTACAAACAGGCTGGGAAATTTTCATGAGCATGAAAAACAAGATGGAAGAACTTTCAAATAACCCTAAAGCTATTGTGGATATAATGATAGCTGTAAAAAAATTAGAGAAAGCAGTTGATATTTTTGATGGCGAAACGGCAGTGAATTTAGCAATCACAATAGCCAAAATTCAAAAATATTTCAAACAGTTGTTATCTGTAAGTTCAACATTTCATCAAAATTTCCATTTTTGTATGTATCATGTCATAAATAATCATCATTATTTGGTAATAGGACATTGGAATTGGAAGCTCTGATTCTAAACAAAAGAGGGATGTCAGCGAAGTCGATGAGGAACTGGACCCCAAAATTGAAAAAATGTTTAATGATATTGAACAATTGATAGAACAAATTGTCCAAAATATTGTAAGTTCTGTAGAAGTTTTATATGCCATTTGAGCATTTTTAAACATTTTAAACCTTTGATTTTATTATTCATGATTTTGTAAAAAGTAAATCTAATTTTTCAAATGATTATTTAGGAAAAAGATCCTTCAAATTCTGAAAAAGCACTCTTCAAAACAGAACTGGTCAAATTGCTGGATTACATGAATAATTATATTCAAAAAATTGACAAGGAGAACGTAAGTATCCAACAAATCTATCCAGCTATAAAATTACTTTCTACTTTAATAATACTTTAATTTTCGTTCTTTATTTACTTTTTTAGGTAGACGGACTTAGTGATGAGCGTATGACAGTATTTCTTGAAGACATTCAAAAGGATCTCAAACAAATGTCAAATGAATTGCATTAAAAAGAAATAATGCAAAAATATTTTTAAACGTAACAAAAAACGCTTGAAGGTGTGTAATTTATAAATAGATTTTAATGATTAAGTGATTAAAATGATTAAAAAATGTAAAAAAATTAATGGAATTTCATTCATGTTCAATACACGTACCTTGAACTTTTCATGCAAAGCTTCAATATCGTCCTTGACTCTCTGTATGAGCTGCGCCTGATACTCTCGGATGGCTCCACGGATGTGGGGTCGTACGAACAAGGCGTTGAATCTCGAGAAAATCCTGAACATTTCGTTGGCATTTTTTGCCGTTCCCAGTTGGTCTCTCAAGTGCGCTGTGATGCGAGCTTCGACGCGTTCGATACGTTCTTCATATCGGTGGACTGCTGCCTCCCAAGACTCGAGTCCTTCCTTGGTGATGTCCAAACAATCAACCTCCTTGATGTTCTCATACGCCATATTGACTTCACTGATGGCGTTAGCATCCGCTGTGTCGAACACAAACTCGACTTTCATAGCATCGTTGTTTGCATCTTCGATCGCGGGGTTGGCGCTATTCTGCTTCACCGTCGGTCGGAGTACCCTGACAATGACAGTACGCAGCTGTTCGTGCTGATAGCGGAATCTGCGAATGTGTTCCATGCGCGTTTGTAGTTTCTTGTGCGCCGGGGAAACACGCCAGACCATCTTGATGTGTTCGTCTCTCTTCTTCTTTACGACGTCTCTTAACAGTCCTGTGAGTTTGTCATATTCATCATCCCAAGTGTTGAACACTTCGAAACACTGAAACATGACTTTCTCAAAGTCTTCGAAGGGAATGTGCATGAGTCTTCGCGTGCCCAGAATTTTCAGCAGCTGCTGTCCCAGGTCACGCGAAATCGCCTCCACAAGTCGCAGCACCCGCTGGATCGGGTACTTTGTGCTGCGAATCTTGCGTAAATGCAAAAAAATTTGTTGCACCGCTGTGCGGATGCGCTCCAGTTCTGTGGCTGAGAGCAGATCGTTGATAGGGAAGTCCTTCATCAAAGGACTGTAGTCGTTGACTGTTGCCAGAGCTTGTTTCAGACCGGTGTCAGTATCGAAACTTACGGTCGCGTGAAAACGCTTGCCGTGCTTGAGTATATCCAAGGTCAATGAAATCTCGATGCTGTCGCGCTTCTCCTGGATTCTGTGTAAGGCACGTTCCAGGTTCAACCAAAATGATATCTCCTGTAGAGCAGTTCCTGATTCTGGATCGCGGTTTAATTTCGTTACCTGTAAAAAGTTGTTTTTTTTCAATCAGAATTAATCCTAACTACAAAACCACTTGATTCTTTTTTTTATTTTAATTTTCATTGTAAACTTACTTTTTGGATTTCTTTGATCCATCTATTAACTCCATTCTGCAGTTGATTCAGGAACGTTGAGTCTTCAACTTTGTCACCAAAATCAGCAACTTTTGGTTTCCTGTTCTCTTCGGCACACTGCTTGATCACCTGCTGCACCAATGGATGAATCGGTAGAGAAATTTCTGGTATGTCAATATTCTGTTGGAGATGCAAAAGTCCCATCTCCAGTTCTGCAATCTTTTTTTCGACCGATGGAGCCATCTTGTCACCTTCGCGGTCTGCTCTGCCGGTTTCTTTGACATAACTCTTAAAATACGGAGCCATGGTCTTACTTATAGCGTGCAAAGCTTCGTACGGTGGCCCGTCTGAGAAAGTCACGAGTCGTAGCTGCGAGTGAATTTGTTTGTCTGCCTCAACAACGGTTCCTCGTTTGGTGAAAACTATAGAGGCCATCTTCGGACTAGTAAAATGGATCTCATTCGAGATATAATACATAATATTTTCTTTCTCTTCTTCGCCTTCGCCACTGTCTTCCTCTGTAAACAATTTGAAATTGTAAAAAATAAGATAGCAGAATAAGAAAAACTTTTCTTGTTTTAAAAATTCATTTTTTGGTCAAATAATTTTTTATTGTAAAAAATGTTGAATCAGTAATGACCAATAGCAATTAAAAGAAAATGATCAAAAATAACATTTTTTTAAATTTCTTATGGTTTTGTTTATAGATAAGTAATATATCAACAATATTGTTTGAAGAGAAGACAGCTTGCAAGTTATCAAATTAAAATTCTTATTTGTACCTATATTCACTAGTTTATACGATGAGTCACTTGCTAACCAAGTGTTTGATTTTCAAAACAGTCAGGTTTACTAATTAAGTAAGACAAATTTTGTCCTTCCTGTCATTATCATTAATAAGATGCGTAACTAAATACAATAAATAAACAGAGATGGCTTGAAAAAATATGAACCTTTGGTGGAGGAGCGCTGGATGTACAGCGCCCACACCTGTGGGTCAGCGATGAACTTTTTGATAAAATCCTGATTGTTTTTGTCCTCGAGAGCCTGATTGAATGCAGATGGCACGCCATCTTCGTCCGGGTGTAGAATTGTCACAGATTTTCTTAGATAACTGACGAATGCCGGGAAGTCGACAATCGCGATGTTCTGCGACTCCGGGGATGGTTCCCCAGAGCCGTCCAACGAGTCGTTCATCCCAAGTCGGCGTACGTCTGCCTGTCCTCTCACCTAATCGGAGCCCAACCCGGCGATTAAATTGAACGACATTCGTTTACACTTCCGCTTTGGCTATCCCACTAATGGACAACTCACTATCGGAATCCAACACCGCAATTATGACACCTTTTTCGACAAAAAAATTGTTCCGACTTTGTGTGTCGTCCATTCGCCAGTGTTGCCAATGATTCCGCAACAACCAGATGGCTCTGCTAAACAGCGCCCTTTTTCAAATTCATAATTAATTAAAAACGAAATAAAAGCTTACATCTTTGATAATATTTTTTACAATCTTTCAATTTTTCACACAAACGAATGTGTTAATAACAATATATATATATTAATAACATTATTTTTGTTTTTACAATAACAATTGAATTTTTCAATTACAACTTATCAAAGATAATTTGAATGTTTTGATTTTTCAATTTCAAATGTAATCATAATGATAATCATTAAATAATTAATTGTAGATTATATCTATAAATGATGCTTTTGATATTTCTTATGATAATTTTTTTTGTATATCCTTAAGTTTATCTTTTTTTGTTGAAAGCTGCTATCCAGACTAGCAAGGAAATACTATCATCTGTTTCAAACAGCATACTGTTCCTCTGTAAAAAATAAGTAATGGTTTTGCCGTTAAATAAAGTTGATTGATTTTAAGTATCAATAAATTTTCAGACACGTGAAAAATTAATTCATTTGAATTTTTTACTCATTTTACTAGGAGAATAAAAAAAAGTAAAATCAATGCGTGTTTGAAAATTTAAATGACAGATCATATATCATTTTATTGATATAGAAACTAATTAGTAAAATTAAATACATGATTAACTTATAGCCGCATATCATATAAATGATGTGTTTTTAATATATACAAACATTTAAAATAGTGATTTAACAAGCATTACTTTTGAATCTCCTTAGACTAAAATTTAAAAAAATAATATGATCAAATTAAAATCTATATGAAATATAGTATCAATGTTGTATTAACATATACTTAAAATAAATTACGTTTTTTCTCAACGGATATATAAAGCCAGCTTTTATAAACTTATAAAATTAATTATATTTCTCCTCAAGATTTTTTTTCATCAATCATGAAGCCTATTTTGTTGGCCGTACTTGTGATTTCTGCAGTTTGCGTTTCAACAGCAAATGTACCGGTTCGTTTTTTTTTTTTTTTTACAGAATTCGGTTGAATTGTGAACAACTCTCCCTTTTTTTATTGTAATTTAAACATTAATTTAATTTATAAGAAAAACGATCCAAACGAGGAATATTAGCAGTAGTCAACAAAGTAAGAACAGAAAATATATCCTTATACATTAATAATTGTTGGATATTTTTTCGTTTATTTAATTTTTCAATTATGTATTCTGTAGTTAGCGGTAAAATATGGACCCATATTTAAAAAAATTTCGTCATTATGAAAGATTATTAACAAAATAGGTTTAGTTATAACGATCGGACAGACAGGCTGGGAAGCCTACAAAAAGATAAGAGAAAAGATAAAAGAACTTATAGATCATAAAATATTGGAATTTGTAGGAATCACGAAAAACCTTTATAACGCAATCAGAATGTTAGGCACTACGAAAAATGATACCGAGAAGGTGATGGGATGGATGAAAGTTGCATTATATTACAAACAGCTTTTAACAGTAAGTTTGATGGAAAATTTTATTCTTTAATGTAACACTACGTTATTAACAATAATTATTATTATGTAACAGGAGTTAGGCATTAAAGATTCTGATTTAAAAGAAACTCAGAATGTCAGCGAGGAACTGGACTCCAAAATTGAAAAACTGTTTAATGACATTGAACAATCCATAGAACAAATTGCTGACAATATTGTAAGTTCTCTAGAAATGTTATAGATTGTTTTTTAATCTGTATGCTTTTATTTATTATGTACGTTTTTTTAAAAATTAAATCTAATTTTTCAAATGATTATTTAGGAAAAACATCCCTGGAATTCTGACAAAACAAACTTTAAAGTAGATTTGACGAAATTACTCGATAACGTGGATAATTATATTGAAGATATCAATAAGGATAACGTAAGATTCCAACAAATTTATCAACAAAGTTATAAAATTCAATTAGTTTAATATTTGCTTTAATTAATTATTTGTTTAGGTAAACCAACTCAGTGATGAGAACATGACAGAATTTCTAGAAGAAATTCAAAAGAATTTCCAACAAATGTCAAATGAATTGGATTAAAAGCAAATAATGAATAAATAATAATAATTTTAAAATTGGTTCAGGCATGAATAACTTTAATACGAAAATTTGTGATCTAGATAATGTATAATAAATAAAAAGACCAATTAATAAATGTAAATGAAACTTTTTTTATGTTACTTTTTTGAACAAAAAATTGTTCCTATTTCATATATCGTCCTCTCGTCAGTGTTGCCAATGATTTTGTAACTAGATGACTTTGCTAAAAGGCGCTCTTTTTGAATTTGATAATTAATTAAAAATGAGAAAAAAATTACTGTGATAATTTGTATTTACTTTATTAGCATTATCTAAAAGTTTTTAGCAAGATAAATAATTTTGAAAATTGCTGACATGAAAATTATAAATAATTAAGTTACAAATAATGTTATTGCAAAAAAAAGGATGATTGACATGTGAGAGTCAGTTTATTCGTTTGCAAAATTTGTTTTATCTGAAATTAATATTTGGTGTGTCAATTTTATATACAGTCATCGTATCGGTAATCTCCTTTTTTTGTTGTTGGTCGAAAGTTATCCCGACACATTTTAAACCGCGAAGAAAAAAAAGTTGGCGTCCATAGATGAAAATGGCGGCGGAGTTGAAATTAAACGATAGGAATAATATTTCGGACAAAAATTCGGGCAAAAGTAACTTTTCGTTGCAAAGTGTAAATAATATCGTTGAGTTATACACTTTTCAGTTATCTGATATCGTTATTTATTCGATCTCCATTGTTTTATTCGTAGTAAACATTGTAACAGGTTATGTATATCAACACACTCTTTATTTACAAACAATGTCGAAACAAACATTGAATGATTTCATTATTGTACGTCTTTTCATTCGAAGCAGAGATTGTATATGTGATTGCATGTTCATTTGAAAAATATCATAAATTTATAACCAAAAAATTATTACAAAAATTTCTCAAATTACTGTTTTCTCTTTAATTATTTTAATTTTTAACACAAATGAAATTGTTTAGAACAAACTGAGCATAATCAATGTGGTCCATGATTCATTTATTTTTTCAACAATTTCTTCTTCTATTTCAGATATCCTAGTAATCATACAATGCTACTCGCACAATTACACATCATGGATGTTTACTTTGTTAAGTTTTTTAATTATCCCGTTGATTATCACGCAAATAATTAGTTTAAGATTACATCAAAAGGATGCTTTTGATATTTCATCTTGGATCATTCGATTACTATGTTTTGGAGTATTAGAACGGTGAGTGCAAAAACTATTGTTTGTCAAAACAAATTTGTATCTGATTTTATTTGTTCAATTATTTCTTCTTTGTCCTTAGATATGCTATATTGTTGAAAGCTGCTATTCAGAGTACCAAAGACGGTACACCGAAAGAAGCAAAAGAATCGGCTTTGCAAACTCAAAATGAAGTTTATACAATCAGTTTGCTTGTATCATTTTTATTGGACGCCCCTCAATTGGTAGTACAAATCTATATCTGGACATTATCGAGCGATATATCACCATGGATAAGTAAGTCTTCAAATAAGATGTCTCTACTCATAAAAACATCTGAGATCATCAATCTTTTAATATACAATATGTACAAATATATAATTATTCATTCAAGAAATGGGTTAGAAAACAAAATCATGTAGGATCCTCTAGACCTCTAGTCATCAAATAATATTCATCAGGGACATAAGAGAACAGTAAAAAGTCTTTTTCATAAAGTTTGTAAACTTTTTTCAATAAGTCAATCGAAATGGTTCTATAATATTTCTTTGCAATGAGATTGGTGGTAGCACCATATGGATTTATATTTCGATGTTGATTATTCAACGGATCCAAATATTGAATCAGGCTAGTTACCATCAATAAACACCATTGCTCTTCTGCCAAATGTTCGAATTTTAAGACATAATCGTAATTTATCAGACACGGTTCGCAGTATATGTGATAGGGAATCCAGTGCTCATCATAGTGCTCCTCATGAACGATGAATTCCAGAAATTCGCGAAAAGAAGGAACGAGCGTTGTTCTGTTTCTGATAGTTTCATTCTTACGATATTTCAAGACTATATGTCGACCGTAATGTTTATAGTAGTACTCTCGTTTCTCGATACGTTCCAGTTTGTCTCTATAAGCTGAGAGAAGTCTTTCGAATGGATGTCGCACAATAATGAATTTTTTCGTTTCCGAGATGGCCTGCAAAAATACAAAAATTAAAACTGAAAATCAATCGGATTATAACAATTTGATTATTTAAATCTTTTACGCAATTTTTTTATACTTTGATTGTATCGCTGTAGTTTTCCACGTTTGAAAATATCTGTTTCACTATGTTATTCAGCTGTATCAAATCGTCGTTCACCATTTTTATAGTAGTATCAGTTAAAACACCACTGAGATCTGCAAAATTTTTCATCCAAGTAGAACTTGCGGCTTTGTATACTGGGCACCACGAGACACTGTGTTGTCTGAAATATAATTCCCATCTGTGGTTATTTTATTATTAACATAACAACGAAAGTACTTGAACATTTTATTAAAATTGCTCACCTATCTAGGACAATATTAGACAACATAGCCTCAGGTACTTGAGTTCTATTTTCAATTTTTTTGCACATTTGCGACGTGTACCGCGCTCTTTCATCCAAAATTTTCTTTAATTTATCTAAAGATTCCAGAATCGTGAATTTGACATGTTTTTCAGGCACATCTTGAATTTCATTTTGATGAAATGGAAAATATCTTATGAAATTTGCCGGCGATGCATTTCTATTGATCATTACTTTTTTCGTTATAATAGAGAGAGTTGTGCATGTCAAGCAGATTATTAATGTCATCCATAACAGTGCAGTCTTTCTCTATACAAAATTAAGATAATATTAATTTTATATACAAAATTGAGTACATCTTATTGTTTAATTTTTTTAAGTTACATTCACAGTTATAATGTAGAATGTACAGGAAACATAGCGATATCTAAATGATTAGCTTAAAATGACTTGAAATAAACATACATTCACGGATAAATTTCTAACGTTTTAAAATGTATTTCTTTGCTTTATAATTGCAATTGTACAGTTTAACTTACCTTCATGATTTTAAAATTGGTACACATCATTTTCCAACGTTGCTCGAAATCCAGGAATCATTTATATAAAATATAAATACTGTATACTATAAAATATGGTACTTTAACAATTAAAATTTACTGAATGTAATAATTTCTTAATATATTTTGATTTTTTTTTTAGAAATTTGCATATTTGTAGATAATAGAGGAAACACTATAGCACATGTGACAAAATGCTTTCACTTAAATGAGCCATCCAAGTCTTTTGCCGCAGAGGGGACCATAATCTGATATTCTCAGATGCGCATGTACCGGCGCCAAATATAATGCATTGAAATGTTCAAAGCAACTTACTTTCGACTACCGAATAACAGTCATAACTAATCTATTATTCTTATCCAGTGTATATTTGTTACACGTTGCATCCGTCTAAGAGAGAGACACACACAAAAAAAAATATGTTTCACAGAGTGGCACTCAAGCATTCAAACTCTAAAAATAAATTATGTCTCCTTGGGCGACATGCGACATCAAAATGTCACTTGGAATTGTCTTGAAATACTACACACCCTCATTTCTATGAAACTTATAAGCTCACATCGTCACGACTACAAATCACTTCTCGCGGATCATTAAGCGGAATTTTCATTTCATCATAAATAAAATTATAGAAAGATGCAAATTTTACATTTCATTTACGGGACATGCCTTTCATTTCAGAATTTTTTTTCAACTGTTTCAGGTACTTCAATTATTGTTTCTCTGAGTTCCATGACTTGGACCGTCGTTACGAATACTCGATACACACTCAAAATTATGCCACAAAAGCAGGTGCCAACAGTGCCGGCTCTGATTGTCGAAATTTTATGGCGGAGTGGATTTTTGATCTCGCGAATTGCAGTGCTGGTATTGTGTGCTCTGTGTATCAAGAGTTGGTTGTTTGGATTTTTAGGTAATCATCAAGAGTAATTTTATTTTAAAATGAAAAAATTACATGCGGTCAATTTAACAGTCAATTCAAAGAAGAACAAATTTCATTTTTAGGATTGCACTGGCTGGGAATGATGGTATGGTTGTCCGTCCAAAAGATGCACCTCTGGATCAAAAGCTGGCAGGAATGTGCTCAGAGCTGTTTGATGGGTATTGTCAACTGTTTTGATTACATACAATTACGCAAGACCGATAGGTCTTGGTACAAAACCTGGTCGTTCTATAGCATTATGCTGACTGAAAACATAGTATTATTAACGTTATACTTTGTGAACTGCAAGAACAAATACGACGGCGACATCCTTATCTTTTATTCCACCACTATTGTCGGTGGCATGATCCTCGGTCTGATAAACATGTCAATTTACCACTGGCTTTTCAAGAGCACAAACAATACCATTTTATGTGTCTTCATGAACTTAAAAGTCACCACTGATGCCGACAATCATAGGGACAACGAGATCAAAAATTCGTTCTCTCTGCGACAAACTAATGACTTCTCTCAAAGCATTATCACAGCGTCTAATGAAATTACTGCCGATAAAAAGTCCCTCTTGAACAACATCGTCCAAAGTACGGACAGCATGGAAAAGGGAATTATAAACCGTAGTTTCGTCGACGCCGAGTCAGAGAATTCCGAATGTAAGGTGACAAGTCAAAATGAAGAATCCTCCTCGTTCTCTTCTCTGCAACGTCAAAAGCGTCGGGGTATATGCTCTTCTCTCGAGGTCGATCTAGAGAAGGACGAGGTAAAGTTGGATGACTTAGACATTAATCTCAGTGTACACAAACGTAGGGGAATTTGTTCTTTGATGCAGCTGTGCGAAGAAACAAATGATCTAAATGTGGAGAAACACGAGCAAGTTCTTCTAGGGGAAAGTGTTTTGCCAGCAAAAAACGATTCGATCAACGCCAGCGAATCGGTTGAAAATAAGAGCGAGATCAAATTGGCAGACTCGATTGATGAGAAGCTAATAGAAACTCGCAGTTGTGTGTCATCGATCCATGATTATGAAAATGTGTGTCCGGTAGGTGTCGCTAGACCGCCCTGGTGCATTCGCAGTTGGAAGGGTTACACTGACATCGAGACATATATCCACGACGATAGCGTGGTAAGAGACAGACGTCGCGATACTCTTACCAGCACTGCTACGGCAACCACTCTGAGCTCCGAATACTCCGACAACACTTACACCAGTTTTCCCTTTAGAAGATTTCTGAGAAGAAATCGCCAGGATGATTATCTGGATACCCTTGCTTACGACCTGGTGGACTTTGATTCCGACAATGACCCCAAGTTATTCAGAGAAGAATCCTCTGAGCCGACACTTTTTGCAGCGAAACCAGTGGTGATTGATGATCGAGGTGGCATGCTATCGCTAGACACGATTCTGGAAGAACACGAAGAGAGCCCGAGGAAACCCACGAATTCTCTTGTAGCGACGATAGATAAAATCAGAACGCAGATGGCTGAGAACTCTCCCAGACATATTTACTATCACAGAAATGAGTCCCAGTGGGAAGATCTCGAAGGTCGGGTGGCTCTGAAGAGGAGAACCAGTTTGGCTACGGTTCTATTTGACAACAAGTACCAGGAGATGTCACTGTCGTCAAGGTACAATCCTTGGCCGTTTGGAGACAGGTACTCGCCCAGCTCAACATTTGCAGACTGTTACAATGAACTAGACATCATCAAGAAAATTTACTCTCACGACAAACAAACTATACCCCTCATTGATGCAGTGCTCTCAGACTCTCCTATTTTGGGCTCGAGGACAGACATCAAAGAGGTCATCCTCAAAGAATCTCACGAAATCTCAGAGCTGTGCTTAGAGTCAAAGGAAGATAACGTTTACATGGACATGAGCGGGAGTAAAATGAAAAAGCAGGATGACATGTACGAGTCTCTGAAGGCTCTGATTGCTCAAACAGAAGTCACCCAGGACAAATTCCATTTGGATTCGTTGGCTCTGAAGAAGAACCCGACCGGGCAGGTCGATACTCTTGTCAAGGAGAAAGACAATACGGAGATCAGTTTCAGTGCGTCTCCGAAAGACAAGATCTTGGCAATTGAGAAGCAACAATTTTTTGCGAGAAATAAGAAAAAACTACCCTCAATGAACGAGCCGAAGTCGCAACCAACAAACCACTGGTCGAAAACAGTTCCTAAAGAGAGTGGCATCTCGATTATCTTAAGCGAGCAGAGCAAGTTTGATTCTGCGATCGCCCAGGACAAGGATAGCAAGCTGAAGGATCCATTTAGTATTAGTAGCGTCAACAACGGTTCGGAGGGGAAACATAAACTTGACGGCAAAGATGGTAACAAAGATCTGGTCGATATCAAAGAGAAACGCAGTATTTTTTTGAAACAAATTTTGACCTCGCCGAAAATCCACGGATGGTCCAAGAAGAGGACCTTCAGCCCTAACGCAAAGATACCACAGAACTCTTGAACAAAAGGAATGGAAAAATTGAGAAAGACTTTGAGCATCGCGTTTTGCAATACACCACACCAGTTAGCCATACGATTGAAATTTGGATGTAATAACTCTGCTAGTCCGGATATGATGCTACATTAAAAATTTTCATGTCGAAAACGATCAAAACAATCATACATCATTTCTTTCACTTTTAATAGTGTTAGAACTTGTATATATGTTAATAAATTAGTGATAATTATAATGCAATCTCATATGAAGTCGTCTTCCAGTGCCTATATTAAATGATACGGGGATGGGTATAAAAGACAAATATTATCGTCCGCATACCCGTACCTGATGTATGATCTCGTTCAGAAATAATTTTCTGACTTGTCCTCTTTACATTGAAAATCATTGTATCTGTTAGAGTTAAAGATATATTTTTATATGAAAAACTTTACACGTGAACAATTTTTATATGCACAAGTTCAATTTTTAATGCCAGTTGATCTTTCTTTATGTCGGAAGACAGATATAGATAGAAATTAAAGGCTTATGCTTTGCGATATATGTTTGCATTTTTACTAGAGACTTAGATCGCTTTTTTATCGTTAAATAATGATCAATATTTTCCTTAGAAATTTTCGTGTGATATTTTCAGTGACTACCTGATAATAATATTAAAAAGACGTAGTAAAATTCGTGCATTTCTAAGAAGGTTTCTAAACAAATCTTTTTACAATCAGTATTAAAACATGAACTTCATTTTCCTAATTTTCTTTTTCATTTCTCGTTGTATTATATTTTATAAGTTATGACGCAAAAAAGTATTGTAATTTTTAACACGTATTTTTAATTTTACATTTGATGTGATGCAATTGTTTAATAGTAAAATCTACTGGAAATGTTCTTTTAAAGGTAGTGCTTTAAACAATTAAGCATTAAAAAATAGATGCAATAGATTCGACGCTTGAAAAAAGTTGTTTAACATTTTACACATCAGCGAATTATTAAAAAGCGAATTATCAGCGAATTATTAATTCAATAGAAGTACCTGTGATTTTTTAACGTGGCAACTGAATAAGATAACATGCTGCAAATTAAATTGTTTTACATGAAAAAAATCGACTTTGTATTACTTATTTGTACTTTTGTAAAAGTTAGAAATAAAAATATTTTTATATGTATTATGTTGTTTATACTTCGATTCATTATTTCCTTAGGTTAGAGGATGTCAACCGATTAATACAAAGTAACAAATTATTCGATTTTATTGATCAGTTTTACATCAAATGATACATTTTACATTTATGTTCTATAAATTGTCCTTAAGTGTAACTTAATTCTATATAAATCATATTTTTGTGTTGAATATAATATATTGTTGATACATAAAAATTGATCTTTTAATTGCATGTTGTATGATAAAATCATATCATTCCCATTGTGGAATGTTTTTCAGTAAGTTTTTAGTCATACGTGAAAACTTAACAAATTATCATTCACGTACTAATACAAATCTGAGCGTTGATTTGATTTTGACAATAAGTGAGAGATATTAAACAATTAATGGATTAAAAAAATTTTGAAGCCCCAATTTGATTATGTAGTGAAGTATACTTGACAATATTAATAAATTGCACATGAAAGTTGATGTTTTTAATACTTTCACTGATTGTCTGTATTTTCAATCTTATTTCATATCAGAATAATATAGTAATGATAAACATTCTCTTATTTTATATCCTATTGTTCTCTCTATTGTTCAACCCGATTAATTTTAAATGCGAAACAAATAATGATGCTCAGCATAGATATCATATGATATTATGTTACAAACAAAACTTTATCAAATCAGTGTACTGATAAATTAATCAAAATAATAAAAATTCGCTTAGGCCGAATAAAATTTTCAATTTTTTAGTTTGTACTGACGAAACTGGCTTCTACATCATAATACACACGCTGATAATAACTTATAAAGCTTATCTTTATTATTAATTGCATCAAAGACAATTTTTTAGAGTGTCATACCTTAAGACGTGACACCTGTTACACCCATATCACCTCATAAAAAGTTGATCGATTTATAATGTTAGTCTACATATTTAATACGTAAAAATAAATCTTACTAATAATAAAAATAAACTTATTGTTTAACAATACATAATACTCTATACAGTCTTTTAATTAATGGGTACCACAAAAGTAGTAGAGAAATGAAAACCCTTGTCTTCTATCGCAAAAATCAGATCTTTTTAAAATACTCAAAAATATATTCACGGTTCTATTATTTATGAAACATAATTTCTTGTTGAAATGTAACAATAAATTAATATTGATATGCTCAAAGATTATTGTGTAATTTTTATCGTTCTGTTTTCGTTAGTGGTTTAAATGTGACATTCAATCTAAATTATTATACGTGCAATTTTAGCCACTGATAAAACGAACTACGAAGTACAAAATTTTACTGCAAATTGTTGTTAATCTACCAAATACAGATTCTAAAATACATAAACTTCATTATTTACGGAGATATTGCTGCTACTATATTGTTAACAAAACTCCTTTTTCTTTCATTAAAAATAGAAATTATTCAGATTAAGTACAAATTTGCATAATTACAAAAATATAAATACTTTAAAATTATATGCAGACTGAAGCTCACGTTTAATTTGTTTTATAATTTAAAACAAAATTATAGGAACTGAATCGAGACACAATTTCATTCGTTTAAAAATACAAAATAAGTTTGTCCGAAAAAGTCTCAAACATAAACTTTTGTTCACAAACTACTTTTTACAGATCACACATTTCATTCTATAGTTTGTACAAAAACCGCTACTTTAGTTTCTTGTTTCATATATATATATATATAAAATCTTCAAGTTAATATCTTGTCCATCAGCAAGTGTCATCTCTTTTTCACTTGCGATATTTTCATTAAAAAACAAAAAACAATAAATAATTTTGAGAATTGAATCATACATTATTATAAAGTAATAAATAAAAAATATTCGGAAGATGCTTAAATTAAAGTACTTTCCCGAGAATTTGTTTTGTCGCACAATTTGGATACCCAGTTGAGATGACAGATGACAGGCAAGCTGCATAGATTATTGTACACTCTCGTTAATGAGGTTATTTTGCGCAACTCTTGTGCCACTTGGTGCAGTGTCTTTCCTTTCGTTTCAGGATACAGTAAGAAAACATATGATATTGTTATCAAACACATAAAACTGTGCAATAAAAATCCGCCAGCCAACGTGAGTGATCCTAGAAAAACAATTCACAAACAATTAATTTTCTATCTTGTATTGCACTGAACTGAATGGATTCAAAATAGCACTTACGAGTCGAGCTAACTACTGATTGAGTCATAACAACATGCAAGATCCACAATATTGTAATACAAAATCCGACAGATTTGCCTCGAATTTTTACTGGAAAGACTTCACTCAGTGTCAGGAGAGGCACCGGTCCAAGGCCCAATGCATAAGCTGATTCGTACACCAAAAGAGTAATGACTGCTAAAATTCGGAGCCCTCCATTTAATCCCTCGGAAGTTACAACATTTTGAGTCTGTAAGAACGAATGAAATCACAATTCAAGTTAAAAATAAACTTTAAATCTATGCAATTCATTTCCATAAGTATAACAAAACATACTTCGCAAGATGCCTTGACTTGCGTCCAAGTTTCAGTATTTGGTACAGATATTGCTAATGGAGTTGGTAACAAGGGGAAGGGAGGCGGTGAACCAACAGGAATGAGCGTCCTTGACGGGTCACCGAATTCGTTAATGTTCGTTGAAAATTCTTTACACCTTTCGATGGTCAAACCGAGAGCATCATCGCCTCTATCCAAAGTAGCCAGCAAAGCCAGCAGCGACATTGTCGTCATACAAATCGTTGCTGAAGTTATGAGAGCTGTACGACGTCCGCAGCGTTCCACCACAATCAGAGCTAGTACACTGCTGAACAATTTCACGACTCCGAGAGCAATTGAAGTTGTTATTTCAGCTGCATCTAAAACAATTGAACAACAATTAACTTGACTTACCCCTTTATTCTCTTATACATCAGATGGACGATTGAAAACTTACTCGCACAGATACCAAGCAAACCGAACAATCTCGGCGCATAATATAAAACTTGTTGTCTACCAGTTGTCTGTTGCAGGGCCAGCATCAACAACATGATCAAAAATGTTTCTCCGATTGGTCGCCAAGGATTTTTTCGTGCCGGCTTTGAAACATAATTCTCTTTCTTGAGCAGCAAGAAAGGGGGCGATCTCTGCAAAAATATGATAGTCGCAGAACACGTTATTAGTGCGGAGACTGATGTGGCACCTATCATGAATCGCCATTGGTAGTCTGACGTTTTGGTGGCCGAAACTATCACAGCTATGAGAAATCCTGCGGCTATACCCAACTGGTGCAGGGAAACGTTGCAACCGCGCTTTTTAGGTTCAGAAACCTCGGCCATATAAATACAGTGTGATATCGCTGAAATTGTCCCAGAAATTCCACAGACCAGTCTTGCAATGATCAGCAAAACAAAGTGGTTCGCTAAAGCTGATAAAATTGAGCCGAAGGTTAGAATAATCAGAGCACGAATCATAGTCCATCTCCTTCCACATTTGTCTATCAAAAATCCTGAAACATCACCGGATTGTTACTCAATTTTATTCTAACTTTTGTATGATCGCCAGTTATATATAAGTTATTCAATTATAAGAACATAATTTACCTCCAAAAATGCTCCCAGCGAGGGCTCCAAAATACCAAATGTTGGCGATAAAACTTTCATCAGCACAATTCAAATTAAACTTGCTTTTAATTATTGGAGCAACTTGTTTCCCAATACACATGTCATAGCCGAAAGAATAGCCTGCCAAAATAGCAACAATCGACATAAAAATGTTCTGGTTGCCCGTCGTCAAAGGCGTCAGGTTTTCCTCCTCTTTGAAAATGGGCTTCTTTATTTTCTTCGGTGGAATGACGTTGTGCTCTTCGATGACAGGAGGTTTAACCGCCACAATCTGGTCCACTGCTTGGTTTCCATTTTTTAATAATATTGTTGTGTCCTCTTCATCCGACCCTTTCATCTTAAATGATTGTGCAAAAAACCTACAACAAAAATTTTATTTACACTTAAAAATGTCGTTTATCTCAAGTGTAAACAACCTTTAATAAGAAAATGTACAACAAACGGGGATAAATGTTTTTTCGTATATATTTGTACACCGTTCGAATGTAATCAAAAGTCATGTAACGATGGATTTGACATAAACAATATTTTGACGGACAAAATTTGTCCCCGCCATCATCATCACGTCCATGACGCGAATCAGATTCGCTACGATAATACTTACTGTGTCACTTTTCCGAATGTCAGTGATCTAAGAGTATAAAAACAACAGAACCTAGGCAAAAACAACAATGCACATCGACAGACAGCAAAGCCTCAGACGGCGTGTGTCCGCAATATCGATGAATTTTGAAATTTCTCGTGAACTTGCAAGGTGTTGAAAAAGCGAACTCAAGGCTCATCGTTGTTCGCGCAACATAGTGACGTATCAAACTTAGTCGTATTCCCTTGGTCGAATTTCAAATATTACTCCTGAGTATTTTGACTGAACGTGAATGACCCCTGGTAGACTAGGATGCTCTCAATTTGAGTAATTTCTAAATTTCGCTACAAAATTTCATTATCCAAAACAAATGAAAATTGAAAAACATTATTTTTGAATTTTCCGCGAAGGCCCTTTTGTGAGTGAAGTTGGCTGCGTTATTTTGTCTCCCTGTTTTTTTTCATACTGAAAAACGAGTGTTAAAGAGAGAAAGTAGATCTTGAATTTTGGATGGCGAACTGAATACCGAATCAAATAGAGACTTAGAGAGAGAACAGTACAAGTTCACACCTTCAGTTATACTTTGCATTACCGTGAGTGGAAAAATGGCGACCAACGATGTTGTCTCCCTTTATAAGCAGTTGAAAAAGGAATGGTCTAAAACGCCCCGCGATCTCAAGAAATGTGGAGAATTGTTAGATCAATTAAAAGTAAGCCAGCAAAAAATTTATTAACAATTTAATCAAGTTTTAATGTTAGAAAATTGAATATTGAAACAAAAGTGAGGTTATAGTCTATTTGAATGTCAAAACGGATTGTCATCGTTAGTTTGAGTATTTATTGTTGAAATTAATAATTGTCAAAAGTTAATTAAGCTGATGATTTTCAAACAAGCACTCATTTCAGTTTGATTTTAAATTGTACCGATTGATCATTCGGTTAACTTGAGCTAAATGTTTGAATTAGTTCTCAATAGATTCGTTGTTTTGAGTTGTTTTTAATGAATGAAATGATTTAAATAGTTACAAATATTTTAATTGGTTCTTTTTGTTTTCAGGTTGGATTGACGCAAGTTAAATTTTTACCTACAAAAAATGATGTGGCTACTGTGAACGAATTAATTGTTGCAAGTTAGTTTTTATTGTTGAAAACTTTTTTTTTCTCAAATAAGGATGTATGAGTTGATTTATTAAACAATAATTATATTTTAGGAGACATTCTGGAGATCGGTGTGCAATGGAGTATAGAGATGCAGGATATACCTGCTTTTGAAAGATACATGGCACAACTCAAATGTTATTACTTCGACTACAAGTCGGACCTTGCAGAATCTGCGTACAAGTACCAACTCTTAGGCCTCAACCTTTTATTTTTACTCTCTCAGAACCGAGTGGCCGAATTTCATACAGAACTTGAACTTCTGCCTTCTGATCAAATCCAGTCCAACATTTATATCAAGCATCCTTTGAGCTTGGAACAATACCTCATGGAGGGTTCTTACAACAAAATATTTTTAGCCAAGGTCAACGTTCCAGCAGCTTCATACAACTTTTTCATTGACATTCTCCTGAACACTGTGCGCGCAGAAATTGGAGCTTGTATGGAGAGCGCGTATGACAAGATGTGCGTCATGGATGCTGCTAAAATGCTCAATTTGGATACTGAAAAAGATGTGATGAATTTTTCGAACAAAAAGAACTGGAAACTTTCAAAGGATGGTTACTTCCACTTCCACACACCAAACGAGAAAAAAGCTGAAGAACCGATCCCGAGTTCTGATCTTGCAACGCTTGCGATAGATTACGCCAGAGAACTCGAAAAGATAGTCTAATATTTACATGTATAATAATTTCTAATAATTTTTTTCTAATTAACACGAATACATTTGATTACCTAATAAAAAAAGTGTACAGGATATTGAGTACTTATTTATCTACAAAATCAATTATTTCACATTGATGAAATAATTTAATGCAAATAAATTAATTTTTGTATAAATCAGTTTTAAAAACTGAAACAAATGCATGCTGTTGATTTGTGTTATATTATTGTTATAAACAGTTTTATTGAAGCCATCTGAAGTTGGATGAGGCTTTTTCAGTGAGAAAACAAGAAAGTTCTCTAGTTTCCCTATAAATCACTAGTCTGAAAAAAACAATTTCAGACTCACACCTAATTCATTTGGGTTAGAAAAGAGTTGAAAAATATAGTTCTCGATGTCGAACAATTGACAAAAAAATTTAGATTCAACATATTTTCCTTATACTGTATTATGAGATTGCCTGGGACTTTAAGTAAACTGGATATATATGTAGGAATATTCGTGGGTACAATTACCGGTTATTTTGTTTGGAGGCCTTACTTACAAAGGCAATCAGAAACTCCAAAAGAGGAGGATAAAAAATGAGGTATAAATATTGTCAGTTCCTATGCTATTCTAGAAAAAAGTCATGGCTTTAAATTGAAAGATTACAGAAAAATTATAAATAAAAATGTTGTTTTATTAATGTTATATGATTTTTATTAGTTCGAAACGTAACATAGGATGGAGAAAACCTAGTGGAGATCCTGCTGGAGTTGGAAAAGGCAATGCGAGTTTAGCTTTACTAGCAGGAGTAGCTGGTATCTCAGTAGGACTTTTATTGTAATTATCCCACAAAATTATCATTGTTATAATTAATTTTTTAATTTCCCAATGACTGTCCCATAATATTATTTTAAAATTACAGATTTATTATTAGACCGTTCATGAATGAAAAATATCGCAACGAATCTTATAAATATGGGGAGCAACTTTATCTGCAAGAAAAACAACTGGAAGCAAGTCGAAATGAATAATCAATTATATTTTTTGTAAATACTAAAACTAATAAACTCGTTGTGTTGGATAAAAAATACAGTTTGATGTTCGGAGAAGAATTTATTTGTACAAATAGAGAAAATATATAACAGAATATTGAAATGGAAATTTTTTTCTGCTATTGAACTGACGAGTCAGATAATCATTTTCTTAATGTGCCATGTGTACTTTTTCAAATTAACATTATTTGATCGTCTACATTTTATTAGATTCTGAATTCCATCATAGTCTGCGTTTTATAATATAAAAAAACTTCAATTTTTAAATTTTCCATTAATGTAGGGAACGTATTGCATTACGAGTTTCCAGTCAGTAAAAAATAACAATCCCAGTCCTGCTGCTGTTCCATAAGTGACAGCAGAAGGAATCCTGAAATTTAAAAGGATACAATATAAAAATGTCATTTTTACAGGATCATTTTACAAAATTTCTTTACAGAAACACAACAATAAAGTTAACCTCAAAAAATATATGACTTATGTAATATCATGCAATACGACGTACTGTTAACATTAAAAATAAAACAATAACAATGCATAATGTAATAGATCAAGGATAAATTGAGGTGGGAATTAATTTGTTTAAAATATTGATAGAGATATAAACTAAATGCTACATTCAACATACTAAATTTTAAGTATTTCAGAATTAATAAATTTGATGTAATGAATATGAATCAAACCAACCATTTTGTTGCAATTTGAATGTGTCTTGGACCAATGGCCATTATGGTATTAATGTCAGTGACAAGCTTCCACTAATTTTCGGTCAAGATTTTTGACAACGAGCAACAATCTCGTATTATTGCGTTTTGTAGCAGACGAATTGCTCCAAATAGTTTTCTTCCTCTACTTTATTCGTATTATCTACTTTAACCGTTGGAGGCGCTACTAGTACTGCTATTTGAACGAAAGAACTGTACATCAATTTAATTTTTAATTTTAATTGTTAATTCTTCTCTAATCTTTTTCATGTTTCAATCGTTTTCTGAACATAATTCAATTGGGTGGTAAAAAGGAATAATCAAAAATATTTTCTTTCTTTCAGAAAACATGAAATTTAGGTGGTTCAAAGTAAAATAACAAACACATTTTTCAAAGCAGAAAGATGTTTTTTACTTTAGAATAAAGTCTTATAAATAATTAGTTTCTGAAAAATAAACTGAAAAAAATATAATTTACAACGACACACTATGATACATATGTTACATAACAGTCACAGCTTGGTTCACTAATCTTTTTATTTCCTTCTTTTCCTCAAACTTCTTGTAACAGGTAACGGCGATCCAGGAATACTCTGCAAAGAAATAATTTCATTTTTAATGTTCTGAAACTGAATACTCAAAGTGTGGTCAAAATGATATATTTTGTGTTTACCTCGCACAAGTCAATGGCATCCGTTTCGTCTTCATGAAACAGAGCTTTTCTGTGAGGTCGTGTAGCCTCTGTGCTTCGCGGAGGAACAAGTAAAGACACATTTTTGGTTTTTTTCCTACAAACAAAACTATTATTTGATAAAATTCTAAATAAGTAATCTTTATGATCTATTAATTCAAAATGGGTTTACTTATTAGAGTCAGGACTCGACACATTGATGGCATTAACATCGTCAGTGGTAACACTTGATGGCGTATTAAAAGTAGCCACTTTTCTTTTAGCATTCCTTGTCATGCATCTTCGAGGAGCTTCATCGTCTGTTGTCAATTCGGACTGAGTTTCTGGTTTCTTCGCTCTTTTTCTGCCAGTGGTATTTCTTGCAGGTCTTATCTCATCATCAGAGTCATCTCTTGGAGTTTTACTCGTTGACGAAGACTGCAGCAAAAAAATATTTAAAATTAGATTAATTTACATCATTCAAAAAATACAAGTTGATTGATGTCATTCATTCAAGTTGTGATTTTACCTGCTGTTTCTTGTTATTTGTCACTGACGTTGATGACGGCGTTTCCAGTTTGGATTTTCTCAGTTCCAAAATCTATCAAATACAAGTTGGCATTTTTATTAACATAACAATTGATGTGATGAAGTAGAGATATAAAATTGAATTACCTCAGCAGTTTTTGTTTGTAAGGTGGATTCGTACTTGTTAAAAATTGAAGAATGGTTTTCTATTAATTTTTCCATCTCATTCTCTTTCTTTTTAAGTTTATCGTTCAGATTACAAATCTCTTTTTTGCCATCTTCCACAAGTTTGTTTGCTTCGACCAATTTGTTCAAAGTTACTTTATTACCTTTTTCTAGAGCTTCGACAGTTTCTGTAAGCTGTTGAATTTTCTGAAAGATCAAAATTAATAATTACAGAATTGGTTTGATTTGTTTTTCTAATATCATCGAAATAGAACAATTTAATTTTACTTATTTACTTTTTTCAAATCTGCAATTTCTTCAATCTCTCTTGAAGTCGTTATAGTCTGACAATGAACGCTAACATCAGCAACTTTTACTTCTTTCAACAATACCAGTTCATGCTCTGCTTGCTCGAGTTGCTTTTTTAATGATTCATTTTCATTACAGGTTTTGTTCACCAGACTTTCTGCATTAGCCAAATCTTTTTTCAAAAAATCAATAGTGATTTCTCTTTGAATAAGCGCTTTAGTTTGTTGTTCAACCTTAGTTTCGTATTCTTCAATTTCAACAGTTTTACTTGCACAACAAGATTTTACAATTTCAAGTTGTTCCTCTAAATCGTTGATCCGATCAAGATTGTTTTGTAGAGTTATTTCTTGTTCAGCCAGTTTCTGTTGCAACATTTCATCATATTTTTTCAGTTCCAGAAATTCGGATTTTGCGGAGTCTAAAAGAGTTTGCAGCTTCTAAAACAGAAATAAATATTGAAACTAATGAAGTATAATTAAACATTTTTTTTTTCAGATATGATGGTAAAGTAAAATCATACCAACCTTTACGAGTTCCTCAGATGTTGCCAATTGTGATTTTATTTCGTCGATGTATTTTGAATTGTTTTCAGGATTTTGTGCCTCGAGCAACTGTTTGCACTTTTGTAATTCTGATTCAGCATGTTTCAGATCAATCGCTAATGATTCTTTCTCTGTTTGGAGATTTTCAATTTTTGCCTTATTGTGTCGAATTTTTTCGTTCAATTTATCACATTTTTCTGTTAACTCGTCGACTTCTGTTTGAAGTTCTTCTATTAAGGTCGAATCACTGTCTTTCAACTTTTCTTCAAAGTGATCTTGGAGGACGGTCTCTCTCCATGCCATGTATTCTTCATTTCTTGCTTCTTGTTCTGCTAAACGTTTTCTGTAAGCGATTATCAAATTATAGGAAAATAAATATGTAAAAATATACTATAATATAATATACTATACATTAATATAATATACAAAATATAAGTTTTGTATATTAAGCAAAATATGCGGTGAAGTTTTTCTTACTTGAAGTCTTCATCTTTTTTATTGATCATCTCTGTATACATGTTGATGAGCTCCTCACGAGTTTCCATATCTCGTTTTAGTAACATGTGATTGTTTTTGGATATTTGTTTCTTCAGCTCTGCGTTCTCATTCACCAGTCGATAATATTCCTCTTTATCAATGTATGAACACTCATCTTCCTCATCGTCTTCTTGAGAAATCTTCGTTTCATCTTTATATAAGAATTAAATAGTAATTATAAAATAAAATATAATCCCAAAATTACAAAATAATAACTTTCGTTTTCTTTATTACCTGAAAATTGTGAAACAACATCATCCCAATCAGTCTGAGTTTTGCGCGATTGCTCAATGGTGATTGAAAACCTCTTTCGGGTAGGCTTAGGTATGTTCACTGGCTTTTGTTCTTGAACGATCTTTTTAGCTATCGCAGAAAATTTGAGTACATGATGCGTTTCGATGTAAAGTTCCGGGATCGGGTTAATGTTGACTATCAATGCAATGTGCTCTTTTCCTGATAGCGCATTCTGGAATAATCTCGTCAATTTACTTTCTCGGAAAGGTGCCACGACTTCGTGCTTTTTTTTCGTTGGTTGAGACGTTTGATAATCATAAATCGATTTCAAACAGCGACTTAAAACTAGTAAACTCGTGTTAATATTCTGCGCTTCCTTCAACCTGTCTCCAACGTTCAGAGTTTTGTTCAATCTTTCCGACCCTGCTAGATCGCAAAATGTGAATCTAAAATAAAAACAATAGACATAAGTTTATTTATAACAATAAACAAACTTGGTTTGCTTTAGTATCAGAAATAGGTGTTGAAGATACTAACGTGCTTACTACGACTTGACTGGCATCGCAATCAGGATGGTATTTGAGCATCTTGATTGTAAAGATGCTGTGCGATCTTGAACTTTGAGCATTTATTCCAGTAGCAGCGATTTTCAAGTTGTATTGCCCAGCCATAAAAACTTGAAATGCTTCTGCTCCAGAAGTCACATTTACCATTTTAAGATCTTTAATAAACATCTGACCTTTCGAGTCAGATGTCACACTTAGCGGCTTGCGATGCTTGTTCTGGTATTCCATATACGACAACAAGTCGTACACAGATTCATTATAGATTTCAGCGAAAGAAACCCACAAGGAATACTCTGAATCTGTGTCCATGTCTAAGGTAATGTCAACGTTTTCATCCTCCAAAATTGTTTGCATGTCTGTGTATTGTTTTCTACTTTTGTTTTTAGTACCGATGTTATGCGACAGCAAACTGTCTTTGAAAGATTTCTCTTTCAATATTTGAGACGCGTTTAGTTGGATGACATCACTGTAATTCAGTGGCTTAAATTTGATATTTTCGCTTACAGTGACGTTGTTGAAAACAAATTCAAGTCCTCGTGGTATGATCCCAGGGCTATCGTTCTTTCCACGTAAGGTGTACGACTTTCCTGAATTCGAGGTTCCTAAAATTTAAATCCGAGTCATTTAAAATATATTTTGTTTCCAAAGTTTGTTTATGACATTGAACAAATCATCTTACCGTAGGTCATGATGACGGAATTCTTAACTCCTTTTAGACAGTTTACCATATGTAATTGTACAGCCTCTTCAAATATTTTTCGCTGACTTGTTTCCGCATCAAATGTCTTAGTAAAAATGTACTTTTTGCATACAACTTCGGGGAATTTCGCCTTTTTTACCATAGTTGAGTTACCCTCCACTTTTGGTAATCTTGTCATAAGTGTCGATTCATTTATTATTTCGTACGCCTTATTCAATTCCCAGTCA